>OZ010790.1:362825006-363425006 GCA_963932465.1 Maratus speciosus | reverse complement strand
AAACACAAACAATTTGCGAGAATCCAAATTGCATTACAATCTGGCACAAGCATTTGGGACACAAGAATTTTGAATCTATTAAATATCTCGTCAATCATAAGTTAGCGGAAGGTATGTTTAAGTAATTGCAAACACGAAACTACATGCACTAAATGCATTGAAGGAAAACTGTCACAATCCCCCTACCCTAAGGTAGCATCAAATAGATCAAAGGAAGTTATTTCACTAATTCACAGTGATATTTGTGGGCCTATGAACACGGAAACATTCACGGGTAAAAGGTATTTTATTACGTTCATTGATGATTATAGCCGGTTCACAATGGTTTATTTACTTTCACACAGATCTGAATCCTTAGAAAAATTAAAGGATTTCATTGCCCTAGTGAAAAATAAATTTGGGAAACAAATAAAAGCCTTTAGATCTGATAATGCAGGAGAATACATTGGGGACAACTTTGAAAATTATTTAACCCTTAACGGTATTGAACGTCAATTAAGTGTACCATTTTCCTCACCCCAGAACGGCGTTGAAGAGAGAAAAAACCGCACACTTGTAGAAATGGCACGAACCATGCTCTCGGACGCAAATTTGCCGAGACAATTTTGGGGTGAAGCGATTCTTACTGCAACGTATTTAAATAACCGGCTACCAACTAAAGCAAACAACAATATAACTCCATTTCAACTTTCGAATAACCGAAAACCGAATTTGTCACATATAAAGACATTCGGATGCAAGGCCTACATTTATATAGAAAAATCTAAAAGAGGAAAAGTCGATGAGAAGGCCATTGAAGGCATCTTTCTGGGATATGATAATAGGACCAAGGGTTATCGGATATGGGTTGGAGATAATAGAGTAATGATATCTAGAACTGTAAAATTTTTAGAACATAAGTTAAATAACACTGAAGAAGACGCAAACAACATTCCAACCCCTACGGAAAATATTAGAGTAGAATTAGGCGGTGATGAATATGACGCGGACGCAATTCCACAACAAACCCCAGTAGAACCTAGGAGATCGTTACGAGAAAACAGGGGAGTCTCTCCTGATAGATTCGAAATTAGCGTAAATATGTGTAAGGTAAAGGATCCGAAAACGTGGGAAGATATACAAAACATCATAGATCCAAAAATTAAAAATAATTGGCTAGCGGCAACAGACGATGAAATTAAATCGCTGAAAGAAAACAATACATGGGATTTAGTAAAACCACTTCCGGGGAAACATATTATTGGAAGTAGATGGACTTTTAAAACTAAATTAAACGCCCGAGGAGAGGTGGAGAGATACAAGGCAAGACTGATCGCAAAAGGATATTCGCAGAAATTTGGGAGCGATTACGATGAAACGTTCGCGCCAGTTGTAGCACACACCACCATTAGATGTTTCTTAAATGCCGCAGTATACAAAAATTTAGATGTAACCCACCTTGACGTGAAAACAGCGTTTTTACACGGGAACTTAGATGAGGAAGTCTTAATGACACAACCAGAAGGATATGTGGTAAAGGGTGAAGAGAACAAAGTATGCAAATTAAAGAAAGCAATATACGGCCTCAAACAGGCTGCCAGAGCTTGGCACCTGAGAATAAGTAAAACTCTAAGAGAAATGGGATTTAATCAATACGAATCGGATTTATGTTTATTCAAACGAAATAAAAACGGTAATACGTCATATATTATAGTTTATGTAGACGATATTTTAGTTGCAGGAAAGGAAAAAGATACGGTAGAAATATACAATGAACTGGCAAAGGAATTTGAAATAAAAAAATTAGGTAAAGTCTCACAATACCTAGGGATAAATATCAAACATTCGGACGACGGCAGTCTGATTTTACATCAAGAGAATAAAATTGATGAAATTGTAAGAAAATTTAATCTAGTTAATTCTAAACAGACGTATACTCCTATGGGTACAGATTATTTTAATTTAGATCCCAACAGCAAATTAATGAGCAATAATACAAAATACAGGCAAGCAGTCGGGGCATTACTATATATAGCCACTATCACACGACCGGATATATGTGTTTGTGTAAATATTCTAGGAAGAAGAAATGAAAAACCTAGAGAGGTTGACTGGTTAGCGATTAAAAAGCTAATAAGATATTTGAAAACCACTAAACATTTAAAGTTTGTGATTAATACTAGTAAACCACCAGTATTGACAGCCTACTGTGATAGTGTCTGGGGAAGTGATAAACTCGATAGGAAGTCCACAACAGGGAATCTGTTTAAATTAGGTGATAACCTGATTTCCTGGTTTTCGAAAAAGCAGACATGCGTGGCTCTGTCCTCAACTGAGGCAGAGTACATATCTGCATCAAGTGCAGGTCAGGAAATACAGTGGTTACTCATGCTACTTAAAGACCTTGAGTTACCACAAACATTGTCCATTGAAGTGTTCGAAGATAATTTGCCCTGCATAAAACTGTGCACCAATGAGAAACATTTGTCACGCAGCAAGCACATCGACGTGAAATTTAACAGCATAAAAAACTTAGTGCAATGTGGAACAATTGTGTTAAAATACTGTCCCACTAAACAGATGATAGCTGACATCCTCACGAAACCCCTAGCTAAACCTCAGTTTGAAAAACTGAGATTTCAGTTGCAGCTCAGATCACAGCTTTGAAAACAAAAGTGGGGTGTTAGCGAAATCGGAAAGTTCAAGATTTGTTTTCCAAAGACTGAAAGAGAGGTCGCTACTAAAAAAGACTGCTCCGCACAAAAAGGATTTTAAAATAACTTCTCTGATGCAACAGTTTATTGTATTTCATCATTTAAATTACGTCATCTTTACTTCGTTCCTGCTGTACGAAAAGGGGTTATTACGTCAGTTGTTTGTGAAATACTGTACTGATAAAGACGGAAGTGATGAGCTCCGGTATTGTTACACTATATAAACTAAAGTAACATTAGAACAAACTTAATTTTTTAAACATATTTAAATGTAAGAACAACTAAAATAATGTGTTATTTTCACAGTATTATATTTATCCGTTCTGCATTTGGATAATTAAATTTATAAAAAACATCAAGTGACCACTGGATTATACTTCGTATTCCAATTAATAAAAGTGCACAAAGTTTTCTTTTCAGCTCAAAGTGTAAAAGGTTCCCTGGATATCTGTTGCTCACGTATGGATTATAATCTGCAGCAATTCTGTGAAAGGTAAGGGATCGAATTTTCTCACCTGGATTTTATTAGTTTTTGAAACTTATAAATATAAAAGCTCAGGGCCTGCATTACTCACGCCTTTCACGATTCAGTCTGGATGTGACATTTGATGTGTTTTGGCATGGAGAGAAAGAGGAACTCAAAATAATCCCACATTCGTTCGTGAAAGATCACATTACGGACGAGGTGGGTTGATGCTATTGGCTGGAATCAGCATAGGTGGACTTACGGGCCTGCATATCATTCGGAATGGCACTTTGAGGGTCCAAAGTTATACAGACGAGATACTGAGACCTCATGTCGTATTTTATGTTGCAGAAATTAGAGATTTCTATTTTTCCACGGATGATAATGCCAGACTTCATACAGTTCGTCTTGTGGAAAACATGCTTGAAGCTAAAACAATACAGCATATGGAATGACCAGCATGCTCTCCTGACCTAAATCCCATCGAGCATGTTTGGGACATACTCAGACGACGCATTGCTGCGAGACCGAGTCCTCCTTTTACTGTCCGGGATTTGTAGATTGCAATTCTTGAGCAGTGGAACAGTATTCCACAAAGTCTTATCGATAACCTCATCGCATCCATGGAAAACAGGTGTGCAGCAGTCTTAGCTGTTCGAGGAGACCACACGTCATATTAAAAATCTTGCATCATTTCTAAACAATACTTTTTTTTATCATTTACATGAAAACAAATTGTTGCCCTAAACCATCTTTTCATGTTCTTTTCATCTTTTCAAAGAATAAAATCTCCCTTACAATTTTTTTGCGTCATTTTTTCTATATTGCGCATTGATACATGTGTACTATCCATTTTATGCCCATACATGGCTGTCTTGCGCTGTTCTCGTCACTTTTTTGCTTGCTCCCCTAATTTTTTTTAACAGTATATATATTACATATATAATCGTTTGCAGTGTATTTTAATGATGTTACATGCTATTTCAAATCTATTGAAATTGATATACAGGGTGTTTCTAAACTCATGGTACAAACTTTAAAGGTAGGTAGAGCACACAGTACCAATCATTTATTGTATAGGAATGTATGGGACCAAGTGACGCATTAAGATAAAAATACCAGGGGCGCAATTAGGCACCTTTTTGAATTTTCAAAATTTCTCATTCATACCAGAAAATTTTTATGCTATCCTTTTTTTGGCATTTCATAATTACTTAATAATAAAATTTTTCTTTGAAAGTTTTTTGTATGAAATCGAAATTTTTTGAATTGAAAATAGAAATAGAAATAGAAATTTTTTGAAATAGAAATGGAGTTTTTGGTTGATTCAACTGGTGGTAGAGGGCAGTGAGTGACTGGTCGCCGTTCAATATCATGCATTCAAGTAGAAGAAATAGCCATTTTTAATTGTGCTATCGTTCGTTATGGAGGACTTTACATATGCCGAAAAAGCCGACATGCATTTTATGTATGGTCGTGCAAATGGCAACGCCAGAGCTTCCCTACGAATGTATCAGGAGCAGTTTCCTCGCAGAAGAATGCCTGATCATAGAATGTTTCAGCGCTTACTCCGTCAGCTTTCTGAAACAGGTTCTTTCCACGTCACCAGACAGGAAACTGGGCGAGAAAGAGCTGTACGCAGTGAGAGCCTGGAAGAAATTATTTTGAATTTTGTGAGTGAAAGGCCCGAATCAAGTACAAGAGCTGTTGCACAGAATTTAGGTGTGAGTCATCCGACCGTTTGAGAGTGTTAAATGAAAATTGATTTCATCCCCTCCGTATTCAACGTGTACAAACTTTGAATCCGGCTGCGGTTGAACTTTTGCCAGTGGGTTTTGCAGCAACATGTATTGCAGCCAAACTTTACTGCTCATATTCTATTTACAGATGAGGCAGTATTTACGCGCGAGGGTGTATTTAATGCGCACAATTTCCATCTTTGGGCAACCAATAATCCACATGCAACGCGGCCACATGCTTATCAACAACGATTTTCTGTGAATGTGTGGGCGGGTATTGTTAATAATTATTTGATTGGCCCATATCTACTACCAAAGAGGCTGGATGATCGCTGTTACCTTATTTTTTGCAACAGGTTTTACCAGAACTGCTGCAGGATGTTCCGATCGCCATTCGTAACAGGATGTGGTTTCAACATAATGGAGCGCCCGCGCACTTCACCACTGATGTGCGCAGTTACCTGAATTCCACATTTGGGACGCGATGGATTGGGCGTGGTGGTCCAGTTCCCTGGCCTCCCGATTTATCGAGCCTTGAATTCTTTTTATGGGGACATCTGAAGAGTCTTGTTTTGAGACGACTCAGACAAAAATCTAGTATGCCGCATATCTGAAGCTGCTGCACGTGTGCGGGAAATGCCTGACATATTTAGAAGTGTACGCCAATCGTTCCACCGAAGCATGTATCTGTGAAGCATGTATCACAGTTGATGGGCGCAATTTTGAACACTTATTGTAATATTATAGTATGCATTATTATTTGCTTGTGAACTACAATTTAAATTTGCTTGTAACTAAACATTTTATCTTTTTTATTCATGTATTTCGTTTGATAAGTTTGCCAGTTTTGCGTTTTTTTTTTAATTCAAAAATTTCGATTTCATACGAAAAATTTTTAAAGAAGTATTTTATTGTTAAGTAATTATGAAATGTCAACAAAAGAACAGCATAAAATTTTTCTGGTATGAATGAGAAATTTTGAAAATTAAAAAAGGGGCCTTGTTGCGCACTTGGTGTTTTTACCTTAATGCGTCACTTGGTCCCATACATTCCTATACAATAAATTATTGTTACTGTGTGCTCTACCTACCCTTAAAGTTTGTACCATGAGCTTAGAAACACCCTGTATACACCACTGAGGTCGACAGTGAGTTCTACTACAATATGATTACTATAGAATTTGGTGCCTATAGCATTTATCGTTCATTTTCAGAGAAGCACAAAATAATTCCAATATATGGTACGGCCTATTAGCAATAATTGCTTGAAGTGCGTTTTGAAATTTAACTAATGTTTTGCCTATTACATGGTGTGTATAAATTCTATTCATCATATACAGGGCTGCTGAAACAAATTCGTGTACACTATTAAAAATAAATTTCGATGTTTCCGCACAGAATTTCTGAAATTTAGCTGCATTCATCAGTTTCGTGGTGCTTTCACAAATAAAGTTACATTAGTGAAATGTTGAATCATGATTTAGGGTTTTTCTAAACCAATGTTATGGTGAAAGGTTCAACTACCAGTAGAAATGTATACATTTCTCCACATTGATGGATGTCATTGAAATCCCATATCTAACGAATCGATATACTCAAATTTTCTACACAAGTTCATTATAATGCATATTTAAATATTTTCAAGGTATTGGGAGCACGTTGCTAAGCGAGATTATCTTTTTACTTTTTAATTTACATCATATATTTAAGAAAATGATTTTGTTCAGATTTTGCACACAAACTCATTGTAGGTGGCAATATGGATGGACAGTTCGTGTATATTCAGGGATGTGCCAAATAGGTGCAAGCTCCAGGGACAAAAACATTCTTTTACGTTTTTTCATTGATATCCCATAAAAATAACAAACCGATTTTGCTCAAATTTCGCACGAAAGTTCATTATCGATGGCAATTAACTATTTTGTACCTCATTAGGAGCATGGTGCGAGATTCTTGTTTGTGTTTATAATTTAAACCATACATCTAATGAAACGGTTTTAGTCAAAATTTGCATATAAGATCATTGTCGATGACAATGCATATTGAAATATGTACCGCACTAAAGGCGAATTCTAAGGGTAAAAACACTCTTTTTCGTTTTTGATTGATAATATATTAAATCTTTGGCTAAAAGCGTGTTACTTAAAATTTTTAAGCTATATTTCTTGTTTAATAATATTTCCTGAATGTTTCAAATCCTTTATTCGGTACCTATCGGTCATCATACAGTAAAAATGCGATTTATCAAACATTTTACATTAATCAATGAATTTTATCAAATAATCAGTTTTTATTTTTCTGGTCAATTGTGTTTTTTTATGAGTAATTCTTTTTTTTTTCACAACTTTTCAAATAATAATATTATTTTAAATCACAAAAGTTTTTAATTTTATATAAAATCATTGTAAGTCATTTCGAGTCCAATTTTTTATGGTATTATTATTTTTATTTCCGAGTACTTTTATGTTTAAAAAATTAGGAGTAATTCAAATAGCAAAAATTAAAGTTTACCAAAATGTAATGAATATGGCCATTTACTGAAATAACTAATATAATTATTTTGCGTATTTTTATAATATGACAATAGGCTAAGAAAGAATTTTCGAAGGCGTTTGTAAAATATCGTATTACGACTAAATAAAAATAACAACCTTCGAATACATTTTTTTTTTTCTATCACAAATTATTTGTTTAGATAAGCAGTCCATATTTCTAAATTTTAAGAATGAAACACATATTTTAACATTGCTATCATGGTTACAAAGTCTTTTAAATTGAATGTAAAAAAATCGTTAAAGATTTTTAAAAATACTCATTCAAAATACGCCATTTGATTACGGACCTAAATGGAATTGAACAGAAAAAATATTATGAAGTTGAATTGGTTGAAAAATACGTTGCATCGGAATATGCTTGAAATTGTATTAGATTTAGTAGAAAATTTATATATGGAATCTCCTCATGAGATTCTATACGTTTGAAAATAGTGCATTGAACAGACCCGCCGAAGACAGCAGCATACATTTTATCTTATAAAACATTTGCTGGTTAAAATTTCTGGTATTATTCTTTTTCCAGTTTTTTTCTAGGCGTTATTTAAAGCCTTATTTTAACACAAATTACTTTCAAATGAAATTTGTTTGAAAAGTGTATCTCAATTTATTTATTTTTCAAATAATTTTCAATCATTACATATTAATATATATATGTATATATATATATATATATAACTAACATTTGCTTGCTACAGTAGTGTAGAGTAAAATTTGCCGCAATATAAATAAATATGCAAAACTAAAGTGAAAGTGGAAATTATACAACTATTGGTAACTGATTGCACCTACTTAGCAAGAGAGCTTCTTCCACACATTCCTCACATAACCACAAACTAGTAATAATAATAATGTAGTAATGTAATAAATAGCAAATATTTTTCACTGTATTATAGGCAGTAAAACAGTCCCGTTTTACAAAAAACCAGAACGAAAAATGATGGGTAGGGCATATATTATGAAACACTTTCCAGCACATTTAGAATACTGTAACAAAACTTCACAGTTTACTAACAAGGGAACACTTTTGGTGTTGCTCGCACCTAGCATTGAGACCTAGTGCATTTTAAAGCCCTATATTATGAAGTTTGAGAATCGATAAAATTTTTCTGTTGAAATAATATTTCTTGATTATACAGCAGCATAACTTTCTGAAAATGCAATTTTGGAGACCACTTATCGGACTATTAATATTGAATTTTTTTAAAGAAAAGCATTTAAAAATAAAACTTAGTTAATAATAAGAATAAAATATTGAAAAAAGTTGGAAAATTCCTTCAAAAACCCACGAATTTGATTTTGAAAAATTGCAACTTTATATACATATTTTTGGCGGGGAAACAGTTGGCGTTTATTTTCAAAAGTAGAGCTTTTCGGCAACCCTAGCCAAATGTCATAGCTGAATTTGTAATAGATAGAAATTGCAATGTCCGACTTATTTCGCCACAGTAATTTTCCTAAATTGTATAAAAATATTAATTTACTTTATGATTATTTTTACCGAAGGACCATTTAATACAGCAACATTTCATTTTAAACATTCGAAACTTTATTTCATTCGATTTCTAAAGAAAATAGTTTGCTTATTTTGTATTTCACCAAAAAATAGTTTTTAATGATCTTCGAAGTTTCATAGAATTATATTTATTACTTATATATTTATCGTCTGCATAAAAAAAAATAAAAACCTAATATTTGTTTCTTATGCTATCAATTATATATTAAAAAAAATTGCAATCTGATATATTTCTAGTAATATGTTCTGTGCATTTTCTCTTTGGATTAAGCGGGCGGAAAAATTGTAGCGCCCTATTTGGCGACTTAACTCATTTTTGGCGTGAAGTAAACAAATAAATATGTAATAATGAAAAATTAAAAGTATAAAAAAGTACATAAAATATTATTTTAACAGAGAAATTTTATCGGTTCTCTAACTTTTATGTATAAGGCTACAAAACGCACCAGGTCTCGATGCTAGGTGCGAGCAACACCAAAAGTGGTTCCCTTGTAAGGTGAAAGATGATGTCTAAATAAACAATTTGGAAAACGCATAATGCATTTGAAAACCCAATTCTTGCTATTACCATGAATAGTCGGGAAAATATACAATTTTTTGTGCAGCCCTGTGTATGATCTATTCATATGCATATATAATACATATAGTATGCGGAAAATTAGTTCGGTTAAATGCATAGCACTGTTGAAAATTTTCATTTATCAATTTCCGCTAACAAACAGATGTTGTTGAAAACTGTTGTGCAGCCCTGTATATGATCTATAGAATTTACGCACACCAAGTAATATTAAAAAAATAATTACACATAATCAAAACGCGTACCACAACTGAAAACGTACTTCCCGCAATTATTGTTCGTAAGCTTCAAAAGTTCAATTATTGTTCATTCTCTTCTGTAGCCAAATTCTTTTGTGCGTCTCTCTAAATGCACAATACATTCTATGCGTGCAAGGTCTATTCAAGGTTCTATAGTAAGAACCTTGTAGTACACTTCAGTGATATATATCCATTTCAATATGTTTTAAATAGTGTAATATCATTAACATACACCACAAACGATTTCCCCCCATAGACCGTAATGTAACGGAATTCTCGTGGGTATCAATGTAAATGAACCATAAATGCTACACATTTCACTTTCAATACCGAACATGCCACAGTGATGCCCAATAGCATATATCATTTTCATGGCAATCAGACTATATTTGTGCGAGTTAGAGCACGGACAGACGGACAGACAAACCGAATTCACAAACACTTTTCAACTATGTTGGAAAGTGCTAAAAACATAACTTTAATAAGGAAAATAGGACATTATAGACATTTATATTATTAAGAAGGATTTGATAGAATTTTTTTTTTTATCGAAATCAAACCTGAATTATAACTGAAGGAAAAAAATTATTGAATATGGCACAACGATTTTTTTTATTTGAGATGCCGATTATTTGTTTTTAAATGTTAGTATTAAAATTTAATATGATTACCGGATGCTACTTCAAAATACTTATAGCACAATAAGATTATTCATGTGCAAACAGAAAGACTGTACATCTGTTTTTTACCCTGTGGTGTAAGGAAATCTACAAATATGGAGCACAGATGATTCAAAAGTAAAAAGTTATAACATTTTATTGCTTTTTATGAAGGTGAATAATTTTATTTATGAGTTAGTTAACATATAATAGTAATTCATCCAATTTTAAACTGAAATAATTAACATAATACATTTACATCAGATAAACGGAATCTGAAAAAAAAAAAAAAAAAAAAAAAAAAAAAATGAATAGCAAAGGATCTATAGGTGAAAAATTAATCAAAATGCTGGTGAAGAGACCAAATTCATTATATTATATTTTTTAAGACGGTGAAGGCTTTTTATTTCTAAATTACAGATAAAATATGACAGATGACTCATATATTGTTTCTTGAAAAGCGGAAAAAAAATCACAAAATTTTCTCCAATTTAAATGGGACACTGATTTTTAGCTTGTACTAGGGGTTTAGTTAGTACTAGTAAATAAAATATAACTTGTATCATGACAACTTTATTATTCAAAATCAGCTATTGTAAATTTAATTTACCCCAGCGAAAAGTTGACAGTTGACAGAAAAGGGAAACAAAAAAACGACCCATAAAGTACAGCGAAATAACAAAGGAAACAATGTTAATAATAGTAAAAATCTTTTATCGTACAGTAGGTAGTAAAATGCTTCCATTTCGCAACAATGAACGCAACTGGAATAAAGAAAAGAGGACATTCGTTTTCCAATACCTATATACGCAAATACGATTAGATTTTTCATTCACAAAGGGTGAAAAAAGCGCGTGCGAGATTGTATAAAAAAGAGAAAAAGAATAGAGCTTTCGTTCTCAAAAAGTTCTGTCCTTGTAAGCCATCAAACCGTGACTCTCTAAAGACCCGAAACATAGTAAATGTGTTGTAGAAAAGACTACGAGTGAATCACCGTGAAAAATAGCGCCAAAACTTAATTCAGGTGTAAGAAGTTTTCCATTGTGTGAGGAACAATCAACATCCATTTGGTCCAAAATATCATTTTTATCATTCTGATTTCTACAGGACTATTAGGCTCCCAAGGATAGCAACTAACAGAGCTCCTACGAAATGGTGCCAAAGTTGTTCCGAAAAAAGAAAGCTATCTGGGCGTAATTTGAAATAAATTTACATAACTATTTCTTTTAAGGACACAAGAAAATATAACCTAATCGAACGTTGAAAAGTAAGGTTCTTAAGGCTTCCCGTCCCGTCAGGCGAAGAAACTCGCGCGTTAATATTAAGGCTCCTGTCCCTGCCGGCGAAGACACTCACGAGCTAATGCTAATCCTATGAGAAGGGATTTATCGAATATCTCGTTTGCATTTCGACATTTTTAAATAATTTTTTTTCACTGGATAGCCAAGGTCCGTCTCTACATCGCACCTTTTTTACTTTTTCGATTTTGGTAGCAGATATTTTTTTATAAAGTTACTTTCATTTTAAAACCTGTTCTGAAAATGAAAGCGTCATTCTAAAAAATATCTGCAACCAAAATTGAAAAAGTAATAAAGGTGCGATGTAGAGACGAATCTCAGCTATCCAATGAAAAAAAAAAATAAATGAATAAAAAATGTCGAAATGCAAACAAGATATTAGAAAAATCCCTCTCCGTAGGATTACCATTAGCTCGTGAGTGCCTTCGCTGGCAGGGACAGGAGCCTTAAACCTACGGGAAGGTTCTTTTCCAATATTTCGTTTGCATTTCGATTTATTTATTTATTTTTTCGCATTGAGCATCTGAGGTCAATCTCTACATTAGGTCTTTTTTATTTTTGCGATTTTGGTTGCAGTTTTATTTTTTATTATGACACTTTCACTTTGGAACTTGTTCCGAATGTGAAAATAACTTCATATATAAAAAAAATGAGTACTTCTTCGTTATCCTCTCGACCACTTTCCAGTAAGGGGAAAAAAAAAAAAAAAAAACTATCGCCAAACTATTATTAAAACTGTAACCCCAAATAAACAATTTGAAGAATGTTGCCACTGGAATATAAAAAAAAGTAAATAAATACAAGCGATTTGGTAAAACTCTACACACTAAAGTGCCAACTATCAATAACTTTAAAAAATAAAATTTATAATATATTAATAAAAACAGAAAAAAAAAAATCTTCGCTATTTATTCATTTACATTATTTTCATTATTATTACTCGCGGCTGGTGGATAAATGCCAGTGGAAACTGATCTATTGCACGTAAGTAACTATGCATCGCAACATTTATGCAACGTTTTGCTCTTTTAATATCATGACGCCACCGTTTAAGGGCCTGATTGTTATTTTATTAACGAAATATCTAATAAATCAGTAAAACTTGATTGAAAATACAGATAAACGTCGAATTAAAAATCACTTGATAACATAACAAACACGTATAACATATCTGACGTCAAGTGAATGTGATCATGCATTTTTTACATTAAATCCTATAGTTTGGCAATAGCCTTTTTATGGAAAGTAATCGACGGGATAGTAGATAAGTACCAAAAAATATTTTACCAAAATAAAAAAAATAAAAAAAGAGCAAATGTAGAGATCAACCTAGCTATACAATGTAAAAAAAAAAAAAAATAAATAAATAAAAAATAAAAATAGCGAAATGCAAACGAAATATAGGGAAAAAAACCTTGCCACAGGATTAACATTAGCTCGCGAGTGCCTTCGCCTGACGGGGCGGGAGCCTTAATATTAAGGTTCTGTACTACTGTTTATTTCAGAGTAACAACAAAATTAAAACTACAGAAATTATAATTATTAATAAATTAAATTATACCTGTAACAGAAATGTATATATTTTATTATTTCCAAATCACAGT
Organism: Maratus speciosus; assembly: GCA_963932465.1. Taxonomy (NCBI): domain Eukaryota; kingdom Metazoa; phylum Arthropoda; class Arachnida; order Araneae; family Salticidae; genus Maratus; species Maratus speciosus. Next base: position 363,411,664 of record OZ010790.1, on the reverse strand, counting down.
CAATTATTAGACTATCTAAATTTTATGGATTACAATATTATATACAAATGATTACATACAAATATAATCCTTTAAGGTTATTATTTAGTGCAATACACTACGAAAGAATTTATATTTAGTTTGACTGAACGTACAAAAGTTTTATCTTACCAATTTGAAAATTATTTTAAATGTATCAGATAATACAAAATATATAGTATGTTATTTTCCAAATTTCTAAATATAAAATATCAATTTCTAATACCACTTCAAAAGATTAAATATGACATACAGGTTGTTCGTAAACTATTTTGACAAAATTGAACGGATGATGGTACCCATCAAGATGAAGGAAAAAAAAAAAACAATAGAATTCCAGGGTTGATGCACTTACTCAGTCAAATATAGGGTGTGTAACTCCACATCAAATACGGATTTGTGTGTCTAACCCAAATATGGATTTTTGCCCATAAATTCTACAATATAGAAGGCAATTTGGTTACATACTGATTTCAGATGTGATCACATTCTGTACACAGCTGAAAGTACACTTTGATAAGTTTAGTAGTACCAAATATAAGATCAATTACATTATGAATTATGGAGCATTAAACCGAGTTTCGTTTGAAGATGAACGGTGGTCTTTTGCTCTTTATGTTCTCACGTTTCATTGGATGGAAGGAAGACCGTAGATAATATCGTCAAACTGTCTTTAGTATTGGTAAAGTTAGTGACGGAAACACGGCTTCAGTTTGACAAGATACACCTTGTTTATTTGTCTCAATAAGTGGACTGCGACCTTGGTTTCCTACACATTCCCCCCCCCCCCCCCCCCCCTTTTTGATAAGTATTAAAACACTCTTCATTGTGTCAAAATTTTACAGATATCCTGTATATAGTCAGGAGGGGTAATTATGACCACTTTTTACATTTTCAACTTTGTTATTTTTGTTTGCTTATTTCTATTTGGAAAAATGCTGTTTTTAGTACATAGGAAGTAACTTTGATCCTTTAAGAACACATTTTAAAAGTTTCAATTCTCATAGCTGTTTTTCTTTTAAAGTTAAAAGGGTGGTTATAATTACCCCACCAAAAACTCACATAAGTTTGGGGTAATTAAGACCACTAATGGGGAAATTATGACCACTTTGAACTCCAAACTAACAAATCCGTTTATCAAAAATTTTATAGACTTAGTTTCAAATTGCTATTTGGATCTCAAAAAGGCTTCAGACTAGTAATAAAGAATATCTAAGATGAAATATACATTATGAGGTTAATATCTAAGCTTGAAACAAAATTTTACCATCACAGTTTTCTCCAATATGACGGCGGTCATAATTACCACACCTGACCCTAATTATTTTTGCTTGGAAAATTTCCGAATTCTATTGGAGAATTCAAGTAAAAAAAAATTCCCCAAGTAAAAAAAAAATTAAAATATTTTTTTTTTCTTTTGCCTAAAAAGTTTTACGTTTCTTTCCGTTCCCAACGCTGCCTTGTTCAACGCTCAATTTAAAAAGCCGGCGCTTCTGCAGGCATGTGTTTGCGTCCTCTGCCGAAGCGTCAATATATCTTCAATTGTCTTTAAATGAGCATTTTCTGTAAATTTTGATTTTTGATTTGGAAAGGCATTGTGGGAAAGTTAGTAATAAAGCTATCGACTTCAAATATAGAGTGGAGCTGCATATATTTTTCTGGTGAAGCATGAAATTTGTCTTTATAATTATTTATTTATTTGAATAAGTGGCTTTTAAGAAAATCTTTTACCCTTTTTTTTCCTCTTATAAAATTTCTAATTAAAATTAAAATAATAATAATATATTTCTTTGCAGAAATTTATGATTTGCCAGATTTCTACATTCAGTTTAAAAATATTTGTTTGCTTCTTTCAAAACCACCATTAAAAAGCAACAATGCTCACTAATGCTCACCGTGACGAAGACTGCGAATAATTTTCTTGTCCAGGACTTTCTCTTTTTTACGGAATTAGTTGTTTTTAAAGCTTTGAAAATACAGGTTGTTGATTTTTTTTCTCATAAATTTACTAAAATTATATTCAGTTAACTGGCGTTACACCAGCACCGCATTAAACGGAATCCCAGAGTGGTATTTTTTGCGAGTACCGTTGAGAAGAAGTTTACAATATTAGTTCAGTTTCATAATTTTTGGAAATGTGCTGTTAGGAATCCTTCAATTATAATTCTACTTTTACAAAACTTTTAGAACGAATCGACCAAATTTTTATGAACATATTTTTTTCCTAGATGTCACGATTTGGAGCAAGAATTTGTTTTAAAATATTATAAAAAGATAAAACGATAAATATTTTTACTGTTTTCGACTTATCATTTTCAATGTTTCGTCCGTTCTATCGAAAACATCTACGTTGCTGCATTATTAGAAATAAATGACATTTTATGTATTTTTGCTTTTGTAATATTTCGGATTCTTCCACGTTTGAATAAGTGCTTTATTCAAAATTACTCGAAGAATTGCATTATGCGAGATAAAAGATTGTTTACATATTTATATTATACTTCTTATTTTTTTTTAACTGTTTTTGCGTGCAAAAAACTTTCAGAGAAGTGTTTTTTTTTCTTTTTTTTTTCTTTTTTTTTTTTTTTTTTTAATTGATATCTCATTTTTTCCATATAAAAATGTAAATATTTTATAGATTTTTACGAGAAAAAAATTATCTGATTTTGATGAATCTATCTATCTGTGTCTATTTTTTCTCTGACTCGTTCGTTGATAATCTTAATAATGTTCGACTAGGTACGAAATATTTATATGGTATGGCGAAAAGCTATAGAATGACCTGGAAAGAAAGTGAAAACGATTGTTTTATAGCTGCAATTTTCACACAGTAGCAATGAAAAACAAGAATACATTATCGCTCTAAATCGTTTTTTAATAGCAAGTTTTTTAGACTAAATATTTTATTTATACATACGTACATATACATATTATTGTTATTATTTAAGAGAATTTAAACAATTTTATATCGAAATGTTCTCTTCCACCGATTTTTTCAAAAAGTATTTTATCGCACTATTAGTAACAAATCTCTGTATAGATACAGGGTGTCCAGCGAATAAGACCCTGATTTCAAAATTAAATATCTCAAAAACAAAGATCAATAAAATGATGCGGTAAACGGTTTGTTTATTAGCTAAGCTGTAAAAATGTTATGCAGAAGTTCCAAAATTTAGTTGCAAAAACCGTTAACAGATGGCGCTGTAATCGCAATACTTGTAAACTGCTTCGAAGTCCAGAGCAATGGCGTCTCATTCCTAGATGGCTTCCTATATAAAAACGAATATTGGGAAAGTCCATTTTTTCATTGGGTTGATGTGCAGAAGTGGAGACATCTGGTCACAGAATTATTGCATCAGCTTTAATTTTAGAAAATTTCAATTAATAGAATTTTCAATAAAAAGTTTGGAAATCATTATAAGAATTTTTTAAATATTTTTTTTTAATTCAATCTTTAATGCCATACAATTATTTAAATCAAAATGCATATATTTAGAAAAATAATTTTGTACTTTTTATTTATTTTTTATATTTTTAAATCACGGCATAATATTTTGGTATTATTGTTTATACCTGAATTATTATAAATAAAAAAGTGTTTTTTCCCTTCTAATTTATTTCTTAAATCACGGCATAATACTTTGGTTTTAGCACAATACACATATTTCTTTTCTTTGTAAACAAAGTTTTAGAGACAGAAATTATGCATTAAATTATGTCTTAAAAAAAAAAAAAATTGATGATAAGTTATATCATCAACGTCAAAGCAAAAGTATTTTGGATGCTGCATTCCTTTTGAACACTTCGCATCCTATCGCTAGAAGCTGCACCATATTTCTGTGCTCAATAATAATAAAAAAATGAAAACGAGTTTTTAAAGTTAAAATTATTTTTTAACTTAAAAATAGAAACTTTGTATTTTTTCATTCAAACTATTCTCTACGATAAAAAAAAAATGATTTATGAATCATTATTATAAATGCTCAATGATTTTTAAAAAAGGAGTTTCTTTTAATTTAATTAAATTTTAAAACCAGAAACTTTAGATTTTTTTATTCAAACTTTTTTCACAGTTCAAATAAATATTAAAAAGTAAAGATTCCATTTTTTTTTTCAAATTCTCCTCTACTAGAATTCGATTCCACGATCTACCAATTAGGAGAGAATAGACATACCACAGAGATATTGGTAACCGGACCGAAGTAGTTTATAACAAAATTTAAAACAAATCTCAATTCTGTCAACACATGGCTCCGCTTCTGCACATTACCCAAATAAAATATTTTTTTTTCCCTTATATAATGATTGCTAAACTTTTTATTGAAAAATTTATTAATTGAAATTGTCTAAAATTGAAGCTGAGGCAATAATTCTGTGACCAGATGCATCCACTTCTGCACATCACCCCAACGAAAAAGCGGTCTTTCCCAATTTTCGTTCTTCCATAGGAAGCCATCAAGGGTTGAAACGCTATGGCTCTCGACTTCAAAACACAATTTATACGCATTGCGATTACAGCGCCATCTGTTATCTGTTTTTGCAACTAATTTTTGAAACTTCTGTACAACATTTTTACAGCTTAGCTAATAAACAAACCGTTTACTGCATAATTCTATTGATCTTTGTTTTTGAGATATTTAATTTTGAAATCAGGGTCTTATTCGCTGGACACCCTGTATATTTCTTCAGTAAATAATCTGCATTTAAATTGATTTTTAGGATCGAAAAGTTAAAGAAAAAGGTAATTAACTTTTAAAATAATTATTTTTAACACTTTCCAACAAAGTTGAAAAATGTTTATGCATTCGGTTTGTCTGTCCGCCTGTCCACGCTCTAACTCCCATAAATATACTCGGATTTTCATGCAATTGATAACGGTTATTTAGGGTCACCAAATCATGTTTGGTATTGTATATGAAGTATGTAGGATAAATAGTTCATTTACAGGAGAACTGAAAAGTATTCCATTACATTATGGTATATGGGGAAAAATCATTTGCTGAGTATTTTAATGACATTATACTATTTCAAATGTATTGAAACTGATATAAATCACTGAATTTCACTACGATCACGTTAGAACAGGGCATTAATAGCATTTTTTATTAACTCACAGGAACACACAAAAGAAATCGGTTACAGTACTGTCTTTGAGTAATAATTCCTTGAGTGTACGGTTTAAAATTCGGCATTCGCTTTTAAATGTAATTAATTTTTTACATGTTACTCGTTACATATAAATTTTATACCTCATATACAGAGCTGCACAAAAGTATTCACGTACCATTCTCCTTATTAGATGAAATTGCTGAAGGGGAATTTTCAACTGAACTACATGTGTTTCTTAAGTGAACTACATTATTGCATGCATGTAGTTAATAGTTACAAATCTATATATCATATACAGGACTGCTGAAAAAATTCGGATAATTTTACGATTGTAGATGGGAACAGCTGAAAATGGGTTTTGAAATGTGTTATGCGTTTCCATATGGTTGAATTAGATGTAATATTTTAAGTTTTTAAACGGTGCAGTTATCTATGCTTGACGCATGATTTTTTCTTTCTTGTTTATCTATTGTCTTGTTTAACCTCTTCATGCCCTTGGCCACATATGTGGACGTTTAGTTTTTTATAATTATAATTACTGCCAATAATAACAAGTTGGAAATTGCTCGTCAAACGTGGCAAATGAGGTGTGTTTGTACTATAACTAGTTTTAAAAATATTCTTTGGACCGCATATTATGCTGCATGTATATTTTAGTGCACTTCATAAGTGCATATCAATTTCATTCTGTTCGAAAGGCTGTAACATCATTAAAATGCACTAGAAATATTTTTTCCCATTGGCTTTAATGTAACGGAAAACTTTTGAGTGTCCCTGTAATTAAACTATACATCCTATTTTCATAAAATTTGAAATGACTCGACAAAATTTTGCAACAATTATATATTTAAAATTTCAGACCATTCGTTTGGGTAGTTTCTGCTCTGTTATATACGGACAGACGGGCGGACTGAACACGGCTACAGGTGCTACGTATTTATATTAGTGATGCAACGAATAGTGGTTTGGCCGAAAAACCGAATACCGAATATTCGGCCAAGTTACAGCCGAATATTCGGCCTATTCGGCCGCCGAATAACGAACTTATTTTTGCCTAAAAACTAAATATAGTATGCACTATATGCACAATTCTTGTATATTTCACAATTAAAATGTATTGTTTTCTTTTAAAAAATTATTTATATACAAATTTTTAATTTTTGAAAGCATTATTTTACTTTGAAAAAATATCCGGCTATATTCGGCCTAAAAATTGCCCCAATAATATAATAGCGCCCCCCCCCCCCCCAAAAAAAAAAAAAATTCTTAGCAAAAGTTCCTCGTCAGGTACTGTCTAGTTACATTTTAATAGATATTATGTGTTGTTGTTACATTTTAAAATAATGACAAAATTTTAAAAGTACTAGGAAACATAAGTTTCAGCTTTCAGATGAAATAAAATAAAAAATAAGAAATCTTAATATCTTAAGAAAAACCACTGATAGAAAGGGTGAAAGGAATATCCTCTAAATGGTGGAAAGAAATCATTGTAGACTTCATAAAGCTCACAATTAATTTTTTTTTTTAATCTTTATTATTTTTTTTCTTTGCTGTCAGCAGTGAATCCTCTATAGAAAGTGACCCTCAATGTGAAGAAGTAAAAGAAATTAGCAATTTTCTTTCCCAGCCGCTACTAGATAGGCAACAGTGTCCTTTGGAATGGTAGGCGAAAAATTCGGAAGACTTTCCAAACCTTTCACAATTAGCCAAAAAGTACCTTTCTGCACCAGGAAGTACCATATATAGTGAGAGATTATTTTCAGAAGCAGGTAACATTTGCGAAAAGGAAAAAAAAAAGGACTTTCACCTGAGAATGCTGAATTATTATTATTTCTGCATCACAATCTACGTTTATTGAAAACATTTTAACTGTTTTTTAAGGCAAATATAAACATTACAATGCTATTCTTGAAAAAAAAAATATATAAAACGTAAATGCATACTAATTAAAAGAATTTAGTATTTACATTTCTTTCATTATTTAATAAGAAATAGTAACACACTTAAAAAAATCACTTAAATTATATTTAACTTTTAAGCGTATTTTACTAAAAAAAAAAAAAAAAAAAAAAAAACCTTAAGTATTGCAACATATACGACTTAAATATCTTATACATCTATATCTAATCAATCATATATTTATGTTCTTTACAGGTATAATTCAAAATATTATTGAAAGAAATATTTTTTATGTAACAAGGGATAAATGTTGAACTTCCCATTATGATAAAAAAAAATTGAATTAGCTTGTAAGCTGTATTAAAACAATTTTGAATGGATTTAATGTTAGCTTATTACAGATACTTTTTGTACTTACTGATACAGCATACAAAATTTTTAGCATGATTCCTAAATTAGCCTCTTATATAAAAATGGGTAGATAAAATCCATCCGCAGTATGAAAGTTAATGGGAAAAAAAAGGTGTTAGTTAATTTCAAATAAAATTTTCATTATACATGATGAATATAAATTGTCAAATTAAAAAGTTATACTGTGTAAATATAAAAACATTTATTACAGTATTATTCGGCCAAGGCCGAATAATGGACTTAATATTCGGCCGAAGCCGAATATTCGGCAGACAGGCCGAATATTCGGCTTCGGCCGAATATTCGTTGCATCTCTAATTTATATAATTACGAACGCACCTAAAAAGAACAGAAATTTGATAATAACTTATTCACTACAGAATCCCTCAACAAAAGAAGTAAAACTTTTATGGTTTGGTTGCACTGATAATATTACTGTCTACAGTTAGAGCTATAAAAAAAGCGTGACGTAATTTTTCGGCAGTCGGTGTTGTTGGATTATTTGAACAAATTGTTAATATTTGATAAAAATAACATCAGATATATTAAATATATTAAGTTTCAAAAATTTGTAGAAAAGTAAGAAAGAAATTTACTGTTAGTTTTTTATTTTACTAGAAATTATTTCGCTCATAAATTACCATTAACGCTCAGAGGCCACAAATGTGGACGTTATTTTATTTTATTTATTTATTTATTTTTTTGTTTCCGCCCCCCCCCCCCCTTTTTTTTTGAATTTCTGTTAATGTAAAATTAATAAATCGAAAAAAAAGTCATTTTTTTTTCTTCTCACCATAAGAAAATCGTCTCTGACGAGGTTAAATATATATATATATGTATTATAAATTTCATCTTGTGTGGCAGACTTTAAAAATCCTTCCTTCAATAGTAAACAGTCCTTCAACATTATAACATTAATGAATGTGTTTGCGAAGGAATACATTTTTCACAAGAAAATAATTAAAACCTATTCATTTTAACTCATGTATACTTCACAAAAAATGAAACGTTAAATACTTACCAATGCAACTATCCAGTGAAACTTCAGAAAGTTTTATCCATTAATTTCTGTCACTATGCACCTATTTCATAATTTTAACACAAACATCATTAAATCGACGGAATCTTACATCGAAGGCCATTTTATGTGCCAAAGTGAGTTGAAATAATGACAATGACACACGATGTAAATTCATTTCTAAGTCAAGTGAAATTCAGCCACACAAAGTAAAAATCTTGTTGTTATCGTGATAAAATTAAATTAATCTTCTGTCAAGCATAAAAAAAATTTCAGCAGTAATCAAAAATAGGTTACAAACAATTTTTTTTACTTCAACCATAGCAATAATGCTCGTTAATTTGCTTTTTTTTTCGACGAAAACCAATCAACACGCATCTTTTACTCTCAGCTTCTTCTAATTACACTACCGTCTCCGGAACTTGACAAACTAACAGGAAGAGACGACGAAACTTGTGTATGACAGCACCGCAAGGGCAACCAACACACTCTGACATCCCGAAGACGCGATGCGTACTGAAGCCGAACGCGAAAGCCGCAATCCTTTTTTTCCGAATAAACAACATCCAAAAAAAGCACTGGCGAATTATTTTTCTCTCTAGAACTAGATCTGGTTTCGGATTCACTTTTGAAACAGAGCATCGGACGATGAGGTAGTGTGAGTGCACTATCTTTCAGAAATCGCAGGGCATTCGTCGGTCGTGCCGGGAAATAAACGTAACTCGGTCACGCAGGATTTACGTGATATCACTAAAGCATAAGCGGTTTCTTTTTCGATGTTTTTTTGAGACCAGCGGAATGGTCTTTGAACTTTTAAAAAGCAGATTTCAGATGATAAAACAATGTTGGGATTTGTAGATGGAATTCAACAAAACTTATTTATTAACATTCAAAATTATTTATTCTTAACTTGAGCTTAGCTGCTTTGTCTTGTAATATTTTTTCAAAATAATCCAGCAGTCTTTTACGAAATTAAAGTAACTCGGTTACGCAAGATTTACTTGGCATCACTAAAGTATAGGCGGTTTCCTTTTCGATGCTTTTATGCAACCAGCGGAATTTTTTTTAAACTTTTGAATAGCAGATTTTAGAAGATAAAGCAACACAATATTGACATTTTTAGAGGGAATTCAGCAAAACTTTTTTATTCATTAACTTAAGTTGAAAATAGACGCTTTGTTTTGTACAGGGTTTTAAAACTAATCCAGCAGAATTTTACCAAACTAACGTAATTCCATTTACAGCAAATACATCACTAAAATACAGGCGGTTTCATTTCCAAAGGTTTTATGTCGTCAGCAAAATAGTTATTGAATTTCAGAAAATAATTTTAGGAATTTATTAATTATTTTAATAATTTTGTAAACTAATTTTAGGTTGATAAATTAATCGTGACGTTTTTAAATGGAATTCAACAAAACTTATTTATCCATTTAGTTAAATCGAACTCAGATGTTTTCTCCTTTGCAGTGTTTTTCAAAGGGTCAATTCATTCCAAGTGGTCCAGAAAATGTCATATTCGTTGCTCGACCATTTTTAAAAAATCTGAAATTTTTTGTACAACAACCCTAACATGATGGAAGTTCAAAATGACTATTATTTTAATTTTATTATTTTTTGTTTGTGCATGGCGGCCATCTTTGTTTCATCGTCTGCAGCAATTTTCTCACAAGAAGGGTTTACGGAATTGTAAATAATTCATCGTTTATTTATCCAATTCAAGTGCGGATTAAAGCAATTTGTACAGATTACAATGGGCTAAAAATTTGGTAATGGAGTAGTTTCCGAAACTAACTGCTTATTGGTAAAATTTAAGCATAAAGTTTCAGTTTTTTTCCAAAATTTATCCATTTACAAGAGGAGATTTTCCTAGCAAGGAAAACTGTCAACATGACATAATTTTTTTTACAAATAGGCCGAAAATACTTGTACTCACACGCCGAGTTCCAGATCTGGGACTTGCTTTCTCTTCGCTAAAAAAAATCCCAAATTTTTCAAAAATGACAAAAATCGCACTTTTCAGGCTTTGATATCTCTGGTGGGGCACGAGATAAAAATCTGAATTTTTTTTGTGTAAGTGTATTGTATGGTAGTGTTATGCACAAGAAATTTCAGGATGGAGATTTGACTACAAGCTGAGATATGACAAGGGCAACATGTCAAAACAATACTGCCAAACTACTGTTTTGTTATAGTCACAGCTAAGTATTTATCTCAGAGTATCATTTAAATTTATTTTTTAGATTATCTTTAAACAATAGTAACAGAAAATAAATCTTTTGCAATTAATTTAAAAAATAATTACGCCTAAGGCTTACATTTTGTATGGTATCAGTAATTTTTGTTGTAATTTTAGTAACTAAAAGAAACCTCAGCACTTTTACATATATATACAAGACCTGAGACAAAAACAGAATAGGGAAAGAGAAAAGCTGTTAATGTTGGCATACTTGTTGAGACATGATCAAACGTGTCAAAACACATTCCTGCTTGTTGGTTTAAAAACCACAATTTTAATGCTGCTTGCCAGTCCCTGAAACTTGTTCCTACCATAAGTATGTTCCTGTAAATGAAACATTATGGGATGTTACCATGCATCAGCCTCAAGTAATTTTCAGAAAGTAAAGATACACAAAGCCTTTTCAAAATTTATACAGCAGAAAAATCACATTTTTTCATAAGAAGTAAGCTAGGAATTATTAATGAATTGAGACTTGCACATAGTGATTTCGAAGTATATTTCTATGAGCCAGCAGGCCCAAAATCTTCAATCAAGTTATCAAGAGATGACAAGACTTGGTTCCTACAAATAAAATTTTGAGAAAGATCAAAATTGTGGTTTTTAAACCAACAAGCAAGAATGTGTTTTGACACGTTTGATCATGTCTCAACAAGTATGACAACATTAACAGCTTTTCTTTTTCCCTATGTTGTTTTTGTCTCAGGTCTTGTATAAAAATATTTTTTTTTCTTTATGTAAAAGTGGTGAGGTTTCTTTTAGTTACTAAAATTACTTACAACAAAAATTACTGAAACCATACAAAATGTATGGCCTTAGGCATAATTATTTTTTTAATTAATTGCTAAGCTTTGCAAAGGGCTTTATTTTCTGTTACTATTATTTAAAGATAATCAAAAACATAAATTTAAATGACACTCTGAGATAAATACTTAGCTGTGACTACAACAAAACAATAGTTTGGCAGTATTGTTTTGACATGTTGCCCTTGCCATATCTCAGCTTGTAGTCAAATCTCCATCTTGAAATTTCTTGTGCATAACACTACCATACAATACTCTTATAAAAACAAATTTCAGATTTTTATCTCGTGCCCCACCAGAGATATCAAAGCCTGAAAAGTGCGATTTTTGTCATTTTTGAAAAATTTGGGATTTTTTTTAGCGAAGAGAAAGCAAGTCCCAGATCTGGAACTCGGCGTGTGAGTACAAGGACTACTTTCAGCCTATTTGTAAAAAAAAATTATGTCCCGTTGACAGTATTCCTTGCTAGAAAAATTTCCTCTTGTAAACTGACAAATTTTGGAAAAAAATGGAAACTTTATGCTTAAATTTTACCAATAAGCAATTAGTTTCGGAAACTACTCCATTACCAGATTTTTAGCCCAGTGTATTCTGTACAAATTGCTTTAATCCGCAGTTGAATTGGATAAATAAACGATGAATTATTTACAATTCCGTAAACCCTTCTTGTGAGAAAATTGCTGCAGACGATGAAACAAAGATGGCCGCCATGCACAAACAAAAATTAATAAAATTAAAATAATAGTCATTTTGAACTTCCATCATGTTAGGGTTGTTGTACAAAAAATTTCAGATTTTTTAAAAATGGTCGAGCAACCAGTGCTGGACCACTTGAAATGGATTGACCCCAAAGCAATCCAGTGGACTTTCAAGAATAAACGTAACTCGTTCAAAGAGGATTTACATGACATCACTTAGACACAGGGCTTCTTTTTGGATGGTTTTATATAATTATTGGAATACGTTTTGAACCTTTGAACAAAATATTATAGAAGATAAAGAATTGCTGCATTCCCAGATGGAATTCAGCAAATTTGTTTTAATATTTTACTTTGCTTGAACTTAAAAGCATTTCCCTATATAGGAGTTTTCCAAAACTAATCTAGCAGGCTTTTAAAACTGCCTGAACTCATGAAGCAAATATTATTTTAGAAAATAACCCATGATTAAAAACGTAGCATTAAGGCGTGTCGTCAATCACCTCATGTCCTCCAACCCCGTTTTCTTTGATGGCTACGGCATCTTTATAAATTTATAGATTATGAATACGATTTTTGCATACATTTTTATATTAAATATACGTCTTGAAAAAACAGAACAAAAGTTTCTTAATTTTTACAATTTTTCTTTGAAATAAAATCTCAACTATCTAAGAACAAAGCAAAGTATACAATTCAATGTACATTCCTAATGAGACATTAAAAAATGCCTATGATTTTTGATTATTGTTCTTCTATCGGAGTTGGGTTTCATTTGGGAAAAGACTGGAATGGAACTCTGGGAACTCTTGGAGTTACTCCTCTCAAGAAGCTTCATCACTCTTTTTTTTTTTTCACATGAAAATTTTTATAAATACAAATCGACATCCAAAAATACGCATGTCTGTGATTTTATATATGTAAACACTCCATATAAATAAATGTGCACCCGTGTGTATAAATAAATATGCGTGTGTGTTGTGAGAGAATAGAGGTGGTTAAAACTTCAAATGCGTCAGTGATGGTGGTAAAAAAATTGGACCTCTACTTTTTGAATGAGAAGAAAGATGCGATTAATTTACAATATCATGTAAATGATTGTTTATTTTGTGTTAAGCTATCCCATTAAGAAAAAAATAAATAGCAAAAGAAAATGCATACAAAACGTTATTTTAGACGAATTATAAGGGTCGCTCAAACAAGTGAATAAAATGAGGCAAATATTTTCAACACCTAACGCAAACATGCGAATTCAATACCCATATTCCCCACACATATTTCCGCTCACAAAAATTTATAACATTATAAAAACCGTTTTTAATAGAAAAAATGTATATTTAACAAAAATGATGTATTTAAATTTCAAAGCCATCAGAATATTTTAAAAAAAGTTAAAATGCATTCACAGATGGATATGAACAACAGTAGCTTCAAAAGACGGCGGGCGATAAAGTTCATGGTAATATAACTTTCGTTGAAATGGGAAAATTCGAATCAAAATTCGATTATTAAAAATCGCCTTTTACTACCAAACTTCACTTTCTTACAGAAACTGAGAGTCAAAATTAAAGAAAAAAAAATGTCAGCTTTGCTAAATTTGTAGCACAAAGTTAATTTTTAAACGCACTTTTCTCAAAACTACAATTTTTTTGTGGGTTGTATGCACTTTAATTACACAAGAAAGAAAAATTATGCATCAGGCATAGGCTGCATATATTACGAAACACTTTCCAACACAATTAGAATATCGTTAGGAAATTTAAAAATTTCATGCAATGAAATCAGAAATCTAAATAAACAATTTATGCAACACAAATGATATATAGATTTTTACTACATAGCGAAACTATTATTCAGCTTGAAAACGCAAAAGAGAAACTAAAACCGTTTCTCTTGGAATAATCATCCAAAAATGACAATTCATTCCTGCAATTTTGAGCAGTCATATATATGAATTTATTCACATTGTAGTATATAAATACATGTTGTAGTAAAATGTGGTTGAGCTAAAATATTCGGATCACAGTTGAAAATGCATTTTTCGAAAATCTTGCCCATAGAAGTTAATTGGATTTTTTGTAGGTAGCTCCTTATCTACGGAATTTATACACACCAGATAATATACTAAAATTTTATTTAGTTGAAAACCACGTAACACAACCTTAAACACACTTTAAGCATCTATCACCCATAGACAGCAATGTATCCAATTTTTTTTTTGCATAAGTTGTATATAATTTTACTTGTATTCTCTTATTATATATTAAAATATAATTCAGCTGGTAAAATGCTTACCACAACTAAAAACACACTTTAAGCAATTCACGCCAAAAACGGTCATTCTTACGAATTGTTGTGTGCGGCCTTGCATATGATAGAGTTAAGACACACCACTTACGAACTAAAATTTAGTTCGCTGCTATTTGGAATTAAAACAGATAATCGCAGTAAAAAAAGTAATATAAAAATTTTGTTTTTAAAGTCAATTCCTACTTAGGTCACCAAAGAAAATTTTAATATAATCCCTTAAGCTAATATTAATTTTTGTTGCATTAAAATATCTCAATTTGTTGATTTTCTATAAGCATGGGAATTTGGCGAAATATTAGAGATATCGCCAAGTTGGCGACGAACATGGCAGTATTTGGCGACAGAACAGGGTCCTCCCTATGGTAACCCCCGTTATAGATATGAAGATGCATTAAATGATTCAATAACCAATGGCCGCCATTTTGTCTACCATGTAAAACTAAAATTAATTAATTAAAATTTAATTAATGAATTAATATTTGAAAAACTGTATTAACATCAATTGTCATCCAGTACAAGTTTAAAAAAACTTATTTCAGTTTGATAGGATGAATAATAAGTATTTTATTAACGATTGAAAATTTGAACAAGATAAATAAATAAATAAATATAGGGAGAGTGAGAACTAATAGTAGGAATAAAAAAAAAAAAAAAACCCTGACATCTTACATAACCCTCCTACAAGATTTTTTTTTCAATATCTATCACCATTTGCAAGTTATTGAATTTTAAAACAATCAGTCCACATTAGGTATCCGATATATAAACATATTACACACAGACACACAGACTCACACACACACACACACACACACATATATGTATATATATGTGTTGTTGAAATTGTAATGTGTAAAAATACAAAACAAAAAAAAAGTCGAATTTATTGTCTGATTTCAACAACAGAATTTTTTTTATACTGCTTTATATAATGCGATTTTTTGACGCGCAACATGATTCCCCTTCCCCTTAAATTTATTTTAATGTTTTTTTTTTGTTCAATAATTATCTTAAATTTCAACAAAGCCCTAGTTGTAGGCACGCAAATGCATTATCGCCAGTGACTGTCATGAAACTATCATTGAAAAAATTTATGGTTTTAAAGCACTATTCTCTACTACATTCTCCCTTTTAAAGAACCTTTTCCCCAAGGTTCTTTTTTTACAGAGCAGGATGTTAAAGCCATAGCAGTGTAGTGAAGTTTTTTAGAACTGATTTCATTGCACAGATAAAATCCAAACCTTCAATATCAGTAAAGGAAAAATATTGTAGATTACTCTTTTCCTCTTTGAATGAAATTTGTGCTTTGATAGCAGAACTTTTTATTTACCAGAAAGAAGAATTAAAACTGGCTATTTTTTGCAAAGTTAGTGATTTTGCTCAGTCGATAAACAGAAATAAAAATGAAAAAAATTTGGAAAAAAAAAAAAAAAAAAAAAAGGAAAATTCCTAAATTGGTGAATAGAAAATTTAACAAAAATGAGCAGTAGCGAAGGAAAACTTTAGAGAAAAAATGCAAAATATATGCCTTAAGTATTACTTTTTTACTAAAATTGTCAAAAAGATAACGAAAATTCCTAGCATTCTGGTCTCTAACAATGAATTTTAATTACAAAATTGAAAACGTCAAAAACCTGTTCATTAGATTAAAATTGAAAATTAATTTGTCGAAAATTTCTGACGTCAAATAAGATATTATTATTATTATTATTATTATTATTATTATTATTATTTTACTTTTTTACGTTCTTTTTTTAATTGATGGAGAAAAGTATTAAAGTACTGGAAAACATGGAAATACAGACACACATATGTATTTAAATAAATTTAACTTTCTTGCAAATACACTAATTTTGACTATAATACCATGAATAATCTATTATCTTTCGCCATCACACCCTCACCTCCAAATAAAGAAACTATCGCCCGCGTCATTTCACTCAAAAATGTTTGAGCTCACCCAATATTTTTGAAAAGCTTGCGCTACTGGAAATATTAGCAATTCTTTAGAATTTTTGCACTGCTAAAAAATAGATTAATGGGCTAGTTATTCTTCCGATAAATAAAAAACGGCAATTAAAAGATGTGAAATAGATTTAAAACAGATTTATTACATTTTTTGATGAGGAACAGGAATAGACGCAAATATAGTTGATTGACCCATCTACCAAATTCCAAGATTTTCAAGCCGTACAAGAACACAAAATAACTAGTTTCTCATAAAAAGTTTAAATATAAAAAAAAAGAAGAAGAAAGTGCTGCATAATAAGTCAAAATCTATTACAATGTACCGGCACCGGCGGCTGTCGATTTTTAAATGTCACCCGTAAACGTCACTGCAAATGACATATTGAAAAGGTAACGTATCATTAAAATTCTCTCTCTATTCTTGAAAAATATGAAAGAAAGTTTTTATGATAAGGTTGGTAAGCGTTCTCTATTGATTTCATTTCAATATTACAGAAAGTGTAACTAAAACTAATATATATATATATATATCGGAGCTTTTTAATATCTACTTCAATGCCACCAATTACAAAAGAAAAAAAATTGTTAATAATAAACTTGCCTTTAGAAAAAAAGCCGGCTTTTTAAACTCATATAAAATATAAACTGCAGATAAATGAATGTTTAGAAAACAGTAATTTAGCAAATTTTAAATAAATATCGTACTCGTAGCTTTCGTATTGCAGAAAGCGCAATTAAAAACTCAAGGGAAAGCAATATTATAGGAGGAAATTTTTTTATTGTACCGGCGGCAGTGCCACCAATAATAAAAAGCAAAAGTAAATCTTATTAATATAAACCCAATTTTGAGCAACTAGCCGCCTTTGAAGCTTGCACAAAACATGGGCTCTGCGATTAATGAGTGTTTAGAAAGAGTAATTTAGCAAATTTTAAATAGATACCGTATTCGTAGATTACATATTACATAAAATTTAATCAAAAACTAAAAGGAAAAATATTATGTGAGATAAATTGATTTTTTTTACATGCGGCAATGTGATCAAATTAAAAATAAAGGAAAAGTCAAATTAATAATAAATTTTCCTTTGGCAACAGCCGCTTTTGAAACTCGCATCAAATATGCCTTGACGATAAATAAGTGTTTATAAAAAGTAAATTAGCAAATTTTAAATGGATATCGCGCTCGTAACTGTTATATAAAGAAGGTTTATTCAAAAACCAAAAAAAAAAAAAAAAAAAAAAAAAAAAAAAAATATGGCATCAAAATTGATGCGTTTTAATAGCTGCGGCAAGAGACCAATGGCAAAAAGTTAATTAAATTTTATTAAAAATAAACCCACTTTTGAGCAACTATTCGTTAAACGCGCATCAAAATATTGACTGCGCGACAAAAGATAGTGCTGGAATTGATTTCTATACACACACAAATAAAAAATAAAAACAAAGAAAAAACAAATTTTAAGAAAGCTATAGCTTAATATAGAAACATAAAGCTGTTTTTTTAGTTATTTGCCTTGAGCTTTCTATTGAACCAATTTTACTAATTAGTTATTTTTCAATGAAAGCTGTTTATTTTTTGATGTTACTACACTAGGTATTTTGTAAACTATTCCCTTTTTTATATTTTAAATTTAATTTTAAAAGTTTTTTATGATTTTTCTTCAAAATGGGGGGAAATGGATTACTTGCATTGTTGCAAAGAAAAGAATAATAATAAGGCTTACTTATTTCTATTGATTATGCCCTTAATGATGCCATTTTCGCATCACGATTTAAATAACATACAACAACAACAAAAAAATAAAGAACAGAAAATGAGGACAGGCTTTATAAAATTTCATTCCGTTGATACTGAGTGTGAAACGTTAGGCGAAATACTTCAGTAAGTGAAAATGACGTCATATTTAAAAGAAACGATCATTTTCTTTGATAAAAATAGAAATTTAACCACGAATGCATTTAAAAGACATAAAGGCCTAGAGTTTTTACTCGACGATACTAAGATTAGAACATCGATTCAAGAGTGCGAATGTTCACATGCAAAGTTGTAGCTGACGAACCTGGCTTCAAGTTTGGAAACCTAGTGCTTGTTAAAATATTTTTTAAATGGTAAATACGGATATGAGACGTGCGTATGTATATTTTGAGATGATGGAAATGACGGTACGTTTAGATTTCATGTGAAATAAAATTCTATAATTTTTATAAAGTGAAATCAGTTGTGTGATTTTTCATTCCGTAATACCAAACAATTACCTCAATTACCTAACAAATACCTCAATTAGTAACTTCATCATAATTGTTTATCTTGATTATAAGTTACTGATTCCGTATACAAAAAAAGTTTAATTTTCCAATAATTTGAACAGTTTTTGGAAATAATATTTTGGCTACTTTAAGTTAAAATAATGTTTTAAGAATTAGACTAACGAATGGATTTGTCAGATGGATTTGTTATTGTTATAAATTTTCTAGGTTTATTATAAATCAATGCGACAGTTCCTTTTTAAACATTTCGTCGAAATTCGACGGGTTCCACTTCGTAGCATGTTAAGTGTCTAAAATAACAAAACTGTATATAATCTATATATTTAAAACACAAGGCTGTTTTTTTAGTCATCTGCCCTGAGCATTATACTGAACCAATTTTGCTAATCTTTATTTATTTATTTTTTTAAAGAAAGCTGTTCATTTGTAGACGTATCCGCACTAGTTGTTTTTAAAAATACTCTCATTTTTATATTTTATTTTTCATTTTAAAAGTGTTTTATTAAATTTCTTCAAAATGGTGGCAACGGATTACTTCCACTGTTGCAGATAAAAAAAATGAAAATATTCAGACACTTGGCTTTATGGGAGTATTTTTTAGGTGGATTTCGTAAGAAATACTATCTATTACATTCTTCCATATTTTGGAATTTCTGAAAAAGTTTTGCAGATCTACGCCGATCATGACCCATAGAATCCAAAACCACCTCCAGTTAAAACTTTATATCTATCTATCTATCTACATATATCACTTAATTCTCCACAAATCTCTACCAAACTAATACATAAAATCAATGGGCATAAAATCTCGATCAAGTTCGTTAACGGGCAAAATCGGACGAAGGGGATGGAAGTAGGGAGGGGTTTTGTGAAAACCGGAAAAAATCCCATAACTTCTTAATTATAATACATATCGAATCAGTTTAAAATTATTATTGCTTTTAAAAAAAGGGACAAAAATTTGTATATCACAGATTTGGATAAAATTAAAAATCGGTTCAAGGGGCGAAAAAAAATAGGGTTTTGGGGAGAAAAAAAAATTCATAACTTCGTCAATTCTCAAAATATCAAACTCACTTAAACTGATCATAAATCTACTTAATACTATCTAGAACTTTTGTATTGACAAGTGTTTGATAGAACCAACTCTTACCGCAAAACGGAGGGGGTTGAAGTAGAAAAAAAATTCATAATTTCGTCAATTCACAAGATATCGAACCCGCTTAAATTTATTATACATTTTCTCAGTATTATATACAACTTTCATATTGACAAGTTTGTCATAGGACCAGGGCTTAAATTCTAACAAAAAAGTTCCGGAGCCCTAATATTCTGCGCTACCGGTACAACAACTGTACCGTTCCACCCCCCCTCAACCCCTGCCAATGTAATCTGCATATTTATATTTCGTACATTAATTGCAAAATTTAAAGCATTTTTTTTCTTTAGCAAAATAAAAATTTTAAATACAGTAAACTCCCGACTATCCGGCTCGCGACTGTCCGGCCCTCCGTACTATCCGGCCTAGTAAAAAAATGAGGAATGTTGCAAGCAGCCGAGACAGGCATGTTCTTTTCCAAAGGAAAGTGCTAACACACGACAAGAAGGAGCAAGAAGGGATTACACAATGCAATATCATAGACAGTCATCTATCAATTACTTTCTCAAAAACTAAAAACTAAGCTTTGACTCTTTTATCTTATGCATAACTTTTCATATTTGTGCAATCATTTATTAACAAGCAATAAAAAAAGATTTACTAATTTTTTACGAATTAGGCTTACGTTTTACGTTAATGTTTTTCTTATTTTGAAACTTCATGTACTGTATGTATAAAATTTATCTTAGAATGTGTGACATGTGTTTTTAATATAATGAGGAGGGGGGTCCAGGAAATGAGTAAATATTTATGGAACTCCGGCCTATCCGGCTTTTTTGTTATCCGGTCTACCCTTCCGCCACATTAGACCGGATAGTCGGGAGTTTACTGTATAGCTATCAGCATATACTTAGCTGTCAACTATTCCATTTTTTAGTTATCACTTCTTCTGAATAGTAAAAATCCGTGCCTATTTTTTATGTTAATTAATTTCAGAATTTTGCGATTAAATAGGGTAACGATTATGATTAGGAAATGGTGTTAACACAAAAAAGGGATAGTTCGCAGCTATGCATTTTTAAGAAAAAATGAATGAAATTTACAGAAATGAATATTTATATGCCGAAGAATGGAACAATGTTTTACAATTTCCTGTAAAAGGTGCATATCTTAAACTATAATCATTTCCTTCCGCATAACAATCTTTTGCGGTGAGTCCCTGAAAATCAGATAAAATTAAAAATTTGACAACGTTATCGGAAAGAATCTATGCTTTTATAGAAAAAGGGGAAACGCTGCTCGATTGCTTTCTATCAGAATAACAATACAGGGTAATTATATCTACTTACAAAGGAAAGTGACTTCGTATAGGTGCACAGAGCCTTAGCGTGTATACCGTTCATGATACAAAATAAATAGAAAAATCACTAACATGATTTTTATATTCGTACGCAATAGAAGACAAAAAACCTCGAACAGACAAAACGTCAAGCAGATGCTTGTTGGATAAAACAGAAAAAATTCTTTTCAGATTAGATATCGAAATAATAAAAAGAAAACCCAACCAATAAAAAATTATCCTACTGTCACAAAAGAAAATCGAACTGAAAGCAAATTTATTGTTCACTCTCTTGAGTGGCGCCGTATCAACACGTCGCCGATATAAATTTGGAATAGAAAAACACGATTTCTGTTTCCCCTTCATTCTGGCCAAATTAGCATTAAAATGATTTGAAGTGGAATATAATACGTAATTTCAAAAGAGGATTTTTTTTTCAATACATGAATAAATAAAATTTTAAATGTAATACAGATTGAGCTCGAGTCAGTCTAAGCCTAAAAACTGATATAAAAATTGAGTACGTTTTATCTCCATCTCCTACGTGTTTAAATAAGTGTTTTGGTAAAAAGAATGCAAAAGCTTGGAGATGGGAAGGAAAGGAAAAGGTAATTTAAGCTTCGGTTTTTCGGAAGCGCTATTGCACTGGGCTCCGGAGCCCTGTATTTATGAGCTCCGGTGAATTCCGAACAATATTTAAATATTTACTAAAAACAGAGAAGTACCGGAGCCGGGCTCTGGTGGGCTCCAGCGCAAATTAAGCCCTGCATAGGACCAACTCTTACTGCAAAAACAAATTAAACAAAATTAGGGGTTGACGAAAAAATTATCCTATTAAGGGTGACTTAAATTCAAACTGCTTATTTTCTGACTCATTTTTAAATTAATTTTTGCTCTCAAACGCATTCAATTGGCAGGTTCTCTTATTCAGAAACTGTATAATGTGTCGTATTGGTCGATTTTTTGATAAAGGCAGAATATATTTCAAAAAATGCTGTCAAAGCGGGCAGTTTGAATCGAATTTCCAGAAATGATAGTGCTGGAAACTAAAAGTGTCGTACTGAGAAAATAATTGTTTGTAAATCAAGTTATAATTAATTGCGCATGAAAAATAAAAACAAAGGTCGCTTATAAATCTCTTTAAAAAATTACGTCAGCAAGATTCATGTTTTTATTTTTAAAATGAATCTGAAAATGTGTCAGAAAATTCCGATTTGTTGAGCGTAAAAAAAAAAAAAAAAAAAAAAAAAAAAAAAAAAAAAAATCGACAAAAGCAGCTAGATAAAATTGTTAAACTGGGTCTATCTCTAATCTTGATTTAGTTTTTGTTGCTGAAATTAGTAAACTTTGAAATCAACCTGCGCCTGTAGGCCAAGCCGGCAGGGATTTTTTAATTTGTAAGTTAAATATCCGTAAAAATATTTATTCAATTGTACTTTATTTTTAAAGGGGAATAAAATTTCATATTTATTGTGATGTCGCGAGAATATTGTCCATTTGGTTTATTTTATCTTTGTGCATTATATTGAGGGAATTATTATTGAGGGAAATTTTTTCATTACAATAATTTTTATTTGAATATATTTCTGTTTGAATGCTTAAAAGTACGTATATAAAGTACGTGTGAAAAGTTTGTGCGATGAAAATGACGTTATGCTTTGCTTATGAATTATTACATTGATTGTAATACCTTGATTACATGTCACCGATAACTTAAAAAAAAAATTGTATTGTATGTAAGATGAATTATTAATTTTTTAATAAAGAATTCAGAAAAATAAAGGATTTCAGAAAGCATGGAATAATAATTGGTTTTGGAGTTAGATTAAACAATGAGAGGCTGCTATTTTATAGGAATTATTTTTGTAGCCTTATTATAAGTTCATTTAATAGTTTCTTGTTAGCAATAAAGTCCTATTTCTTTCATTGTGAACTTTTCTGTCGCTGTCAAAAAATCGTAATCTACTTTTGGATACCAGCCAAATCTCAGTTGCAATTTTTAGAAAAGTATAACGATGGTGACATCGCTTTCGCTTTTATCGATCTTACATTACTTCTGAATACGATACAATTTCAATACCTACATCATCGAATAGCGGAAAAAAAAAACTTTCGAATGAAATTTATGTATTACGGACTTTTTAACTAATTTTCAAGCATGAATTTTTTTTTCAAGTCTATCTCAAGAGTGATCATCTGTTTGCTTCAATAATGTAAAGTAGCCACTATCAAAATTAACACAATAGGAAATGAATTGCCTTAACAAATTAACCAACTTAAAAACAAACAAAAAAACCATAAGAGCAGATTGTCCATACAGCATTTTGGCGCTAAACTGAAATCTTCCAAGAATCCAACAAAGAGGTTTTCAGTTTAAAATTATTATCATGTTGAATTGATTAAAATATAATTAGCATCACAGTATGCTAGGAATCGTATTTTATTTTTATTTTTTTAAAGATACATTGGGTAAGTTATTCATAAGAGAGAAAAGATTCCCGATTATAGAAGAGGGACAGCCATACCGATTATTGAAAGGTTACGAAGAAACCACAAAAAGAAATTATCACTTGAAAACATTAAAATCTGCCTCATCTGCAGATTGTATATTATTATTGTAAAATAATTTCTTCATTTTTTGCATAAAAATTGATTAATTTAAAACAATGAATGCGTTTCAGAAGATATGAATTTGAAAAAAAACCCGGAATACTGATTGAAAAAAACATTTTGAAAGTTTTTTACTTAAACGTTTTAAAACATTTTTACTTTCTTCTATCTTCAATAGAAGAAAGTATTGTAATCGAAATTTTTTTCGACTTCCGGTTTTCGACGGATTTGCATGTTTTAGGGGTCAGAGATTCCAAAAAACATGTTTATAGATAATGTCTGTCTGTCTGTGTGTCCGTCTGTCCGTCCGTCCGTCTGTCCGTCTGTCTGTCGCCATTGTACCATCAAAAAGTGTATGAAGTTATGTATAGAATTAAACCAAAATTTTATTATAAGTTTTTGGCTATGGCAAGCAGGTCCTCCCTGAATTTGGAAAGAAATCGCCGGTAGGGGGCGCTGTAATAGCGATTTTTGTGCGATTTTGAATATTGTACCGTCCAAAAGTGTATGAAGTTATGCATAGAATTAAACCAAATTTTTATTTTAAGTTTTTGGCTATGGCAAGCAGGTCCTCCCTGAATTTGGAAAAAATTCGCCGGTAGGGGGCGCTGATATAACAATTTTTGTGCGATTTTGAATATTGTACCATCCAAAAGTGTATGGAGTTATGCATAGAATTGAACCAAATTTTTAGTTTAAGTTTTTGGATATGACAAGCAGGTCCTCCCTGAATTTGGAAAAAATTCGCCGGTAGGGGGGCGCTGTAAATGTGTTTTTTGTGCGATTTTGACTATTGTACCATCGAAAAGTGTATGAAGTTATGCATAGAATTGAACCAAATTTTTATTTTAAGTTTTTGGCTATGGCAAGCAGGTCCTCCCTGAATTTGGAAAGAAATCGCCGGTAGGGGGCGCTGTAATAGCGATTTTTGTGCGATTTTGAATATTGTACCGTCCAAAAGTGTATGAAGTTATGCATAGAATTAAACCAAATTTTTATTTTAAGTTTTTGGCTATGGCAAGCAGGTCCTCCCTGAATTTGGAAAAAATTCTCTGGTAGGGGGCGCTGTAATAGCGATTTTTGTGCGATTTTGAATATTGTACCGTCCAAAAGTGTATGAAGTTATGCATAGAATTAAACCAAATTTTTATTTTAAGTTTTTGGATATGGCAAGCAGGTCCTCCGTGAATTTGCAAAAAATTCGCCGTTAGGGTGCGCTGTAATAGCGATTTTTGTGCGATTTTGAATATTGCACCATCGAAAAGTGTATGAAGTTATGCATAGAATTGAAGCAAAAAAAAATTTTAAGTTCTTGGCTATGGCAAGGAGGTCCTCCCTTAATTTGTAAAAAAATCGCTCGTAGAGGGCGCTGTAATAGCGATTTTTGTACAATTTTTGTGCCATTTTGAATATTGTACCGCAGAAAAGTGTATGAAGTTATGCATAGAATTGAACCAAATTTTATGTGTTTATTTTTGGTCATGTCACGAAGGTCCTCCCTGAATTTGGAAAAATTCTGCCGGAAGGGGGCACTATAATTGCGATGTCTGTACCATTTTCATTATTGTACCATCGAAAAGTGTATGAAGTTATCCATATAATTGAACCAAATTTTTTGTGCATGTTTCTGTCTATGGCAAACAAGTCCTCCCTGAACTTGAAAAAATTCCGAAAGAAGGGGGCGCTATAATTCCGATCTCTGTGCCATTTTCATTATTGTACCATCGAACAGCGTACAAAATTATGCATACAATTGAACCAAAATGTTTGTGCTTGTTTTTGGCTTTGGCCAACAGGTTCTCCTTGAATTTGGAAATATTGCGCGGTAAAGGGGCTCCGTGCTAGCGATTTTTGTATACTTTTCTTGATTGTTCGTAGTTCTATTGTGCATCGGCGGCTCATGCAGCGGCGGGAACTCGCTTCCTGCTATGCCGGCTATTCGCAAACAGCTGATAACGACAGAATAAAGAAAAATTAATAATTTCAACAAATATCATGATATAGATTAACTCGTTTTTAGTCCGTTTAATTGACTTGAGCAGAAATTTAAGATGAAAATCAAAGTTGGTATAGTATTGAACTAATAATATTGAAGTATTAACATGTGTAACTAGGTTTTGAAATTTTAAGATGTATAAGATAGAAGAAAGTTTTGGGATTGGCACATCCAACTAGTTTAACGTCGAATTTAGACGAGTTTCCCCTCGTAATAATAATAATAATAAATAATTAAATAAATCATAGCACAGATAGTACTTTGATTCGTGCTTGGTATTTTTAATTTTTTTTTATATTAAGTAGTACATTTTTATTTATAGATATCTAAAAAATAATTAAATGCCATATTTTTAGGATAATATGATTACCACTGTATTATTTAAAAAAATTAACTGAAAAAATTAACCAAAATGAAAATTCTTGCTATTTGAAAGGTTATAGTGTATTTGCTTAATTAAAGTATGTATATATAAAACTATTGCTTTCTAAACTGTGTTGCATGATGAAAATTGTCAAATGTGAGAAAACAATGTCATTTTGATACATTTTCTAGAGTATTCCGG
Source organism: Maratus speciosus (assembly GCA_963932465.1). Taxonomy (NCBI): domain Eukaryota; kingdom Metazoa; phylum Arthropoda; class Arachnida; order Araneae; family Salticidae; genus Maratus; species Maratus speciosus. The sequence goes on along the minus strand of OZ010790.1, from coordinate 363,385,314 downwards.
CCAAAAGAATTTAATTGTACAGCTTAGTTGAAATACTAACATCATATATAACAAAACAGGACAGGTAAAGCAAAAAATCAATATATATGCTTTTTTTTTTTTTGTCATGTGGGGCTTCTTAACTCTATAGTCCACAGTTTTAAGTATTCATGTTCGATCATGGTAATCATTCCATCTTTCGAGGGGAAAAAACATCTCTGAAAAGGTATCATACGCTTCCGTCATTTTTGACAGCGATAATATACGATATCGTCTATAATCTCTTATGGTCATTGCTTTTAGCAGAAAATAAACGAAGACAGATTTCCAAAAGGGTATTCGACATTCAATTGATATTTTTAGTAAATTGAAAAAACAGTTTTCTTTTTAACTTTTCATATGTGCAAAAATGTGGCTTTTTTTTATACATAATTATTGGTATACTCAGGCGTAGTTGATACCCATCCGGTAGTTGATCAAATTTCTGAAATATTGCGTCATTTCAGACGGAAATGAGTTTTATATGTGGCACTAGATATAATACACTGGTTATCAAAAATTAAGGAAAAGTCATAAAATGCTAATTTTAAAATACGCGAACACTTAAAAGGAAATAATATAATTCAAGTAATTACTATCTCTACAACACAGCTAGTCCATATAACATCTCATTCATGTCACACATGGTCACAAATGTCACAGTCATTACGGTGAAGCAAAAAATAGGAAATTCCATACATCTCATAATGAGTCTCAAATGATCACTATATGTGACTCCACTGAGACGTCACTCTGACTTCTGCTTTGGGACGAGTCGCCATGTGACTTTACAATGTAGTTACATTGTGACTCTCATGTGACTGTCATTTGTAGACTCAATTTCAAAGTCATCGTGAACGCTGCATTTTGATAAGTTACCAAATAATGTCACATTATAGTCACATGATGACTTTCAGGTGACAGAGAGACTACTGTGAAGTCACCATTGTGCTCTTTTGGGAAAAGTCTCCATGTGACTACAATATGATATTATTTGGTGACTTATCATAATGCAACGTTCATGATGACTATGAAATTGAGTCTACAAATGACAGTCACACGAGAGTCACAATTTAACTACATTGTAAAGTCACTTGGTGACTCGTCACAAAGCAGCAATCACATTGACTTCTCAGTGGAGTCACATATAGTGATCATTTGAGACTCATGATGAGATGTATGGAATTTCCTATTTTTTTGCTTCACCGTAGTGACTGTGACACTTGTGACCATGTGTGACATGAATGAGATGTTATATGGGCTAGCTGTGTTGTAGAGATAGTAATTACTCGAATTATATTACTTTCGAGTGTTCGCGTATTTGAAAATCAGCATTTTGTGACTTTTCCTTAATTTTTGATAACCAGTGTACTTTTGTTTGAATGTTAGTACAGCTGATGTCACGTTGTTATGAGCTGTCTGTTGCAAGAGAATATATTTTTTGAAATTTTTTTACCAGAAAGTGTAAACATTTAGTTTTTGATTATTTGGAGACAATTACGGTAAGTTAAAATAATCCACTTCCATCTTGCTTATTTCAACTAATATTTTTACAAGAATTATTGTTAATCACAGACCAAGGATGGTATTTGTAAAATTAATTTTTGGATTTTCAATTGGCTTCTTTCACCTGATCAACAACTGGGAAAATGGCAATTAAAAAAACTATTTATTTATAATTTTGTTGCTAATTAATTTCAGCGGATTTCATTTTTGTCCATTATAGGACATATATTAAGGATTGTAGCACTCATGGTAGTTTACTTCTAAAATTTAAAAGGAAAGAAATAGAATAAAAAGCCTGTAGCACTGACTTTATTTGATCAACTACTGGTTGGGTCATCCTACAGCTATTATTACTTTCTTCTATCTTTACAAGAAAAAAGTATTGGATTCGTGAAAATTTTCGACTTCCGGTTTTCGACGGATTTACACGTTTTAGGGGTCAGAGATTCCGAAAAACATGTTTTTACAAAATGTCTGTCTGTGAGTCTGTCTGTATGTATGTGACACAAATCTTGTGGGCGCTCTATCTCAAGAACTAATGCACGGAATTTAATAAAAAATTATATTCAGTTAGTCCCTGATATAAATTGATGCTGATTAGTTTTTGGTGCAAATCGCCCAACAGGTGGCGCTGCTAGGCTGCATTATTCATGATTTCCACAATAGCTATATCTCAAGAAATAACGCACGTATTTTCAGAAAATTTCAGATTCAGTTAGTCCTTGATATAATTTGGTGCGGATAACGTTTTGGTATAAATCTCCCATTAGGTGGCGCAGCTATACTGCATTTTGCAGGATTTGCATGATTTCCGCAACAGCTCTATCTCAAGAACTAATGCAAGGATTTTCATCAAGCTTGAGATTCAGTTAGTCCTTGATATGAGTTCGTGCTGATTGCGTGTTGGTGGAAATCGCCCAACAGGTGGCGCTCCTGTGCTGCCTTTTTCCCGATTCCCGCAATAGCTCTATCTCAAGAACTAATGCACGAATTTTCACCAAACTTTAGACTTAGTTAGACATTGACACAAGTTATTTCTGATTAGGTTTCGGTATTAATTGTCCAACAAGTGGCGCTGCTATGCTGCAATTTTCACGATTTTCGCAATAGCTCTATCTCAAAAACTAATGCACGGATTTTCTCCAAACATGAGATTCCGTCAGACGTTGACAGAAGATGTTGCTAATTAGGTCTTGGTATAAATCCCCCAAAAGGTGGCGCTTTTGGCCTCCATTTTGCTGGATTTACATGATTTCAGCTATAGTCATATCTCAAGAACTAATGCACAGAATTCCATATCTTTAGAATTCTCATGAGGGATATAGATTGCCATTTTATTTTGGTAGTGTGCTATCAAATTTTGAAGTATTAACGCGTATCAGATAGAAGAAAATTTTGGGATTGGTACATCCGACTAGTTTATTTGAAGGCGTGAAAATACTCCTTCGCTTATTTTGGAGGCATGGAAATTAAACATTCATATACGGAGGGAGGAAGGGGGTGATAAACTAGTTTTAATTTTATTTCTTAAAACTAGCAACTATTGTTACCTATTATTACAAATTTCTCTTATTGTTAATAACTATAATAAAAAATACCCTAACTCAAAGTAACTAACCCTGCGCGCTCTAGTGGCGGAGAGGAGAAGGGAAATAGTTGTACTGTGCCGGTTAGGCCTATTGCGACCGATGGAGGGTTACAATCAGAGCTGGGCAAAATACATTGAAAAACCATTTTCGATACAAAATACAAAATACATTGTTTTTTCAACTTAAAATACAAAATACAAAATACTTTCCAAATTTCAAAAATTCAAAATACAAAATACATGTATTTTGAAAATACATTTAAAATACAAAATACATAAAAAAAAAAAAAAAAAAAAAAAAACGATTGTGCATTAAACTGCACTAGTCAAATGCAAAGCTGGTTTTAAAAACTGATTAATTTTTTAGAAATTATAAATTTCCAAATAAAGAAGTAAAATCAATTAAGACTCAATGAAAGATAACAAAAACAAAACTGAAAGATTGTGCAACAATGTGCTTAAAAGTGTATTAAAGTTACAAGAATAACTCATAATGAATAAACTACCCTTTAAAGGTAGTTACTCAGTAGGAATAACTGCATGAATTGATTGTGGTAGAGGTCTGCACGGACCCGGGCTTGGCCCGAGGTCCGTACCCGGCCCGGCCCGCGGTTTGATGAATTCAGAAATGTATCAAAAAGTAGCTCCTTTGGATTTGAGAAAAGCCTTATTAAATGGCAGAGAAATAGTTTCACAAATCTGCTTTTTCTTATGCAGCTTCAAAAATTATCCTGTTTTTAACCCTCCTTTTTTCTTTTATTCTAAATTACATTAATTTTTTAATGAATCTTTATTTGAATGTTGAAACGTCGAAGACTCTAAGTAACCATTAATGTTGCTATTGTGTATTTTCTGTCTTGTGAACACATAGTAATTTTAAAAAATACTGTAAAATTATACCATAAATATGTATGCAGTATTCTTTAAAAGAATCTTAATTGTATGTTTAGAGAAATCTGATTTTTTTGTAAAAATTGAATCGGGCCTCATTTAATTGATTTTTCCACGGGTCGGGCCTGTTTTCACTGATTTTTGTACGGGCCGAACTTTTAATTTTTTCATCGGGCCGGGACAAAATTACTTTCTACGGGCCGGGCCGGACCCGGGCCTGGAAATTCCAACTCGTGCAGACCTCTAGATTGTGGATTGATAAGGAATCTCTTTCACGAAGCATAAGATAGCACCGCCCGCTACTGAATGTTCGAAGCCAAAATTGAGACAGTATTGATTTTCAGAAAAAGCATAAAAAGTTTGGTGCAATTCTATTCAATAGCTGCAGACGCAGAGATATAAAAATCTCAAAAATCGTAAAAAACACAGTACAGAAAAAAATCATCTGTAGGACGATATACACCAGAATGTCATCCATACTAACTGAATATGATGAAGTTTGATGAAATTCCGTGCTCTAGTTCTTGAGATATAGCTCTCAAGGCACACATGAAAACTTCAGATTTTTTAAAAATCAAATAAATGCCAGAAAATTTATTTTAAAAAGATACCTTTTATCTACGTAGTACTTATTTCATTTCAATTCGATTTACAAATATAACCATTTTGACATGATGGGTGAAGGGGGGGGGGGAAGAGAGAAAAAAAAAGAATTTTGCATACATGTTATGGCAATGATAAAAACACAGCATAACAACGCCGCCTCTTTAACGATGCACCCCAAATGTTATCAGCATTAATTTATTTGAAGGTTTAAAATAATATGAAATTGGATCAAATTTCGTCCATTAGTTTTTTGGATATAGTTATCGTGAAATCATGAAAAACCTAGCATAGCAGCACCACCTGTTAAGCGATATACGCTAAAAGCTAACCGGCAAGTATTTCCGTTCAGGTTTATATGCAGTTTGACGAAAATCTGTATATTGGTTCATACAATATGGCTATCATGAAATAAAATAGTTAAGCATAGCAGTGCCGACTGTTCGGCGAAATAAACCCAAAGCTAAGTTATACCTAAGTCTATCTTAATCTGAAGTTTGATTATTATTAAACTCCATGCATTAGTTCTTGAGGTTGAAGGGCCACAAAAATTGTGTCTCACACAGACTATCAGACAGACAGACATTTCCCAAAAATAGTTAAATCGCGTTCAAGATATCCCGAAACGTGTAAATCAAGCAAAAAACGAAAGTCGAAAAATTTCACGCTTACAATACTTTCTTCTTATTTATTACAAGAATGTAAAAGCAAATTACTCTAGTATCAGTCTTTTCAATCTGTCTTTTTTAGTATATGTCTACAAAATAACACATTTTATAATAATCTTATGTACAATGACATGAATAAAATTCTTTAAAAAATGTATTTTTTTCTTTTTATATAATGCGCATGTGCTTAATAAGAGCTCCCAACTACGCAAGATTTTTTAGGCCATCCACCAATAAAATATTTGGGGCCCAAGTTTTCGATTATGGCGCTTTTTAGAAATAATGCATACGAAATTTTAAATATGTATTATGTATTACTGAAAGTAAAATATAAATGAAAAAAATAGATAATTTTTAACAAAAGTTGAATTATTATTATTAACAAAAGTACAAATTCTTCGTATAAAGCAGTTTTAAAATTAAAACACCAGGTAAAATATCAAATTATATATAAGCGCAAAGAAATAAGAAATCATTTGCACTTACTATTAAAGTCTTCAAACTGTTAATATAGAGCAGAAAAAATATGAAAGCTTTTACATTCATAAAAAGAAAGCACTTATAAAATATTCATAAAAAGTAGGAATGATTCGAATGCAAAATTTGCAAAGTCATACATTTCATTTTTTCAATTCAATCAATTTCAATCAATTGTTCCTTTAAAAGTTCATTGTAGAAATTTTCTTGTGGTTACTGTCTAATGTATATTTTTACAAAATTTATATAATGAATGAAGCAGGTGAATTTTTAAGAAATCTTTTTCGATATTTTTAAATAAAACTACTAGACAAAAAAAAAAAAAAAAAAAAAAAAAAAAAAAAATGAGTTCCTTATATGTGTGGTCAACGGACAACTGTGGGTAATAGAGCGCTGCACCTGCGCAACTCTGAAAGATCCTTCCGGTCTAATTACAATACATGTTCTTTTTTCTGGTAATTCCCACAGCAATGTTAAGGTATATAAAAGTTATTTTTGCAATTAATCAGCAAGAATACGTTTCTGTATCAAAACAACATATTCATGAACCTCCTTATTTCAGTAGTTGAAAAGTGTGTTTATATTAACTTCCATAACAGAATTTAAAAACTAATCAAAACAGACAGTCGTGTATTTCCTTTTAGTGAATCGCAGCTTTTCTCCGTGCGGTTTAAACATGGCATTTTGAAATTTGGAAAAAATGTATTTTGAGTATTTTCAAAATACAAAATACATTGTAAAACCACCAGAAAATACATTACAAAAATACTTTGATCTTATCGGTTTAAAATACAAAATACAAGATACAAATGTATTTTGAAAATGTATTTCAAATACATGTATTTTCGATACTGCCCAACTCTGGTTACAATGGTATATTCAGGTGGAAGTGGTCTAGCTTCATTGAGTGGAAATTTGGCCGTTCTAGGAAACTATACCTCCAGGATAATATGACTCTTGTATACGTTGCAATTTGATTTGATGACCTTGGCCATCTCAAAATCTGGAAAATGTTGAAGAAATGAAAAAAAATGAAATATTTTCATTATAAGCCGTATCTAGAAAAAAGTCAACTGGAATGTAACGGATAGAACTGACTGAGAAGTACCCTTCTTTGCGAAATGTTTGTACGACAGAAATCCATGAAAAATTCAGAGTGAGTGGTGTCAGACACATTAAATTCAGAACTAATGCAGATGAATAAATAAAAGCCGTAAACATTGTTCGTAATCTTTTGTGTCTGACTTGAATATTAAAACAGGTCTGGAGATCAAAACGCGTGGATAGCTCTTTGTTTTTTATTTTTAGAGAAATGCATTTAACCCTTAAATGCCGTATTTTTCAAAAATCATTGTAATAATGTATTTCGGCTTTCATTTTTTAAATAAATCACGGGAAAAATACTTAAAAAAATCATATTTTGTTTTAAGTATGGTTTACAGCTAAAAAAACAGTTTGTTACTAATCAGCAATACTGGCCTTTAATTGAAAAAATAATTTTCCTTGATAAAATTCTATAATATTAAACACACAAGAATTTTAGGAACTATAATAAGAAATAAATTTTACTTGCTTACTGCAGAACAAAATAAGGTATTTCGCCAGCTTCCAAACAAAACAAAAAGAACAAGTAGCAACAATTGAAAAGGTAAATCTATATTTATTCTTAAACAGCACAAGTGTTGCCATCTACATGTTGAAAATCGATTAAATAATGTTTTCAGAATGTATTTTATTGGCAACATTACGCATTATAGCTTCAATATTATTCTAATAGTATTTTATAGCCTAAATTGGGTATGTTGCCGAAGAGCAACACCCGGCATTTAAGGGTTAAATTCTTTTAGAAGATTGAAAGAACTTGAAGAATATGAAATAATGAAGAAGAATATGAGATTGAAGAAAGAAAAATCATGCGTTTGTCATGGATTATGAAACACTTTCCAACACATTCAGAATACTGTAACAAAACTTCACAGTTTATTAAGGTGAAAGATGATATCTAAATGAGCAATTTGGAAAACGCATAATGCATTTGAAAACCCAATTCCTGCTATTACCATGAATAGGCGGAAAAATATACAATTTTTTGTGCAGCCTTGTATATGATCTATTCATATGCATATATAATAATATATAGTATGCGAAAAGTTAGTTCGGTTAAATGCATAGCACTGTTGAAAATTTCCATTTAGCAATTTCCGCTAACAAACAGATGTTGTTGAAAACTGTTGTGCAGCGGTCTACAGAATGGATACACACCAGGTAACATTTAAAAAATAATTTAATTTACAAACGCGTACCACAACTGAAAACGCACTTCCAGCAATTATTGTTCATACGCTTCCATAGTTCAACTATTGTTCATTTTCTTCTATAGCTAAATTCTTTTGGGTGTACCTGTAAATGAACGACAAATTCTATGCACACCATGCTCTATAGTAAGAACCTTGTAGTACACTTGAGTGATAAATACAAATTTTAATACGTTTAAAATAGTGTAATATCTTTGAAGTACACCGCAAACGATTTTTCCCCATAGACCGTAAGTAACGGAATTCTTTTAAGCGTTCCTGTAAATGAACCGTAAATGCTACACACTTCATTTTAAATACCGAACATGCCATAGTAATACCCAATAACATATATCCATTTCATGGAAATAGGACTATATTTACGCGAGTTTGAGCACGGATAAAGGGACAGACAAATCGAATTCATAAACACCTTTCAACTACCGGGTGTCCTAAAAAGGACTGACTGATTTTAAAATTCAATAACTTGCAAACGGTGACAGATATTAAAAAAACTCTTGCAGGAGGGTTATGCATAAAGTCAAAAGTTTTATTACAGTGATTTTCGATTTTAGTTCGAATTACAAACAATAGATGGCCCTGTAAGCAATAGTCGCTAAATACAGGCTCGATTTTTGGTCCTTTTTCTTGTTCCATGCTGGAAATGTATTGAGCGGGCCACGAAGTACCAAAAATTGAGCCTGAATTTAGCGTCTATTGATCGCAGCGCCATCTATTGTTTGTATTTCGAATCGAAAATCACTGTAAAAAAACTTTTTACCTTATGCATAGCCCTCCTGCAAGAATTTTTTAAATATCTGTCACCGTTTACAAGTTATTGAATTTTAAAATCAGTCTGTCCTTTTTAGGACACCCGGTATGTTAAAAAGTGTTAAAAAGAACTGTATTCTAGCATTTTGCATGGGAAGATGTTTCGTAGAGAGGAATTTAACTTGTGAAATTTAAAAGATTTCAAATGATAATTCAGAATAATAAAGTTTAAACATAGAAAATATTTTACAATTCGGTGACTGAAAATTTCAAGATTGCATAGAATTATGTCATATTGTTTAAATAGATGTATGTTATTTAAATAGATTATTGTAAATAAATTCATGAAAAATTCAAAGTAAATGGTGGCAGGCACATTAAATTCAGAACAAGTGTAGATACTAAATAAAAGTCGTAATCTATTTTATGTAATCTTTCGTGTTTGAGTTAGAGTACTGAAGACCAAAATGCATGGATAACGCTCTTATTTTATTTTTTAGAGGAATGCAATCAGGTTCTTTTAGAAGTTTAAAATAGAACTTTTCTAACATTCTGTAGGAGGGGATGTTTCGTAGAGACTTGTGGAATTTAAAAGATTTCAGATACAAATTCAGGTTAAGGGTGTATTCGAAAAAATATTTTTCCACCCTCAACAGCTCGATATTTTCTGATACATTTTCAGGCTCATTTTTAAAAGTAAAAACATGAAACTTGCTGGGGTGATTTCTGAAGACATGTTTAACATGCCGTGTGATTTTATTTTCAGCTCAATTAATTAGAATTTGATTTTTAAACAATTATTTTCTCAGTATGACCATTTTTTTCATTCCCAGATCGCCCGCTTCGGAAAATTCGGTTCAAAACGCCAACTTTGACAGCGTTTTTTACAGTATTTTCAGCATTTATCAAAAAATTGAGAAGCACGGCACATTATATAGTTTCTAAATAAGAGAATTTCCCAGTTTGGTGTGTTTGAGAGCAAAAATGAATTTTAAAATGAATCGGAAAATAAGCAGTTTTGATCGGAATACACCCTTAATAAAGTGTAAACATAGAAAATATTTTACAATTCGGGGACTGAAAAATTCAAGCTTGTATATAATTGCATTATATTGTTTAAATAGATCATTTTAAAGTTGTTCAGACGGTAATTGAAATTTTTACACTATATTTATTTGAACAATATTCAAGAATATATTTTGAAATAGTTATTATGCATACATAACTATGAAATTATACTGATAACAATAAAGTGTTTAATATGGTAAACAAAAACGGTGTTTAGAAAATTTTATGACTTAACATATTTCTTAAATTAGAACCACTATCATTTACAATTGCCATGCTACCAAGATTACATTATACCAGGAAAAATATAAGAGAAAATTATTTATCATAAAAAAATGCTCCCCTACACAGTTCAAAACTATTTACAGTGCCTGAATATAAGTGTGTTATTTCAGTGAGAATAATTCATTTCATTATCGATTAATATGTAATCAGGTATGGGGATTAAAAGGGGGAGGAGAAAGGATTTTTGTTAATCTCTAGTTCTAACTAATGTAAGAATAAAAGTAAAGTGCCGTTTTAATTCGTACACTGTAAAAAAAAATCTGTGAAGTTACTAAAGTTTTTCTAGGAAACTGGGATTCCTAGAACTTTTCATGTAACGGCAACAACAAAATTTCATGTAACAGACACACTTTTGCGCAGAAAATCAAAAAATCTGTAAGGTTACTAAGAATTTTTTTGGAAACTGGGATTCCGAGAACTTTTCATGTAACTGCAGCCAGGGTTACAAATAAAAGTTTAGTAAGATTACTGAAATTTTAGCGGATTCATTTGTAAAGTTACAGATTTTTGTAGCTTTACAAAAACTAGTTTTGTAGATTTGCAGCTTTTTTCGTACAGTTACAGTTGAAAGTTTAGTAAGCATGTAACTTTACATCTGTAGAACTACAGATTTTTTTTTACAGTGTATAAGTTCTTTATAATTATGTATGATTTATTTTGTCATAAGAGGCCGTATGCATATTAAGATTTCTAACAACGTTCATTACTTTCTACTTTACAAGAATTTCTATCTTTAGAAGAAGAAAGTATTGTATCAGGTGCATTCCACATCAAATCAGGCAGTAAAATATCAATATGTAACCCACCATCACCGATTTTAATGAAACTGCGTGTGTTTGTTCTTACTATTAAGATATGATAACCAGTAATTTTTTTTTTTGCTCCTTGGTGAAATAGTTTTTGAGAAAAAATTTGTCAAAAGTTTGAAAAACTGCCGTCAGTTGGCATTCTTGACTGCTCGGTTTTCAAGTGTAGCATGTCATATATATAATCATATTTCAATATCTACTCTACAAATCATCTTCAAATAATTTATGCATAATATTTAGGGTACGCAGTTTATGAAAAAGAAACACTGTTACGCTTATAACATTTTAAGTGTGTCTAAAAAAATGTTTAAACTTTGAAGTCGTGAATTTTTTATGAAAAATAATGCATTAACAAAAAAAGCATTATCAACAAAAGGCGGTATTTTTTATTAAATTTATTTGTTGTGGGATATATACTTAAAGGTGTCCTTTACCTGATTCTGAAATAAAAATAGTGGGATTTTGGGTGTGTTTGGTAGTATTTTTTATTTAAAAATATTTTGAGGCGCATTTCAAATCAAATCAAGCAGAGTCATTCCATGTCAGTTCCCCTAAGCCATTTGATCACTGTCACAAATTTCAATGAAACTGGGTATGTTTACAGCTCATTTTAAGAAGTAATCACCTTTAATTTTCTTGATCCCAAGTAAAATATTTTTTAAGATAAAAAATATCAAAATTTTGAAAAATTGTTTAAAAATTTTTTTAATGCAATAATTTGCAATAAATGCAATAAATGCAATTCTATATTCAAAGACTGCATTAAAAAAAAGTTATTTCAATAAAATCTTATTTAGTAAGTTTCAAATAATGTATATGTGACAAATAATATAGGCAGATTATTATTATTTTTTTTTTTTTTGTCATGTTTAAACACTAAGGGTGTCTTTTATCTTGTGAATTTTTAAAATCAAGAATTTTGTGAAAAATAATGTGTTAATCAAAAATTTATTACTAACCGAAGGCAGGATGTTATTACCTTTTTTAATTGTACGTAAAAATATCTTTCAAATGGTTATAAATTAAAAATAGTGAAAATATGAGAAAAAATTATCAAAGTTTTGGAAAATTGCCACGAGTTGCCATTAATAATTGTTCAATTTTCAAAGGCCTCATTTTATATATAAAATCATATTTCAATAACTAGTAAAGAAGTCTTCTTCAAATAATTTAGGCAAGGTAGATTATGAAAAAAATATTGTATTGATGTTAAAAAATATTTAAATGTGTCTATAAAGTTGTATAATCTTTGAAATCAAAAATATTTTACAAAAAATAATGAAATTATTAAAAAAGCTTTATCAATCAAAGGTGGAGTTTCTATGACTAATTTTTTAATTTTAAGTTGTACATAATACTACATTATAACTGGATCTGAAACAAAAATAGTGAAATTTTGGTTGGTCTTAGTAGTATTTAAATCATATTTAAAATTATCGAAATTTTCAGATGTAAAATTTATCCAATGTATCATCCCTGGAAATATTTTTATTTATTCATTTATTTTATTTTTCAAATTATCTTTTATGTTCGTTTCTTAAGGAAAAAAGTAAACAATAATGTTTTTTAGTAAAACCTCTAGGGCGAAGAGCAATTATCCCTTTCCAAAAAAGAGAAAAATCACTTGCTCCTCACCGCTCAATTGAAATTTTCAAAATGATACTCTTAATCTTTAATCTCATATTTGGATTACATTGAGCTGCTAATATTGAAAAAATACCAAATTTCACTCTTTTGAAGAAAATTTTGACATATTGTGCTTTTAAAATATGCAAAAAATGCATAATCCATTATATTTATACCTTTCAAATAACTATATCTAAAAAATTATTTAAAACTTAATGAGATGCATTTTTGTAATTTTATTCAGTTTCTAATGATATGTAATTTGATTTATTTCATCACAATATTGCTAAAAGATTGATTTTCAACATATATATATATGTATATATATGTGTATATATATAACCCTGTTCTCAAACAAATTATTTAAAAATTATTCATTAATGTTTAATAAAGCATGTATATTGTTTATACACTTATAGAGAATCATAGGGTAATTTTTATGATATTATGTCAATAAGATCTAAAGGTAAAGAACTTATCTAACAGTATGTAAAGAAAATTTAACATCAGGTGTAATGACAACAAAATTTTATAATTGTTTTACTTAATTTGAATGAATGAAAAAGGCGTATATGTTTATATTTTATTGAAGTACAGGTGAAAATTTCACAAAGACATTCCTATCTCAACAACATCTGAGTATGTCACATTCACACTACAGCTGATTTTTTCTTTTTGATCTTTCGAATTTGATTTCAGATGGCCATGAATCAATTAATTTTGTTAGAAGTGTCATTGCAGTCAGCATATTAGATTCACTAATTGTTTTTTATAATTTATTTTGATTGACTCGATGAACAACAACATTTAAAGCGACCATTTCATGTATTTTCAATTAAAAGCTGATTTATAAATTCATTATGTTGTTTAGTTATTATTATCATCTTAACCGTTTTAACGCCGTACTATGAACGGATCTTCCTATTAATATAAAATCTTGGAATTGTGCTTCTTTAGAGCACCTCTATCTAATACAATAATAAAATTTTGGAAAAAAAAATGTTTTCCTATTTTTTTGCTATGTTCCATTATTGGAACATTGGCGTTTCGTGGGTTACATTTTTATACAAAATTTTCAACAGAAGAAAATATTCAATACAGATAATATTTTGTGGTATTTACTGAGTATATATATGTATTATTACACAATTAATATACATTATTACACAATTAATTAATATTAAAATATAATAAAATACCTGATTTTGGAAAATCTAAACAAAATTCTTGAATTATGTTCATTTCTAGTGCCCATGATATGCTAGGAAACAACTTTGATGAATGCGTTTATCGCACTGAAAACATTTCTTTGTTGTGTTTTTTTTTACAAACTACGCAACGCCCTTGAGATGTAGGTACAATATAATGTCCATTAGATATTCTTACTTCCTTTTTCACATGACAACGGGGTCCATGATGAATGACCAGACGCTCTTTTCTCCGTAGAAGAAAAGTTGCAATTTGTCTACGAAATTCCAAGTGCGATATTTTGATGTCATTCACCTCAGAGTGTATAATCCAACTTGAAACCACTGCCATATTTAAAGCATTTATGAACAGATTCCACCACCATTTCTTGCTCCTCATTTTTGGCCTATAACTGCCTAAAAGTTTATCTAAAACATCAACGCCTCCCATGCCTTCGTTGTATTTCTTGATAATATGAGGTTGAGTAACATCAATTTTGCATTTGTTTGCATTTGAATATCTCTTTACTGTTCCAACGGGTTCATGTGTGTAGCAGTTCGATGCTACTGAGACCACCGCATTATCGTTGTAACTGCAGATATATACCGCTCCATCGGAACGAAAATCATAATTTCCCCTGTCTTCTTTAGCGAGATCTTTTTTAGATTTCAATGGACAAAGGGCAGTGCGATTTTCACGAATTGTGCCTGTCGCTCGTATTCCACGTGCTGCAAGATCCGAAATTAAATCGTAGGAAGTAAAAAAGTTATCAAAATATATTTCATGCTTTGAATTTTCTTGCAAGTTAGATAATAATTCGTTCACAACTCTCGAGCCTAACTGTCCAACGGACGAGGATCCTTTTCTTCCACTGTATATCTCCATAGCGTATGGATATCCATTTGATGAACACATCATCCATATTTTAAATCCAAACCTAATAGGTTTTCCTCTGATAAACATTTTGCATGTATGCCGGCCATAGTACGGGACCATTGATTCATCAATGCTCAACTTCTCGTGCCAGATTCCAAACTGTTGCAGATTTTTGGATAACTCTTTATATATCGGTGCTATTTTACCAAGTTTATCGTTTGCTTTCAATTGATTATTGTCCATCAAGTGAAAATACTTCTTCATCTTTCTAAAGCGATTGCGGGTCATAACAGTTGGAACAATAGGAACGGACGTATCTTCAGCTGTGCTATCTTCAGTAGGAACAGAATGGTATCCACTTAGAAGAAGTAGACCAAAAAACTGCAAAATATCTTCATATACTACTTCAATATCTTCTCCTTTTTGTAAAGCGTACAATTTTGTCATTTTAGCGAGGAGTTCAATATAGTCATGAGGCAAAATTTTAAAAAATAGGTCGACAGGCGACAGATTTACTAAGTTAGGAAACGTCTGCAAAATTGTTTCGATTCTGTTTGATATAATAGGTTTTTTAAAATCACATTTTCTCTTCCATGCAATTTTCTTTTTAGGAGGTTTCTTTACTTTCTGTGCTTTTTCAGAAGTCGGGACAATATCTGCAGATTCCAACTTACGTTTCCTTCCCAGAAGTTCAATTTTTATATTCGATGGACCGGCTTCTGCATTGAGTATCACGTTTTCTCGGCAACTAGTATTATCGTTTTTGCAAATTACGTCTATCATTCCAGTCACGTCAGCTGGTATAACGGGCTCAAAGTCATTCTCCACAATATCCTCTTCGTCTGTTATATCGCCTGGTTCATCTGGAGGTAACTGACATATATCAACATCCGATAAATCTGAATCCGAAAGAGTTTCTAAATACGCTACTGCTTCTTCTACAGTTAAAAATTTTTTCGACATGTTTTATAATCAAAATCGAAAAAAAACATATATTCTACTAAAAAAACATTCTGCTGAATATAATATGTATTCTACTAAAGAAATCTATTCTACTTTAGCTTCTAATAATGCTACAAATTATTCCAACTGCGACTCAACAAAACACGAACGTTCCATTCAAATAAAGAAAAAGAAAAAGCTTTTTTCCCTCTTTCTATTTGCGCCCCTCCCTTCAATTTACACTTTACTTACCTAATAAAATAAACTCTTCCGGGTAAATGCTTTGACACGGTCTGCTGTTTGACCTTGACGATACCAACATTGAATCAGTCAACGGATTATATAATGAGATTTGAATTTCTTATTTATGTGATTACTCATTTTGAAAACTGTATCGCTAAAGCGCCAATGTTCCAAAATCGGAATATGAGTTTTTCAAACTGCGTCAAACATTTATATTTTATTTTAGAAAGTTTTTACTAGCAATTTTTTACAAGTAGTAGTTCTCTTCTTATGACTATAAAATATAATTTTAATTTTTTTGCATAATATATGTGTTGGGGAATGTTATTTGAAATAGTGAAAAATACCTCAAAAATAAGAAATTTCTAAAAATCATAAAAAATAACAAAAATAAAATTTAATTTTTAATATTTAATAAAAAAAAATATTTCATAATCATTCTTATCATAATACAAACAACCCGTAATAATTAGAAAATTATTTACATTTGTAACATTTAGTTAAAACTTCTGTTCCAATTTTGGAACATTGGCGTTTAAACGGTTAAGATAATAAGTCGGTATTAAGATTTTTAAATGTAGTTTATTTATTATTTGAACAACTAAAATTATTTTTTAATAAGAGTGGGCTGTTGATTTTAAGTCGGCTGTTGAGCATTGTAGTGCTGGAAAAGGGACTGGGACTATTTAATTTAATTTTTATTGCTGTAAATAATATTTGTTATTTTAATATTGTATATATTATATTTAATCAAGAGTAGCAGTACACGATATCGTAGTCGTTATAGTACATCTTAGCATGAAAAGCTTCAATATTTATGATTAAAAATTCACATTTTATGAAAATTTTGTTAAAATTGCTCATATTTTCACTATTTTATAACGATTTAAAAAATATTTTTACGTGCAATTAAAAAAAGTAATAACGCCCTGCCTTCGGTTAATAATAAATTTTTGATTAACACATTATTTTTCACAAAATTCTTGATTTTAAAAATTCACAAGATTAAAGACACTCTTAGTGTTTAAACATGACAAAAAACAAAAAATAATAATCTGCCTACATTATTTGCCACATATACATTATTTGAAACTTATTTAGTGATTTTTATATTGAAATGACTTTTTTATGCAGCTTTTGAATATAGAACTGTAATTAAAAAAAAAAAATTCAAAATTTCAAAATTTACATATTTTTTTATCTTAAAAAATATTTTACTTAGGATAAAGAAAATTAAAGGTGATTACGTCTTAAAATGAGCTACAAACATACCCAGTTTCATTGAAATTTGTGACAGTGAATTAAATGACTTAGGGGAACTGACATGGAATGACTCTGCTTGATTTGATATAGTCCTCAAAATATTTGTAAATAGTAAATACTACTAAAAACACCCAAAATCCCACTATTTTTATTTCAGAATCAGGTAAAGGACACCTTTAAGTATATCCCACACAAAAAATAAATTTAATAAAAATACCGCTTTTTGTTGATAATGCTTTTTTAGTTAATGCATTATTTTTCATAAAAAATTCACAACTTCAAAGTTTAAACGTTTTTTTGACACACTTAAAATGTTATAAGCGTAACAGTATTTTTTTTTTCATAAACTGCGTACCCTATATATTATGTATAAATTATTTGAAGATGATTTGTAGAGTAGATATTGAAATATGATTATATTTATGACATGCTACATTTGAAAACCGAGCAGTCAAGAATGCCAACTGACGGCAGTTTTTCAAAATTTTGACAATTTTTTTTCTCAGAAACTATTTCACCAAGGAGTAAAAAAAAATACTGGTGATCATATCTTAATAATAGGAACAAACACACGCAGTTTCACCAAAATCTGTGATGGTGGGTTGCATGCCTGCCTGAACTGATATGGAATGACTCATTAGTGAAAAAATTAGATTTCCGGTTTTCGACGAATTTATACGTTTTAGAAGTTCCCGAACACGATTTGACTGCTTTTAGAAAATGTTTGTCTGTCTGTAAATGAAAAAAAAATTGTGCGCGCTTTATCTCAAGTACTAATACATGGGATTAATTAAAACTTTATATTCAGTTAGACCTAGATATAAATGGGTGTTGGTTAGTTTTTGATGTAAATTGCCCTACAGGTGGCGCTGTTTTGCAACATTTTTCACGATTTCTACAATAGCTCTTATATCAAGAACTAATGTACGGATTTTTTATGAAACTTCAGATTCAGTTAGACATTGACATAAGTTGTTACTTATTAGGTTTTGATGTAAATCGCGCAACAGGTGATGCTGCTATCCTGCATTTTTCAGGATTTACACGAGTTTAGAGCGATAATATTATCTCAAGCACGGAATTCCATCAAATTTCATATTCTGTTGGACCCTGACATAAGTTGGTGCTGATTAGGTGTTTGTGTAAATCATATAACAAGTGGCGCTGCTATGCTGCACCTATCATGATCTTCGCTATAGCTCTATCTCAAATACTAATGCACGGAATTTAATGAAACTTCATAATCTGTCCCACATTCATATAAATAAATCCTTATTAGACTTGGGTGTATACTACTCAACAGGTGTCGCTTTTATGTTCTTTGGGTTAGGAAGTTTGGTTGCAGATACCTAATGGGGTGGGTGACGAAATTCAATGATTTGTTTGAAAAATGCGATGCTTATATCTTCTTTTTAAATGTGCACAGTTCAAAGAACCAATACCCTTAGAATCCTCATGATGGGCATAGATGGCTAGTTAATTTTGGCACTGTGATAGCGAATTTTGAATAATTAACATGTATGAGATAGAACAAAGTTTTTTTGTTGGGATTAGCACATTTTGCACTAATTTTTCAAATTGTAACGTTCAAGTTTGATACTTCATTTGAGTTACTTGAATCAAAGTACCTGAAAAATTATGCATATTTTCTTAAATCTTCATAGAGTTAGAAGCTGTCAAAACTTGAAGATGCTAGCTAATGTTTAGTCCACGCGAGGAACTTTAACTTATATTAAAAAAAAAAATCATCGGATTAAAACATTTCTTTTTTTAGTGCATACACTGAATGGGCCCAAACATAATCTCCGAATTTGTCTTATTCACGAACATATTATTAATTAGGAATATTGATTATAAATTCCTTTAAAAATATTATAAATTACGACCGGCATTCATTTTTTATTTTTTTTTTATAAAAAGAAACATCGTCAAAAAGATGTTTGTGTGTGTTTACAGCTAAATCCTATCATTAGTGTTCACGATATAGAATGTCATCGTTTGAGTCCACAGAAAAGAAAATTTTAGAAATTAATTGGAAAAGCTCTGTGAAATTTACTTTTGTATTCAATTAGCTTATTTTAACTTAAATTTTTTATACAATTTTTCCAGTAAATACTTGAATGATCCTGACACTTTTCCGTGTGAAATATTACGTTTATTTTTATAAATTTCTAAATATGTAAAATTTATGTAATAAATTCTTAACACACTTTCTTTTATAGCGTTATGAATATGTAAAAAAAGTGCATAAACCAGGTGCTTTTCCAGGCTGTTTTGATCCAAGGGACTCATATGTAGAGTCAAAATTAGACCTACTTTTGAGAACACCTGTATTTTCATTTGAAAATAAATTTTTAGTACAATTTTTAGTAAGCAGATAATGCCTTATGACAAAATAAACCACAAAAATAAGTATACTCGTATAAAGTAAAGAATTAAAAAAGCACTTTTATTTTATTCTTGTATTAATTACAACTGAAGTTCTAGCCATAGTCCGAATTTCTTTTGGTCATTCAACAGATTTTGACGAACTTTTTTTCTTTTTTTGGTGGGGTGGGGGTTGCCAAACCATCTTTATATGTAGAGACCTCCATAGAAAAGAAGTTAAAACCCATTACATAGAAAAATCCCAAACTTAGATTTTATAAAATTCAAAGGTTCTTTTCTGAGCTAGTAGAGATTAAAAAAAAAAAAAAAAAAAATCAAAAAGGCCACAAATCTTCACATCCTTTTGTGTTAGACCACGTAATTCTGAGAGATATTTTTTGGGTTAAGTTAGTTAAAAGTTATAAGCAGTCGAAATTGCTGTTTTTTGAAAAATTCAACATATAATTGTTATAATTCAGGCGTGGAAAAGCTAACATCCTGTTTTTTTAGGTACGTTCGTAATTATATAAATACGTAACACCTATAGTCGTCGTTCAGTCCGTCTGCCCGTCCGCATATAACAGAGCAAAAACTACCCAACCGAATGGTCTGAAATTTTAAATATAGAATTGTTGCAAAATTTTGTTGAGCCATTTTAAATTTTATGAAGATCGGATGTATAGTTTAATTACAGGGACATTCAAAAGTTTTTCTTTACATTACGACCAATGGGGACAAATTATTGCAAGTGCATTTTAATGATGTTACAGTCTTCCGAATGGTCTGAAATTTTAAATATATAATTGTAGCAAAATTTTGTCGAGCCATTTCAGATTTTATGAAAATTGGATGTATAGTTTAATTACAAGGACAGTCAAAAGTCTTCCGTTACATTACGGGCAATGGGAAAAAAAATTATTGCAAGTGCATTTTAATGATGTTACAGACTATGCACTTATGAAGTGCAAAAAAATATACATTCAGTACAATATGGGGTGCAAAAAATATTTATAAAACTAGTTATAGTACGAACGCACCTCATTTGCCACGTTTGACGAGCAATTTCCTACTTGTTTATTTTTTCTTCTGGGTATGTTTGGAGGCGGTAATAGCACATATAAAAAGAAAATGTGCACTGTTACATTTTTTCCATCTTAAAACATATATTTTTTAAAAACTGGTATTTTGACTAATATCTCAATATGTTTTAATGTACTAAAATACAGCTAAATCCACTGCAATTACATGATCTAATAGAAAAAATGTGTGCAAATTTCCGATCTTTATGAATTTTTTGTTTATCGCTATTAGTTCAAAATACATGTCAGATTTTATAAATTTTTGAATTTTGTAAAATTGCAGGTTTCAACCGCCTCTAAGTGAAAAAGAATTTTAGATGGTATTTTTTTGGCACATGAATTTTAGCATTTTTTCTATGTAGTTTTCCAAATACAAAGTATGCAAGAAAACAAAAATGGTGCGTGAACCCAGGTCTGTTGGAATTCTGTAAATGAGCTTTTATGACGCACTCCAAGATTAAAAAAAAAAAAAAAAAAAAAAAAAAAAAACATAAAAAAAGCAATTTAACAAATTACAACGACCATTTGGAAAATTATTTTTTCAAAGACTAAAATTTAAGACATAAAAAATCGCACGGAGTTGATCATACATTACGTACGCCATGAATTAAACATTAATAGTGTTATTACACGTAAAAATTCCAAGCGACAGAAATCGCCTGCGACTCGTATTTGGTGTGAAATATTTATATGTATTCATTCCTGTCCTATTTATCTTCTTTTTTATTTTTAATTGGCTTATTCCATTTTTCTTTTGCACGTGAAAATCTTACAAATTAAAATTAACTCTTTGGCAGAAATTGTTATTCATTTTCTTTCATTTTCATTAGTTATTATCCACCTGAAACATCCAAGCATTTCACTGGCTGTTCGGGAAAAGGCTTTTCCATCGTCCAAGAAATCTGACGACCAATTTTAAATAAAATTTTATTCTTAAACTTCTAATCATCCGACAATATTACTTTTTACACCGTCGGATAGAGAAAAAAATGTACTTTTAAGTGCAATTTGTTTGAAAGCTGTATCTCAATTTGTTTCTGAGTTATTAATTTTTTTTTTTGTAGTTTTTATTACTTTTTTGTCATAGTGGCAACAGAAGGTATCCATTTCTGTGGAAAGTAAAGGAAAATACATATAACTGTATAAACCAATCAGAATACGAATAAAATGCGGATTAAACCAATAAAAACCTTCAGATATTCTTTTGATTTCCTACCTTGGCGAGAACAATAACCATTTTTCCAAAATGGTTAAAAAAAAAAAAAAAATGATCTTTTTCTTCTTATTACTATTTTTAGTTTATATTCCTGAAATATATTTGCTTTTATTTTCTACAAGTATTCGATTTTTTTCATTTTAGGAAACATTTATTTTACATTTTTACATTTTAGCAGACCCTTCTAATTAAATGGTACCTGCAAAATATTTTGCAAAAACATGCATTTATATTTGACTAAAAATTAATAAAAAGTAAATATATTTAATTTTTTAAAAACAACAACAACAATTTTTTTAAAATATTTTTTTAAAATTTTGTACAAAACAAGTGTCTAATAATTTAAGAAATAAATAACAACAAATCCAATAAGAAAAGTAAGACGCTTTTAAAAAATTGACGTTTCCAAGGTACCTGATCCATTAAAAATATTTTCCTTATTTTATTGCTAACTGATGTTAATTTAAAGACGAATATTATTACTAAAATGTCGGGTACGAAAGGTTTTCTAAAGAATTGAAGTTTGATAACAACAGATCAGGTATTAAGTGCAAAATTTTGTTGTTTAAAAAAGTACATATGACATGGGTTTCAAGAGAGCTGCAAATCTTATGGTACATATAATTGTATACAATGTGTACAAGTATACAATGAAAACAAAATTTCAGAATAAATAAAAATATAAAATTTATCAAACTGATATGATGGTAATTGCAACAACTGCAGTAGAAGGAAAAAAAAAAAAGAATTGATCTCTAAACCTAAATGCGTTAAAGTAACGCCAGGCCTAGCACTATAATTAATAAAAGGTTTTTTTTTTTTTAAAACACTTATTTCATCATCGGAATTTTAGAAAATAAATTAAAGAAAATTGGTGCCATTTTATTACAGTTATTGGTAAAATTAATACAAGTACCGATATGAAAGTTATGAAATGTAGTTGAAGATCTGATAAGCGTTTAAATTAATCATTAGATAGATTAAGCATATGGAGCAACAGAAAAGAATCTAGGCGGAATATATTTTCCGAACTTGACCAGCCGGTTCCAGGTAGTTTAGAAACGAATTTGATGGAAAATTGCAAAATCTAATTTAATTACCGCTTTTCATAAGCAGTCAGGTAAAAAAGCGTTCGGAGTAGGTTGGGACACATTGTAAGCATATCAACACTTAAATGAAATGAGGGAGATTACAGGCAAGAAAGATGATTATATGGTTCCTGGCGTCGCAGCCATGATTTTTTTTCCCTTAGGCTTTTAGAGAACTACGAATGAAATAGAAAAGAATCCTATGTCAAAGACGCACGTATGGCCGACTCTGAGTTGTTTGTTTGAGTTTATTTTTCGGTTCATTTGCGTTGATGCGAGTGGGTGAAATATATTTATAGAAATAGAAACAGAAAGAGGGCTAACGGATTTCGGTAAATTTGGCACCAATGTCTGAAATGAAACGCTCTATTATGAGAATTTGTATATATGCTATGCAATCAAAACTAGCAGCAAACCAATTCTGGTTACATTGGAGGGATTATTATCGCGCCAATATTGCATTAATTAAAAACACCTCTAATAAATTGCAAATAGGGGCGAATATTGGTTAAATATTCGCTTTACATAGGAAATATTTGCAATGAAGCGACAATGTTGCAGAAATATCAACATTGGAAATGCAGGAGTGATGTCCTAAATCTGTTCGCATTTCAAAAATTCATGAAAAGTTAATAACATAATAGTATCGGTTCGGTGTTCAGTTTGCACCACAAGACTTGTCAGTGTCAGATGTTTTATGGTAAAAGAAAAAAAATAGTTCAAACTTTCTTGAAATTATTTTTTGCAAATAAAATACGATCAAATCTTATGGTGCAAAACTGCTCTCCGATACAACAATTCGTTAAAATTTTATGAATTTTTTAAATGCAAACGTATTTATGAGAAATATTGGATTCACATTGAAAATATTCGATTTACAATGGGAATATTGGCAATTAAATGGCAAAATATTTCTTGCCAATATTGAAGGAATATTAGCAAAATGTAAACATTACTGACTTGGAGCAATATTTCATGTCGATATTGATAATATCGTCACGATATAGGCAACAGTAGCCAAGATATTCAAACATTCAAGCAATATTGGACTAATATTATTTTGCTAATAGGTTTGGTATTACGTCTGAGTAATAATAATAAGCAAAATGTAAACATTACTGGAGCAATATTTCATGAACTTGGAGCAATATTTCATGTCGATATTGACAATATTGTCACGATATAGGCAATAGTAGCCAAGATATTCAAACATTCAAGCAATATTGAACTAATATTATTTTGCTAATAGGTTTGGTATTACGTCTGAGTCAAAATGGATCTAAATGAAACCAAGAAATCGTCAAGAAAAATTTCTGTCAGTTCTATGAGCGACAAGAACGTTCTTGATCCTAAAAATTACCTGGTTCATAAAAAACACACAATAAACAAATTTCTGGAGGAAAGATTTGATATCATTCTAATAAAAAGAAAAAATTCGGAGCAATACGAAAGAAAAGAAAGGCAGTTTAAACGTTAGCTATAACGTTACTTCTAATTGATGCACGAGAAACAAAGAAAGATATTGTTTTAACCCGTAGAAAGTCTTTCATAATTGCATTTGGCTCATTTTCTGACGTATTAAAATTGAATCCAAATTTAACATACTAGATAACAACAACGTAAGTTTATTTCAAATTTAAGTTCAATATGCTAAAAAACGCTGAAATAATTTTTTTAAAGCAATTTTCAATGATTAGTTAGTGTGACATAAATGATAGAAAAAAGAGCTATTTAGACATAAGGGAGTTTGTCAAAGAAATTTGTAAATTTTTTTGAGCGATCTTGTAGATTAAAATTTTAACATATAGCCTGCATAGTTTTAAACAGGCTAGGAATAAAAAACAAAACAAAACATTCCCATATTCTAAATAATAGAAGCTACTTTTTATTAACTGTTTTAGATGACTGCCATAATTTTTAAAAAATTCTTCTAACTTTTTTAAGACGATTTATTGTTATTAATACACATTAAATTCAAAGTTTATATTATTTAATTTAATATTAGTGAAGAGATAGTGGATATGAATAATATATATATATATATATTTATATTTACAAAAACATTAGATATTTCATTTTAAATATTGGTAAGAAAAAGCAACCATTGAAAAAAAAAATGACATATACTATCCTGATCAATATTTTTCCCCTTCGGCATACATAATGCAAAAATCTTTTGAATCATTTAAAAAATGTGCACGAAATTCACAACTTTTTTTTTTTTTTTTTTTTTTTGAATGAAACTGTATATTTTCCTATGAAATGGAAAACAACAGAAAAAAATATAAAAATTAAACAGAAAATCCTGTAAAAAATAGAGGGGAATTCTTTTCTTTACTTTTGTTGTTGTTGTTGTTTTCTATACAAAAACAAAAATGTTTTCTTATATATTGTTAAAATAGTGAATTATTTTTTTTTAAGAGCAATTTTTCACGATGTAACCATAAACTCATATGGAAATCTATTTGCATTTACACGCTACTAATAATGTAAAGCATACATAAAATAAGATATAATTAAAATAATGAATATACTTATTTTAAATTAGATTTTTTCTTGATATATTAGATAAGGTAGGACAAAAAAAAGAGATAATTACAAAAGATTGATCAGAAAAATTTATAAAAAATGGCACAACGAAAAAAAAAAAGGAGAGTGATTTCTGAAAAGGCTGAGTAATTGAATTATCATAGATGAATTGCTGGGAAATAACATATCTTTTTTATTCTAAAAAAATGTCTTTTTATTAAAATACTTTGACAGCAAAAAACTGTGGGGACACTGCAAAACATACTTAATTAAATCAAGTTTAAATAATCTCTTGTAACGGAAAAAAAACTACATTTTAAGTGGATGAAAACAAAATATGCACTGAAAGATTAATACACTTTTTTAATCAGCATGTGCCACGATATATTAAAATAAAGAGGTGGGGAGTTGGGGGTAAGATATTGTGAAGAAAGGCGCAGTATTGTTTTGATGGGGAAAAAATTTGAAAAAAAAAAAAGAAAAAGGAAAATTTTGAGTCAATCTACTAATCCGTACTAGCCGCCCTTGGCGACCAGTTTGGTCTCCTTTAATTCTATGCTAAGCATTGTATCATGTTACTTTTATTCATACTGTAATTTACTTGCTCAATCCTTCTCCAAATCGGAAGATTCTGATACAGAAATCATGAACTCGGTATTTTTATGTTAGCCGAGTGCAGGTGATATATCGCCAAACATTGTACCCGTCGTATTTTTTTTTATTTCATTAATTTCATTACTTTCACTCATTTTATTTAAAATACATAACTTTAATTTAAAACTGAAATGATTAAAATTTATGACTCTCAATTTTCTCTTATTTCTTAATAAAATAAGAAAAATTAAAAATAATTAAAAAAAAAAATAAATAAAAGAAAAGAAAAAAAAGTAATAAATAATACTATAAACTATGACATTTAATTTCAAAATCAAAGCTTTGTTTTAATTTACCTCGCGAAAAATTGTTTATGACAGTCGCATGCGATGGACTATTATAATACTGATGATATGATGGCGATGGAACAATATTTGGCGATTTATCACCTGCGCCCGGCTAACATTAAATTACCAAATTGGCTGTTTGGCATATAAAAAGTGAAGCGGTCAACCCGGAACTATTGATGACAGTCACATGACTTACAAGGAAGGTCTCCATACGGGCATATTCAGAAAAATCTGAAAAAATTACAGAGTGTTCTTCTCATGTGTATATATATGTTTATAAAATTTTTTTTGGCGGAACCGCTATAGAACGTTCGTAAAAAAATAATGAAAATTTCGTTTATTTGGCGATTTATCATCGGTTGGCGATGAAATGAAATTTCGAAAAATACTTTTTTATGCCGAATAATCTTTAAGATAAAAATTCTTCATACTGAACTTGTTTAAATAAATTTAATCTAAATGACTTTACTTTTGTCAGTTTTAGATTGATTTAACTGTAGTTTTATCATATATATATTTATAATGAAAGTTAAATATCAAATTTTATGAATTAAAACAAAATTAAAATAAATTAAAATTGTTTCAATGTCTCAAAATTAAGTCCAATTGAGCACTGTAGATTCAATTCTGTTGCTATGGAAACGACGAATTCTTTGAAATGAATAACTGGTAAATGAATCTTGCCTTTATTTTGGAATACGCGTAAATATATATTAAAGTATTTTTTATATATGAAATTGTTTTTAAAGTAATAAAATAACAAGCAACATAAATATGAAATACGAAAAAATGTATTTATAAAACTCTCTCATTGTTTAACTTTAAATTCATTAAATACTATTTGCACGCATTCTAAAAATCAATGAACAATCAATTTTCAGGTGCACTAAAACCGTTTGCTTTTGGCAAGGAAAAGTATTGCTCGCCAAATAGCGTGACACTTTCGCCTTTTCGCGCCAAATACTCGAAAGTATTTTATTTTTTTACAGACTTTCTACTGTAATTCCGCCGCTAAATTTGACTGATCCTTTATTACATACATAAGTAGCTTAATTAGTATTTTTTTCAAAATATTCTGAGTATGCCCAGTATGGAGACCTTCCTTGTTAGGCTGTTATTATAGAGATGTTAATTTTAACAATTAAAAGAAGAATCTTGCTTTGAACAGTATAAAAAATTATCTATACATTGTTTTTAAAATTTCTAATCAGAGATGTCAGTGCAGACATTGTACTCAAGGATACACATTAAATTCAATTTTTATATAATTAAATTTAATATTTTAATAACCCCAGTGAATTTATATGAAAATATTTTTACAAAATTATTAAAGATTTCACATTAGCCTTTAGCGAATTTAATGGTTTCCATTACATGCGGAAAAGCAATCATTGAAAAAATATTTGCAAGACATATATCCCCTTTTTATTTCGTAATTATATAAATACGTAGCACCTGTGGTCATCGTCTGGCCCTTCCGTGTGTCTGTCCGCATATATAACAACGCAAAAACTACCCATCCCAATGGTTTGAAATTTAATGTAGAACTGTTGCAGAATTTTGTCGAGTCATTTCAAATTTTATGAAAATCAAATAAAAACTTAAAAAGATACTAATAAAATGTGTCTTCATTCTATTAACCCATTAACGCCCAAATTATTATCTACGTTAAAATGTAAATTTTGGATTTCCCACCACTTTTAAAAGTAGAGTAATTTTTATCCTATTTTATCAAGGAATTTGTCTCGTGTACGAAAGTATATATTTATCTTCATATTTACTGGTGTGAAAGGCGCTTTCTTACCAAATACGTGTGATCCCCAAATGGGGATCATGGCAGGGAATGGGTTAAATCCTATCGTACGTAATTAATTCAAGGATTCCCCGTGATAGGTAATGGTTCTAGGTTGCCATGGTCATTACGTCCTATTTAAGATGGAGTCATATTATTTCCGTATTACTGAATTCAATATATATAATCGTAATAAATTTTGTATTCATGCATTTTGGCATAAGACTGCAACAGCTATTGCACCGAGATTTGAATATTTATAAAATTAGTTATAGCACGAACGCACCTAATTTGCCACGTTTGACATACAATTTCTGACTTGTTTAATATTTTTTCAATATTTTTATTCCATACATGACGCATAATTAAAAATAGAAAAAAATTATCAACATGCATGAAGTTTCTGCATCGTTTAATTTTAAAATGAAATAGAGTATTCTTAAAACAATTGAAACGTGAACGAAAAGTCATGCGCAAAGCATAGATTATGAAACCATTTCCAACACATTCAGAAAACTGTTACGAAACTTCACCGTTGATTAAGGTGAAAGAAGATATGCGTGTAAACAGTTTAGAAAACTTATAACACACTTAAAAACCCAGTTTTAGCAATTACCGTTCATGGTGGAAAAAGCAGTCTAATTATTTTGATCAACCCTATGTATATGGTCTATAGATTTGCATATATACTTCATAGCATGATAAAATTTAGTTCAGTTAGAAAATTATCAATTTTCGCCAATACATGGAAATGCACTCGAATTCTTTTGTACAGCTCGGTATATTATGTAGAGCCTTTTGTACACCCCGCATATAAAGCCAAAATTTAATTCAGGTAAAAAACGCATAACACAACTTAAAACACACTTCCAGGAATTACCAACTATAAACTGCAATGCATCTTGTTCTTTGCGCACACTGATAAAAAAATACTGCCAGTTTTCCGGTAGGAATCTGAAAAATAGTTGCCCTTATCGTACCGGAATAATTTCCGAGCCAGCTCGGAATAAAATCCGTAAAAATAAGGAAATGGTCAGTAAAACGGTATTTTACGGATTTTATTCCGAGCTGGGTTGCAAATTATTCCGGTACGATAAGGGCAACTATTTTTCCGATTCCTACCGGAAAACAGGCATTATTTTTTTTACAGTGCAGCACTGTATAGTATATGAATTTATTTATACTCCATGAACTTCTAATAGGATAGATGGCCATAGAGGAGAGATGACCAGTCTAAATATTTCCAAAACTTGATCATAGATTGCAACATAAACTTTGTTCGTATGAAATAGTTCAACGAGTTTATTTATTGCGACGTGTAGTTGTGTTTTTCGATTATAAAAAGTAGGTGTAATTTTAATGTTTATTTAATTTAGTAGTTGAATATTTTTTTGACTTAGGTATCTGAATGATTTCCAGTACGTACGTTATATATATATATTGCTATATGGGTTTTGAAAGCACTTACATAATCTAATCTTTAATTCTAAGCCTAAAACAAAGACGTACAATGGCTATTGATGCTTTAAATTGGCGACTATCAGTCCTTCAATTTCAGGAGAGATGGCCACCTTTAATCAATATTTAAAAATTATACGGAGTGATGACTTTTACTAAATAAAATTAAATTTAAAATAAATATATAACGTTTATGTTTATAAATATATTAATTGATATAATTGTTTAAATTTTAACTAATATAAATATTTTAATAATAATAATAATAATATAAGACCTAACGATTTAGTTGTTTCGGAAAATATTGAAAAACGTCAGAAACTTTCATAACAGAAACTGTTAAAGTTGATAAATAAACTAAATTAACGTAATAAACCTAAAATTAACGCGAGAGAAAAACAACAACAACAACAACAAAAACACGACACTTCCAGCAGCGAAGAAAATAAATACATTTAAAATTATCAGATTCTACAGATTCCGAGTAAATAGAATTGGATTAGGATCTCTGTGTTGGTTGTGCAAAAAAATATGATATCACATCCATAAAGGATGTCTGGATACAGTGCATAAGGTACTTGAAATGGTTCCATGAAACGTGTACAAATTATCAAGACCTTTGCCAAATATATGGTACGATTTTACGAAAAGTGAAGTATTGAAATTATACATCAAATTTTGTTTATTCGAATTTTATTCACTCATTTTCCATCATATCTACATCTTTACAAATTGCTATATGTTTTTCATGATTAACTATATGAAATGTGTTATTTTTTTTGTTATTTAATCTCACTTTTTCTTTCTTGCATTGGATGGCCATCTCTCCTCGGCTTGAAGGAGAGATGGCCGTCTGCCATTTTAATTTCAGTTCTGTTTAACACGTTTTGTTTCCAATATTTAATTATTTTTTTCATAAAATATTATGAGTATATGTATAAGAATTTTAAATATTCATAAATATTTCTTGTATTTGCATTCTAAGAATTTTTATTCAATCTTTAAAAACTATGGCCATCTATCCTAGAGTTGCTCTATACTAAAATTCAGCAGGAAAATGCACAACACAGGTAAAAACTACCCTTAAGCAATTCACTCCCATAGTCAGTAATACTTACGAATTCCTCTGTGTAGACCTGCATATGATGAACAAAATTCACATATTGCAAGTAGTACTATGCAAAAATTTAGTTAAACTTAAAAACGAAAACAAAAGTTGAAAACACAATAATAGCAATTATCGCTCATATACAGTACTGTAACCGAAATCTTTTAAGTGTCCTTGTAAATAGACGATAAATGCAATGCACACCACACTTTTCAGTAAGAGATTTACAGCGCATCTCAGTAATGCATAAAAATATCATTGTTTGAAATAGTTTGAAAAACATCATTAAAATATACTGCAAGCTATTTCTCCCCGTACACCTTCTGTTGCAGAATTCTTTTGTGTGACTCTGAAAATGAATAATAAATACTTTGTACCCCATATTCTTCAGAGAGCATGTTTTAGTACACTTCATAAATGCATATCAATTTAATTATGTTTGAAATTGTGTGACATCATAAAAATTTTCTTGAAACGATTCTTTCCCATTGACCGTAATGTAACGGATTTCATTTCTAATAGCGATCGTGCTATACTGAACACCAATAGCATATAAAAATTATAGGGCAATCGAGTATATTTACGAGAGTTAAAGAACTGCTATACAAACCAAGGCCCTAAACTTTTCAACTATATTGGAAAGTGTTAAAAGCAAGCGGAATTTAAAATAAATGTACAAAAAAAGAAAATAGAAGATTATTAAGGAGATTAAGGAGATTGCTAAAGAAAGATTTATCTATTTATTTATTTTATTTTATTTATTCATTTATTTTATTTTATTTTATTTTATTATTTATTTATTTATAATTTTTTTTTTGGATGGGGGGGGGGGTGTTCTTACAAAAAGAAAAAAGGTTTTGAAGATATTACTGAAACTGTGTACATATTTCTTCATGATAAAACAGTTGCCTCATATGCAAATGCCTGCATATACACGCATGGTAATCGATTTAAACATGCAAAGAATAAAAACCCCCTAGAATAATGAATATAATACTTTTAATCTGGTCTTAAAATATAAAAGGCATTACAAAAAAATTGATAGCTAAAGAGAGGTGATGAGCAAAGTAAAAATAAATAAAGGAATGAAAAGAATCACGCAAACAAACAAACGTAAAATGGGGAAAGAGGATTGTAACTGGGTAATTAATTAAATTATTATAAATGAATTGCCATGAAATAACATATTTTTATTCTAAAAGAACATTGGGGACAATAGAGACCTTTTGGATATCTCGAGGCCATGTTTTCTTAA
This sequence comes from Maratus speciosus, assembly GCA_963932465.1. Lineage (NCBI taxonomy): Eukaryota > Metazoa > Arthropoda > Arachnida > Araneae > Salticidae > Maratus > Maratus speciosus. Next base: position 363,353,362 of record OZ010790.1, on the reverse strand, counting down.
ATTAATTTGACAACAAAAAAATGTGAGGATGTTACTCAATATATTTAATGGAATCAAGTTGAAAAGAAAAAAACCCTTTTAACAGAAAAAAATACTTAAAGGGATGAGAATAAAGTATGAGTTGAAAGAATAATATATGTTTTTAATGTTACAGCGAACTATTAATCCGAAGTTTGTTCCAGGGTGTGTAAAGGTGTAGTGGGGACATTGTGGAATAACTATAAAACCACCTTAATGAGAAAAACAATTCGGAAATTGTACGCCAAGCGTGGCAAATGAGGTGCGTTCGTACTATAACTAGTTTTATAAATATTCAGATCTTGGCTCAGTAGCTGTTGCACTCTTATGGAAAAATGGCTGAATACAAAATTTATTACGATTATATATATTAAATTTAGTAACATGAAAGTAACACGATTCCATTTTAAAGAGGACGTAACCACCATGGTAACCTAGAATCAATACCTATCACGAGATATCATTGAATTAATTACGTATGATAGGATTTAATAGAAAGAGGAAAACATTTATTAACACCTTTTTAAGTTTTGATTAGCTTTTCACAAAATTTGATATGACTCGACAAAATTCTGCAACGATTATATCTATTAAATTTCAAACCATTCGGTTGGGTAGTTTTTGCGCTCTTATATGCGGACAGATGGACAGACCAGACGACGACTATAGGTGCTAAGTATTTATATAATTACGAAAACACCTAAAATTTGATTTTGGAGACATATGCTCACCCACACATTCATTTTAACAAATGATACAATTATGCTAAAGCTTTGGACATTAGTAAATAAATTATGCATAACAAACGGTTAAATTGCTAATTACAGGTATTTTACTGAACGTTTTATGCTACAATTGTGTTAAAATTTTACTTTTAATTTTTTACCCGAATTCTACGAATTAATTTATTTAGGAATGCTAAATTTTTACGGGTGTTTTGCTAAAAATTGTTTGCGATTTTGGTTTATCTGTTTGCCTATTTTCGATTTTTAACGCTTAAGAAAATGTTCGCATTAGAAATGTTTCATTATGAATACAAATTCTAGCTTATTTTGCAATGTAAGAAATATTCTATTAAAAAAATATAGTTTTTCCTCTTCGAGCATTACGTTCAATTCTTTTAAACTTCACGTTGCATCCTTAGCAACAATATTTTAAATAATATAAATTTTTTATTCAAGTTCCTTCTATAGATATCTCCTACCGAAAACTATCACCAAAATAGCAATCATGTTTGCTTTAATATTTCACATTGCATCCTTATTAATAATAGTTTAAGTAATATACATTTGTTACTCAAGTCCATTCGAGACATTCCTACCAAAAATTATCACCAAAAAAATAGCATCCTTAGTAGTATTTTTTTAAATAATATAAATATGTTATTCAAGTTCATTCTAGCTATCTGCTACCGAAAATTATCATCAAAACAGTAATCATGTTTGCTTTTATATTTCACATTTCATCTTTTTTTACTTTCTCCTATCTTCAATGGAAGAAAGAATTGTAACGGAAATTTTTTTCGACTTCCGATTTTTGATGGATTTACACGTTTTAGGGATCAGAGATTCCAAAAAACATGTTTGTACAAAATGTCTGTCTGTCCGTGTGTCGCCATTGTATTACCATCGAAAAGTGTATGAAGTTATTCATAGAATTGAACCAAATTAATTATGTATGTATTTGGCTGTGGCAAGCAGCTCCTCCTTCAATTTAGAAATATTCTGCCGGAAGGGGGCGCTGTAATAGCGGTTATTGTGCCATTTTCTTAATTTTATCATCGAAAAGTGTATAAAGTTATGCACAGAATTGAGCCGAATATTTTGTGCATGTTTTTGGCTATGGCCAGCAGGCCTTCCTTCAATTTGAAAATATTCCGCGGGAAAGGGGAGTTGTGATAGCGATTTTTGTATAATTTTCTCGATTTTTTGTAGTTGTATTGTCAATCGGTGGCTTGTGCAGCGACGGGAACTCGCGTCTAGCTAGTCGGCTATACGCAATCAGATGATGACAACATAATAAGAAAAAAATATTGATTTTAATAAATATCATGATCGAAATTAATTCGTTTTTACTCCCATTACTTGACTGAAGCAGAAATTTGAGATTAAAATCAAAGTTGGTATAGTAAGTAAGGAAGTAAGTAAGCACCCACCCTGGGAACCCGCTTTTGGCTTATGGTTAGGTGTAACCCCCAAGCCCAGGGCAGGGAAAAGTTTTACTACCTACGAAACTCCTTGAATTTTTTTTTTTTTTTTTTCTTTTTTACAGTTTAGGAGAAATAACAATGTTAGATATATGACAATTATTGACAGTGTTTGCAATAAATATTTACAGATGACCCCTATAATTACATTTGAGAGAAATATTCATTATTATAACATATAAATATGCATAGTTTTTAGAATTTGATATTGAACTTTTTTTTTTTCTTAACACAATTACCTACATATTTGCAACACTTTTATATTATTTTCAGGATTCACACATAATTTAAATCATAACATCAATTTAAACCATGTACAGATGTGATATTTGCAACACTTAAAGCTATTTTCAAGATATATGATGCAAAATTATTTTTAACTCTATACTAAAAATAAGTATTAAGGTACAAGATGCGAACAATAATTAATATTATGCACTATTATGAAAGTATAAGTAATTGTAGATAATAATTACCTACAAATTTACAGTACAATGATACTGTGTTTGAGATATTGTGTAAGATACATGATGCAAAAATTATTTTTAAATCTACACTGAAAATTTAGTATTAAGGTACAATATGCGAACAATAATTAATATTATGCACTATTACAAATTCTTTTGAGTTATTTAATATTTGACAATATAGCCATATGGTCCTACTGAACACATCTTCTATTTGCCAAGTGTGATTGATAAACCGGGCACGCAGTGGAATCCGCTGAATGTTTCCTATAATTAGGAAAGTGGAAACAATTTGTGCATCTATATTGCGAGGGAACTCCCGCAAAAGGGCACTCCGAAGTGCAGTGACCTCTCGAACATTTGGCGCAAATTGGCTGTTTCCTGCAGTAAGATGTCTGATGTCCATACAGCTGGCAATTGCCGCATCTAATTATTGGGCGAAAAGAACGAATGTAGCACTTGTTGAGACCCACCTGTATAAATTTTTTTTCTAATAGTTCTTGTGATGCTTTTGTTTCTAATTGCAATATGATGTGATGTAGTGTAGAATTATCCCTCTTTAGAATTTTCAATAAGGTGATGTTTTTATCAGATAAATTTTCTTCAAGATATGATATTATTTATTGAACTAATAATATTGAGGTATTAATATGTGTAACTACTTTTTGAAATACTAGGGGGCTCGGCCCCCTAACGAGCTACGCTCGCCAACCCCCGTCCAGACACCGCAGACTCTAAATGCACGCTAATGTGATCGGCTTTAAAAAGATTTCGAAAGATTGAAAAAGATTGAATTATAATTTAAAAAACAGTGGCGATCTCCCTATAAACGGATTTCTATTCATTTCTCTTTGATTGGGGAATTTTAACGCCAAATCCGCTGCGGTACTACTTGATTATCCCGTCGACCAATTTCGCCAAATTACATAAATCGCCAAACCACTCGCCAAATTATGCAAATTGACATAATTTTTATTTTAAATAACGAAAGAACAAATAAATTAGTACAACATTAATAAAAATACAAATAAAACGTCGAAATAAAAATAACTTGATGACGTAGACACGTGTAACAACATTTCAAAATAAGCTAATATAAAAGGAATTAAGTAAACAGAATCTTTGTCTCCTGGTATTTTTTAACAAAGCGAAAAGAAAGTTCTTTTAAATGAGACATTTTAAATTAATCGTTTTTAATCTGACGTAATTTTGACCAAACTATTCTTTCTCTTTTTAATATTCACGTGAAAATACTTGTGTTAGAAATGAAATATTATTTGCGCTTTCCTACGAAAAATAGTTGTAAAGTATCCGCTTAAAATATCAAATAAATGTCTAGCGCAATTTCTAAATTTAAACCGTTTTGCAATATTATTTTGTGTTCATTTTATGTAATAACTGTAATGTGACGTAAATATGAAGTAATTTCTCCTATTTAAGACTTCTAACGCATGTTAATAAATTTATTATTTTACAAATTCCTTTCTCTCTTAAAATTCACGTGTAATTATAGTTTTTATGACGTAATTTTTAATAAGTTCCTACTTTTTGTACATAATTATTTAATTCTAATTCCAAATGTTTTTTTCTGTTTATAATAGTCACGTGTAAATAAATTTTTAATTTATTACACGTATATATATATATATATATATATATATATATTTTTTTTTTTTTGAAGCAAACATTATTGTTTCCGCTGTTTATACAGTTGGCAACAGTTTAAATTAATACCACTTTCTAAAATCTGTAAATAATATCTCTAGAAATGCTGAAAATTTGAATTTAAAATAGAAATAAAACCTCAAAAAAAATTAGCCAAATTAAAAAAAGAAATACAATCTGCACCCCGGGAACTTCAAACGTATAAAATCATCTAAAAATGATTAAATTCTCATGAATAGTTTTTGCTCCTATAAAACTTTTTAGTGGAACGATTTTGTCCAACTTTAGCATTAAATATTTCTTAAAATAATTCTTCGATTTGAAAACTGTCTGCATCAGCGTGTTTATCAAGCATTTCTGTATAATACTACCGATTTTCATATTTTTGTATGCATTATTTTTCTTAATATTAACGAAGAAAGACCTCCGGTCGCAAAAAATTCAAAACCGGCGGCGGCGGTTACAGCGGTAGTTACTTTTTTTTAGAATAGAGAGATGTATGAAATAGAAGAAAGTTTTCGGATTGGCACTTCCAACTAGTTTAAAAATTATATAAATTTGTTATTCAACTGTAATCTAGATAGCTTCTACCGAAAATTATCATCAAAACAACAATCATGTTTGCTTTAAGTTCAGTAAATAACCCTCACCATAAAAAGCTCATGTTATGTAACATCCCTTTAAGATTAAAAATAAATAAAATTCTTTTAATTAAAACTTTCGGGCTCTAGCATTCTAAAAATAGGACATGTAATACAGATAATATACTATATATGTATGTAATACATATGTATGTCTTTACATTTACTATTATCACTTCATGCATGTTCCTTGATCTATGCATCGTTCCTGCATACGCATGTACATTGATTGTTTACTTCAAATATGTGTTTCAGTCTTTAACCCTTAACCGGAAACGTACCGTCTGTGAGACGGTTGCGTCTACATATCAGGCCTTAATATTTTCTCTCTCCGACATTCAAAACTTATTTTTATGCTGTTATATTAAAGAATTCGCCCTGTTAATGCATTACTATTAAAGATTAAATGTTTAAGTTCATTATTTGGTAAATTATTAAGTGTTCTGTTTGAGCACGGGATTTTCACGTTTCCGGTTAAGGGTTAAATTAAAACATAGGAACGACTTGTCCACCAATAAAATGCTGTTGCAACATCACATTTTCCGAGGTCTTTCATACTATATTGCGATATTAATAGTACGCAAAATAACTATATTCGTTAGGTTTTTTAGAAAATGGAATATTTGTTAATTTTCAAAAAATCTATCTTATGCCCTTTGGATGGTTACTTTAAAATTTTAAACATAAAAATATCCCCCTCCCCCTCTTCTGTCTTCAAAAAATTTGAAAAATTTTGTGTATAAACGTTTTTCCGCATTATAGACACAGATATTCCTCGATTAGCGCACAAAATTAATCCCGTTATATCTTCGCACTAAACGCAATATACAATATACATTGAATGCGAAAAACTGCAATAGATCTAAAGTAAACTTTGCTGAAAACCAATATACATGAAGAGACAATGTAACAATGCACTACGGTATTGTTTTTTGAGTATTTGTAGAAAGTTACATATTACAGCTTGATGTAGAAAAGTTTATTTAATTAAGAAAGTTTATTTAATTTTCTTGAACTCTCATTAACATTAAAGGTGAGCTAATTTAATAAGTAACAATCAAGAAACGTTGGAAAGTCAAGTTAAATTTTAATTCTGTATAACTATAATTCTTTAGATTATTTACGTTACCTTACTAACCATTAGGTTATTGTTAAAAATGTATAATTTGACTTATAACTTAATGTAATACATTTCATTACTTCAAACTTACGTACGTTTTCATTCATTTAAGCGAAAAAGATTAATTGCTAATTAACAGTGTTTTCTTCGTTTTGGAATTGATCTTGCGGTAAAACAAAATTTGATTTTCTAATCCTCAGTGCACTTGCATACTTCCGCATTCATGGCTGTTTCGATATCTATAAAAAGATTGAGGACTTCTACTTTTTGAAAAGCTTCTTAGAATTCTTTTAATGTTATTTCTTTTTTCGGCATTTTCTGCAAATTTCATTTTAAGAAATTCGACACCGTCTAACTGAAAAAACAGAAAAGTATCACCCGTTTCGTGCTTTGAGGAAGAATCGAAATTTTGCTCGCACTAAGGGAGCATCTAAAAAAACTTTATCGTACTAAGCGAGAAATACCTGTAAATTTATATATATATATATATGCGCGCGTGTGTGTATAGATAAAGAATTTAGCAATTCTCAAATGAATGACTATTTTAGTTGTTTATTCTTCAAACATAGGGACAATAAAGCAAGAAGCAAACAAAAAAGAAAATCAGACAGCAGTGCAGAAGATGATAAAAGAAGAAAACACATATAGAAACTTACACTAATTGGTCCCAACTCAACGTTGTCATAATGGAAATGAGCACATTCATCTAATTTCGGAAATCTGCTCGAACCGTCAGAATTCCTAGAAAAGGAAAAAAAAATCAATCAATAAATAAGCAATAAATTACAAAAATACATACAGTGGTATATATATATATATATATATATATATATATATACTATTATTTTGATTATATTGGTTGTTTGAGTACAGGGGAAAATTTTTTTCAGCTTATAGCTTTTTTCCCACAGAAAACAACCGATTTGCTTATATCATTGAATTCTGTACTCTTGAAAACGTAATTCAATATATAAGTTTTTCAATTTTTTCGGAATCCATATTCTTCTTTTTTTCTTCCATGTTAATTCTTGTAATTACGTATACGGTACTTTATTTTACTCATACAGTATATATACTCATATTGTTGGTTTATGGTGTGTAGTCAATCATTCCCAATATTGCAGTTTTTGATGATGGTCGGTAATGTTTAATTAATGGTTATATATATATATATATATACATATATATATATAAAACCGTTACTATCCAAAAATTACAGTTTTTATTTTAGAATAAATTTATCAGTTTTATATCCAGTCTTTTTAACCGACTTCAAAAAGAGGAGGAGGTTGCCAACTAGACGCGTATGTATTTTTTTATTACTATTGTTATTTTTTTTTTATGTATAGTCACCGATTACTCCGAAAATAAGCGACCAATCCATGCAATTTTTTTTTTTTTTTTTATTGAAAGAAGATATTCTTGAATTGGTCCCATTTAAATTTCACCAAAAGTGCTTCTGTACTTTTTAGAAAAAAAAAAAAATAAACATCTTTAAAATACTTTATTTTCAACGATTTTCATCAAGTGACGTAGCGCTATCTGTTTGGCAAGAAAGTCGCTACCCGGGGATTTTCATCCCTATCTATACGGTTTTGTTTCTAGGATTGTTGTAAGGAAAACCAAAAAGCAATGCTTTAATTGTTAAAAACTTTTATGACGTAAAAAAAAACAAAACTGTAAAGCGTTTAAAATCACCCAAGATTTCTGCGGCACACTCGCTTCATTTGAAGAACTATATTTTTACGGCGGAAGAATTTATACGCTAATACAAGATGGGGCAAAAGTACCTGGCAAATTTTTGAATTTAATATAAAATCAAGTAATTGAAGTCGGGTTTTGGGGGTTTAAAAAGTTTATAATTATTTACTTTCCGAACATATATGGTATAAGGAAAATATTGTAGGGTAAACCGGGGCACGTATACGCATGGGGCACGTTAACGCAGTGCACTTTTTTCAAAACGAGTTATAGCTGGCGCGCCACCAGTCATGACAGATTGATGCTGCTCCCTAGTGGGTATTCTCACAGGTTTTTGAGCGTCAGTCGAGCTTCGGTCTTCCAGGAGGAAAGGGTTATCTGTTTTCTGCCAAGGTGAGTAAATTTTGTGTTGAACTTATTGAAAGTTGTTGTGAACTAATAGTACTTAGTTAAGGATAAGCAAATATGTGGACATTAGCAGAATTTTATCCTTTTTTGAGAACTGTATTTGTATGAACAAAAATTTTATTAATTTTCGTTGCACGTTAAAAATAAATACAAACAGGGCGGCAGGGTACGTTTACGCATTGACATCGGGGCACTTTTACGCACGTTCAAAAAGAAGAAATTACGTAAAAGTTTACTAGTTTCTATGGAAGCAGAACAAGAAGACAGTAAAGAAAGAAGTATAAAACCAAAAACTGCAAAAGGGAAGAGGTTTGTACACTTTGGAATAAAGAAAATAGTGAATGAATCTGATGACGAAGATGAAAACTGTGTATGTATTTATTGTTTGAAATCATACAACCAATCCAAAAAAGGTCAAGACTGGGTTCAATGTCTTAGATGCAAAAGGTGGTCCCAAGTGTGACAAGTGTGCAAAAGGAAATACTTTATTTTTTGTTTGTAAAAACTATAACAGTGATGATGAAGATGACTAAATAGTTTCTGTTTACAGTTAGAAATAAGCCCTATGTTTTCAGTTTAGCCTATAAAATGTTCTTTAATTAATTCTCTTTATTATTTTTTTTAATTGTGTTTTAAGTTATAAATAAAACATTTCAATTTGATTAAATATTTATTTCACTTATTCCTTGGTATCATTTATAATATGCGTAAACGTGCCCCACTTGATGTAAACTTGCCCCGTTACCGGGGCAAGTTTACGCTGAGGACGTGGACCTAAAAATTTTTTTTTTACGGTTAAAAACACAAATAGGGCAAGAACTGAATACATAAATTTTGACTTTATTAACTGCTTTATAAAACCACAGTGTCTAAAATTTCCTAAGTTGAAATATAAAAATGAGAAAATTCATTGAAAAAATTCCGCGTAAATGTGCCCCGGTCTACCCTAATCGTGATTTGTGTGTGGGTGTGAATGAACACGGTAACTATTAAACGGCACTTCCGATTCTGCTCACATATTGGACAATATCTTATAGATAATTGCCGCCTGAACTGTATACATTTTCATAAATATAGGACGTCGCATTAGGTATTTCATTCATTTTAACAACATATTGAAACCAATTCTATAGGGGGACATCACCAAATAATATGAAGAAATGTGATAGAATATATCTTCTTCAGACCCGAGCTAAAATAATGCTACAACTACTCATTCATTGGTTTTTCACAAGCAAAATGACATCATAGATGACAGAAAAAAGAAATTTTCTGAAATTGATCCTTTAGGGGACTAGTAATTTAAGTTCACAAAAATGCATCTAAAATTATAAACCCCCTTAAAATATCAATTTAATTATCACCAACATAAATTAACACAATCACAAATTTAAGAGTTTTATACAAGTGAATGATGAACAAATCCTCAAAATTTTTTATTGTAAAGGATTTCAGTTAAATACTTATGAAAATTTCTTACTTTCTTGGCCACACTGTCTTAAAGGTATTTTGCAAACTCAGATGAAAATACCATCTATTTTATGAGGAAATCAGCATAGATGTTGCCATTTATTGGTTTGCTTTTAAAGCAAAAAACATTCAGCTACTAAGAAGTGAAGTCAAAATGTAAAAAAATAGAACAGTTCAGTTTTTATGATAAAAGAATAGAGGTCTACATATACGGACCCAGGTAGTGAAGAGGATAAGAGATAAATATTGCGGCGATGTATTTGAGCATTAGAGCCGCAGAAGTAACGTTATTTTATTTGTGTTATTAAATTTAAGCCAACTAGATTGAGGTTCAGTACAAGTATTACATGGCATATTATTATTATTGTATGTTATCCTGCTTTGTATTCTACTTAGGTATTGTGACTATAAAATAATGTCAGATTAATGTTAATATGTCGAAATTAATTTCATCGATCGCTGTGCTATGGGATCTCACACTGTTTCCATCCCTGACACAGCCATACGAAATTTTGGTCGGGGATCTAATTTTTCAGAGGTTTTTTTTTTTTCACTTGTTTGTGGCTCGCAATTCTTTCCTTACCGGCAGGGATGTAAACTAAAACTTTTTTGATAGATCGCACATTTAGGTTGCACATATCAGTTAATATATATCAGCAGTGGCGCCAACTTATATGGGCCCATGGGGTCCGAGACCACCCAATAATTGTTCTGAGCCTACTCGATTTCCATTATTCGATTTTGTTACTTGTTTATTTTTCAATTGCTGAAAAATTAATTCTTCCCTTGAAAATAATTTTGTTTGAAAACACATTAAGGTTACTAGCAGTAACAGGCACACAGGATCCTAACAAAATCCATTTAACCTAACTCAAATAATCCAATTAAAACATTACTATCCCTATATGATAGAGATGATAATGAATAGTTACAATGTATAGATGTACTTCGCAAAGAAATTATCTGTGAATGCATTCAGACTCATCTTTTTTATTTGTTATAGTATAAATTAGCAAATAAATGCATACAAAAGAAATGCTATGTTGTTTTCAAATAGAGATTGGTGATTTTCTGGCGCATTTGTGAATTCATTTTTCATCCTAAATGCACGAAAATCGCAGGTGTTCAGAAACCAAGAAATCAAATAGTATTCGTTTTTTCTTTTCTTTAAAATAATAATAATAATTATACGATTTTTCAGAGCATGCTGTCAAAGACTTTTAAAACGATTTTTGCGTCATTTGTTACTTTGTTGAGTTTTAATTTATAGTGATATTCATAGTATAATCGTAAATATTAGAGTCCGTAAACTGAAGACCTCATATGAGAATATAATTTGATAAAATTACTACTTTATAGTCTATTTAAAAAAATTCTAACTTCACTATCGTAACTTTCTCACCCATCTCTTTATCTTCAAAGAAAATAAAATGCCCATGTCATTTTACCCTAAAATGGTTGAGCCCACCCAATATTTTTCAAAAGTTGGCGCCACTGTATATCAGTGAACATATCAGAAGCTTTCTTGGAAGGTATACCATGGTTCGGACAGCCGAGTGGATTCACACCAAGCTTTTTCTCGTTTTGCAAATACAGTAAAACCTGCTAAGAAGAAATTAAAATGATCTTGAAAAAAAAAATCGTTTTAGATAGGTTTCCATCTTAGCAGGTACACTCTCTATTGAAGTTGAATTGCATTATTTTCTCTGGCAGCGTGAAATTTTTCGCTTGAGTCATAATTCTGACTCATAGGTTCTATTTTTACACGTTTTGCTGTATTTAATTCATTATACGCTCGTAATTAATAATAATAATAATAAAACACATTTTATGTATATTTCCGGACAGATTACAAATATTTACAGTAGAGAAAGTCTAGGATAACTATATACAGGTCCACACATATTTTATTACACAAATGAATTCTTTGGTCAAAATGTATCAAAAGTTTTATAAAAACATAGTAGTAATCGAGTGCATTCAATCTTTTTATAGTTATATTCAACTTACATTTTCACTCGTAATACACTAAGGTATAAAAGAATATACCTACTCAGTATTTTATCTTTGTAATTTATAGAATACATAAAAGTAAGTACATATAAAATGTAAATAGCTATAATAATAATTTATTCGCAAAACTCTGTAATAAGTAATTTAAGCAGATATGCTACTTAAAAGCATCATCTATTATGTTAAGCCAATGGGTGTCATAAAAATACGTATGTATGAAATTTTCTGTCTTGTGAGACTTTCTTTCAGACGAGGCAAAACGTTTATACAAGTATATTATGACTTATGAGATACAAAAACGTCATAAATGAAAATTCCATTATTTTCAGTTAGTATCATATTAAATCTTACTTTATATTAACTACATATTTGTAAGTTGAAAACTCACCAGCAGAGCATAGAGTATGTCATTTGACACTGTAAGAAATAAAAAAAGAATCCAGAAATATTCTTGGAAAATCACGTATAATTTGTTGCCCCAAAATTATTTCCTTAACAATTCTGTTTTTTTATTTTAGAACATTCCTGATCAAAGTTGACGACAACAGTATATGAATGGGGTTTCCTAGAAATTCTTGATATTTTTAAGAAACCTTTCTGGAAAGTTTTGGGCATTATGTCTATGGAACAATGCTATATATATATATTCAGTATAGCTATGTTGAATTTGTGTTATACCTGGGAAGGCCATTATATGTTTAGAATTAAATTTTAAGAACTTTAGGTATTACTATTGATTACTCAGATTTGCCAACAAATTTGATTTCAAGTATAATAAATATAGTAAAATAAGTATAGAAGCGAAATGCTAGTGGCAGGAAAAAAATCCCGTTTAAGACAGGTTTCCTCTTAGAAGGCATAGCAGACGGAGCTATGAAATTTTACCATTTAAGATAGCATTCTGTCATAGACAGGTTCCATTTTTACAAGTTTTACGATATTTGATTTCCCAGTTAGGGTAAAATATTTCATTTGCATTTTTTATGAAACGATTCTTTTTAAGATATAATGTTGTCGTGTTTAACGATCCATTTAGCGAATTATTTTCCTTTAAATAACGCCAATCCACGAATAGCAAAAAGTTAAACTTTCCCAACATAACTTCAACGAGCATCGCCATAAAAAATAATTAACTTTCTTTATCGTAGTAAAGAAAGCCGTTCCGAAACTTAAAGGTATTTCTAAACAACACAATTGTTAATCTTAATCGACAAGACAAAGGCGTAACAGAGTTTAAAATACATGAGAGGGAGGAACATTAAGGAAATGACGAAGAACTATCTTGAATAGATGTATCCATGACAACCATGAAAACGCAAGCGGAATGATAAATCAATGAGTTGCATTCATACCAATTTATCAAGCGAAGAAATTTGAAGTATACAAAATTACGTGGAAGTAAATGATGGAGGGATCCTTCACTCTGAATACCTTTCTGCGGGCATCATTACTTTTTTTCAAATATTTCTTATACAATAAAAATAGATTTGAGAGCAAAAGCGGCAAAGATTTTTTTTTTTTCCTCCTGTAGGCTAATGACGATATCTGAAAGAAGGGTTCTATTCTTGATGGAATTCAGAAGAAATATTCATTGTTACATTATTAGTTTTTTGTTTTAATAAAGTTTGAATTTTAAAATAGTATTAAAACATTTAAGATGTGAAGCAATAATCATACTAATTAGTGGATCAACTAGTTGCAAATTTCAAGAGTCAATGGAAGATTTGACTCAGACATACATGTAAACACAGACAGCAAAAAAAGTTAATATAAATTAAAAATTTAAGCAATACGTTTTTAATCCGAAACTAAATGCATTGTCATCTACAATAGATTTTATGCAAAATTTATATATGTGAAAAGATATGATGAAAAGATATATGTGGTTTCCATCAAAAACGTAACAGAATGTTTTTGCTTCTAGAATCCCTGATGCGGTACGGCCCTGCAACTACATGAATCAACTCTGTCATCAACAATGAGCTTGTGTACAAAATATGAACAAAATTGATTTGTTAGGTGCGTGATTACAGTCAAAAACGACAAAAGAATGTTTTTGACCCTGGACAATGCCTCTGCTGATGTACGGCACTGAAAATACATGAATATCGCATTGTCATCAATAATGAACTTATTTACGACATTTCAGGAAAATCGGATTGCTAGATATGTAATTTCAATCGAAAATGGAAAAGAATATTTTTGTTCTTGGACATTTCTCTCTTTTAGACACGGATTTGACAATACATGAACATTACATTGTTATCCGCAATGAGCTTGTATGCAACGTTAGAGGAAAATTGGTTCGATGAAAATGTGTCAAAAATCAATTTCAAGATTTAAACCCAGACAGACAGACATTCAGACAACAAATGAAGTTAAGGGGGTCCGGGACACAAAAATCTTCAAATTTTCAAAAAATATTTTATTGCATTAAAAATTTCTTTTTTTTTTTTTTCTGCTTAAAATCACGTTTAAATCATGTTTCTATCTTAACTGGAACAGGAAATATTAATTTTTTCGCTTTGGTTAGTTTTCAAAATCTACCTTTCAAGCAATAGCTGTCATGGAAACGACTTCTTGTGAAAATGAGTTCTTCTTCATGATGTTTTTCACCATTTCTTGTATTTAAATTCTTATAAGTCAAGAACCGTTAAAGATAAATGGTTCAAAGAAACATATCTTTTTCAATTGTTTTACCTTAATTTTGATTCAGCAAATGTGAAAAAAATACTTACTTTTGAAAATATGATTAAAAAAAAATTACATCATTTTTTTTAAAAAAAATTACTTTAAATATTTTTAATTTTTATTTAAATTAATATTTTAAAAAATGCTGAATCAAAATTAAAAAACATATATTTTTGTGTATTTAAATGAAAAACAATTGAAATTCTACAAATAAAATCACGAGTTATAACGATTTTAAATTATCTCACTTTTTTCATGAATTTTAATTTTTTAATTAAAAAAAAAAAATGAGAATTTTTATCTAGAGATTTTGTTTACAAATGATGTGGTTAACCATCACAAAAAATTTCAAAATTTTAACTCAATAAATAAAAATTATTTTAAAATGTGTCCCGGACCCCCTTAAATAAAAGTGGTTAAAGTTTATTTATTTATTTATTTATTTATTTTTGAGTGGTAATATGATAATCAGACTAACTAGTGGGGGAATGAAACTACTGTAAATTGAAAGCACAGTGTGAATCATTCTGCGTTACCTCCAGAAAAACAGGGGTGTAGTGGAGGTTATATGGTGATAAGCGGTATAACTTCTGGATCTTTTTAAGAAACTCCGTATAGCCTGTTTCTCAAATAAAGCTATAGCGTATCGTATTCACTTTGAGCATATCACCTGCGTATAACGCACATCCTCTGGTGTTTTTGCGACTACAATAGAGCAGAAAAAGTTTTAAGGCCTTTAAAATTAATCAAGGAGGCTGAATAGACTTCTCATCATAGACCGGGACACGGCCATCACCTCATCGAGTTGATGACTAAAATTCCAGGATTAGACAGAACTCAATTCGCATATTAAAATGCAACTGGTCTGCCAAGTCGTATCTTGGTGGAAACAACATGTAGACCCTATTTTAGTGGTTGATCGGTAGCTTTATCATTGTCTTTTCCTGCACCCAAAGGTATGAAAACATTGAGAACTGGGAGCTGGAAATCACAATTCCTACCAATCAACCACTAAAATCATGTTTTCAGGTGTTTTCCACCAAGATATGACTTGACAGACGAGTTGCATTTTAATATGGGAATCGAGTCTTAACTAAGGCTGGAATTTCATCTCGATGAGGTGATGGTTTGCGCAGCTCCCGTTCTATCATATAGTCTTTGAACGTATCCAGGTTTATTGGAAAAATGAAAGCAATACGAGAAAAGAATATTTAAAACTACTTTATCATAAACTAACAATAGAAAATAATATTTAAAAATGACCTATCAGAAATTAGCAATGTAAAAAACATAACAACTTCCGTATTGTTTCAGAAAAAGCTGTGATCGAAAAGCGAGAGTTTTATTTAAATAGGTGAATCTGATTTTTGTTATTACTAACAATTAGAAAATTATTTTTAATCTATTTTTCGTCAGAGTAAATTTATGTTAATAATTCATTTAATTATCATTGCAATTATGTGCTACTTTTCCCATTTTTTTAAAAAGAATATCCAAGGTGGTAACCTGCATTTTCCTTTCTTTTCTTGTGTGTATGTATTAGTGAATACATAATAATAATAATAAAAAAAAACAACTAAAATTGTGTATATAAATCTAAGACGTTCATCCATCGGTGGGGAAAATTTGTGCGCAATTCAACTCTTTGACTCAACTTAGCTACCAATGTTCTGGTCGAAAATACCACCACATTAAAATTTTATTTGGGAAATAGTCAAGATTTTTATTTATTTCGCATCACTTTTTTTAAAAAAATCTTACTGCCGATGGGCCACAATCTTTTGATTTCTTTTCAAGACTTTAAATTTTTAATGTGTACTTGTGAGAGGAGGTGATAGTGTCGACCATAAAATTTTATTGAAATATTCACATGATTTGTGTGTTTTCTGTGCAACCATTTTTCCACACTTCAGATTAATTAAATTTTGTTTAACCTGTTTGTTAAAGGCTTACACACTTGCTTAAATATGTGTTTCATTGGTTATATTCTTCTTTAAGAACAAACAATGCTTTCACATAATAATACATAAATGGCTATTCTACAGTTTAGAATTTAAAAAGACCGAACTCCCCGGAAGTTTTGAGATACATCAAACCAATACTTTTTTACAACAAAAGGAAATATTTCTGCTTCTTTTATACGTTTTGAAAAGAATGCTTCCTTCGTTATTTTTGACAGTTTTCTTTTTCGCTTTTCATCTTTTGTAAAGTGAGTACAAAAGTTTCTCCAGATAATTTTTTTAGGCTCAAACATTTTAGAAATAAATAAAAATTGAAGAATTCTGTGTGATAATGCTATTTTTCAACAAAGAAGTTATACATATATATAATAACACTTTTTGCAAATAAAAAACTATTGAATCACACACATATATATATATAATATTTTCCTGAGGACACAATGCATGGAAATGTGAAGTTGCAACATATATATATATATATATATATATATATATATATATATATATAATTATTTATCTATACCCTATGTAATATAACCCACAGTACGAACAGTCTCAAACAAGAATGCTCTTAAAAAAGATTAAATTTTTTTCATCGCACATTATTTCCAGATTTTTTTATTTTATTTATAAAACAAATATTTGTCATATAAACTATTCCGTGAAAACAAAAAAAATCACTTAAAATTACCTAAAGGAATTTTATTAAATTATATACACTGTACACTAAAATATCTAAACGAAGTATTTTCGAGCATCTGACGTGCTCAACATCTGGGTTAAAATCGTTAAATTTAGAGGTTCATTCATTTATACTTGATGGCTGTTCAAAAATTAAAATTGAAAATGGGAGAAGGTTATGTTGTTTGGATTGCTTGAAAATTCAAACTGAAGTGGGGATGAAGTTCATGTTATTCCTAGCAAATTATACCAAATCTTGGGTATGGTGCAGGATAATATATCATTGCACGTAGAAGTAGTCAGACATAGAATTTCAATTGATTCCTTAATTAATAACTTTTGATAACTTGATAACTTCTCTCTTAAAATCCATCATAATATCCCCTGCTCTTGATGCAGCATAGAAATTGCCGTTCGACATCCGTTTAGTTTAATATCTGAAATATGTTCTGCTAAATGCTCTTTGAACTTTCGTGATGTATTTACTCACATAATCCATTTTCTTATTATTTTCTATTATTGTAGCAGGGATTAAATATACTTCTGCGAAATCTTCTACAAGTATAAAATCAATACTACTGTGAAGTCTTGCCTTTAATTTAATAGCGGGGAGGAAGGATTAAATTTATATTGTACATTTTTAATTTAAATCTTAAACATTTAAGTAATCGAGGAAAATATTAGAAATACAATATAAATTTAATCGTTTCCTCCCCGCTATTAAATTAAAGGCAAGACTTCATAGTAGTATTGATCTTATACATGTGGAAGATTCTGCAGATTTGTATTCCTTAATAGAATAATAGATAATAATAAGAAAATGGGTTATGTCGGGATGACATCACGAAAGTTCAAAGAGCGTTTGATGGAACATATTGCAGATATTAAACTAAACCGAAGTCGAACGGCAATTTCTAGGCTGCACCAAGAGTCGCAGATTATGATTGATTTTAAGAAAGCTAAGACCATAAAGAAGTTATCAGGTTATCAAAAGTTATTTATTACGGAATCAATTAAAACTCTATGTCGAACTCCTTGAAAGATGCGCCTCAAAAGTTTAAACACAAGTACAAAATGTCGATTTTTAAAGAATAATAAAAAGTCAGAATAAATAACATTTTTTAATTTGCGGATTTCACAGCTTGATTTTAAAAAATGATATCAAAAGTAGAAAAAAATAAATTACATAATTGTAAAAAGATATTATTTAAAATATCTTCAAACAAAACTGTCTCAAAAGTTTACGCACAATGGTAAAAAAAAACCCGTCGAATCCGGTATTTCTTTAAAAAAAATGCATGAAGTGCTTAAACTTTTGAGACTGTGTTTCTGCAAGAAAAAAGTAAATTAAGTAAAAATTACAGTAATTTTTATTTTAAGTAACAGAAATTGCTGATTTTATTTGATTTTGAATAAATATCGAGTATTTATTGTAAATTGACTTCATATATTTTCTTCTTCAAAAATTTTTAACCAGATTTGCAAAGTGCCTAAACTTTTGAGACGGACTTTACGTGAAATGATGCATTATCAAACACCACTCCCAAGATTTGGTATAATTTGCTAGGAATAACATGAACTCCTTCCCCACTTCAGTTTGAATTTCGGAAAAGTTCAAACAACATAACCTTCCCTGATTTTCAGTTTGAATTTTGGAACAGCCCATAAAGTATAAATGAATGAACTCGACATCTGGTTTTTAGCGATTTTAACCCAGATGATGAGCACGTCAGATGCTCGAAAGTACTTGGTTTAGATATTTTAGTGTACAATGTATATATTTTAATAAAACTCCTTTAAGTAATTTTAAATGGAATTTTTTGTTTCCGCGAAGTAATTTGTATGACTTGTCGCAATAAGGTGAATTAAGGATTCAAGAAACTTGATATAGTTTATATCATTTTCACTTAGTACAAATATTTGCATTAAAAAAATTACATTATATATAGCTTGTACCAAATACAATGAATAAATCTGTACTAATACTATAAAGAACGACCGTTTGTTTGTAGAGGGTGGATTCTCAGACTACCAAACCGATTTAAAAGGTAATGGTGACAGTCCCTGTTCTAACATACGTTACATTGCACGTTAGTACCACTATCCTCAAGGGGGTGCATAAGCAAAAAAAAAAAAAAGTACTAAAATTGCGATTTCTGTGACTCTGTTTCAACTAGAAAGTTGAAATTTGGCATGGTGGCATTTAAGATGTAAGTGAAGAATGGTTTCCAAAAAAATTGAAATTTAAAAGCATGAAATAAACTCAAAACTTTCTAAATTACGATTTTTTTAGAGCTATTCGGACTAGAAACTTGAAATTTGACTTGGCAGTTATTTTTAAAATGTAAATGCTTGAACAGAACAGTTACTGAAAAAATAAATTTTAAAAAGGTGAAATGAGTGGAATACTTCTTAAAACCGCGATCACATTGGAATTACCGAATCGACATCAAGAATTCTTTCAGATAATACTGGCAACGTCCTTGCTTAATACAAGGCACTTTCTACATCTGTGAGCCCTCAAAGGGGTGTAAGAGCGATAAACGCTGTAAAATTACGATTTTTACAATAAGGTTGAGGATAGAAACCTTAAATTTGGCATAAGATGCAAATACTAGCTTAAAGCGGGTCTAAAAACTATGAAATTTAAAAGTGTGAAATGAACCGAAAACGTTCTAAAAACGTTCTAAATTACGTTTTATTTTGATTGATGGGGCTAAAAACGTAAAATTTTCTTTTCTTTTATAAAAATTTCTTTTAAAACGCATATTCTTATTCAGAACAGTTTATAAAGATTCGAAATTTTAAAGGAGAAAGGAGTAGTAAATATTTTAAAATCACAATTACTTTGGGACTACTTTGGGACTACTTTGGGACTACTTTGGGAGTCTAAAATGAATTATTCTCAAGATTCAATTGCATTTCCCTCCGTTTCATTTGAAACTTACAGAGCTTTTTAACATCCATTTCATTTGCAACCAGTCTCGATACCTTACGCCAAAAATTTTGATAAATTTATGGATAAACGGTGAAAGATACAAACTGTGACATGTTCTGTTGCGCGTCAAAAAACACTTTAGCAGAAAAGAGCAAAATGCATATAGAGAACATCCAACGTAAATGAACGCAAACTGACAGTTGAGGAGATGTCGTACTACTCGTTTGGAAATTAAATATTTGAAAACATTCATTATTAAATGAAAGATTTTTGAAAAATGCAGAAACGAAACTCTGTGACAGTTATATTTCCGTAAAGATAACAGAAAAAGGAGACTGAGTATCTTATATCTTTTGTTAAAATACGAGCAAATAACAGTCAGAAAAGAATTAAATGAAAACATTTTCAGAAAGCAATTCAATTCAGAGCATTATTCATCTTAATAAAAATTGACAGAAAATTTTGCTAAAAATTCATAGTTATATTTAATTTAATATAACAAAGGGAAAAAAGATGGACGGTTTTAATTAAGATGCATCACTTGTCAGTAGACGAACAAATAACAGCAAGAAATACCATATAGATTAAAAAATATTTTGAACGCAATTTAATTCAGTCAGTTATTCTTTTCCATTTTACTAAAATTTCACAATTATATTTCATTTAAAATAACTAAAAGAATAAGAAGATTTTTAATTAAAATGTATCTCTTAACAGTAGGCGAACAAGTAACAGCAACAAATAAAACAAATGAAAACATTTTTTGAATGCTAATCAATTTGCCTGACTGAAAATTCCCTGAAAATTCGACGAAAAAGATTTATATTATGTTAAATTTAATTTAATATTATAAAAAAAAAACGATTTTAATTAAAATATATATTTAGTTAGTATATAAACAAATAGTAAAAAAGTTTAAACTCTTTTCTGAACGTAATTTAATTCAGACAACTACTTTCCCATTGAAAATTCAACGAAAAAGTCGCATTTACCTTTCATTTAAGCTAACTAGAAAATAAAACTAAGAATTTTAATCAAAATGCATCTCTTATCAGTAGATGAACAAGTAACAGCAACAAATAAAACAAATGAATTCTGAACGCTAATCAATTCGTCCGGCTGAAAATTCAACAAAAAGATTTATATTATGTCACATTTCATTTAAATGTATAAAAAAAGAAAACTATTTTAATTAAAATATATGTTTTGTCAGTATATAAACAAATAGTAACAAAGTATATACTGAACCACTATTTGAATGCAATTCAATTCAGAAAACTACTTTCCCGCTGAAAACCCACTGAAAATTCTACGAAAAATTCACAGTTACCTTGCATTTAAGCTAACTGCGGAGAAAACTAAGTATTTTAATTAAAATACATCTCTTATCAGTAAAAGAACAAGTAACAGCAATAAATAGAACAAATGAAAATATTTTCTGAACGCTAATCAATTCGTCCGACTGAAAATTCCTTGAAAATTCGGCGAAAAAGATTTATATTATGTTACATTTCCTTTAATATTATATAAAAAAAAGAAAACTATTTATTTAAAATATATATTTTGTCAGTATATAAACAAACAAAAACAAATTATAAACTGAACCACTTTCTGAACGCAATTCAATTAAGACAACTATTTCCCCACTGAAAATCCACTAAAAATTCTACGAAAAATTCACAGTTACCTTTTATTTAAGCTATCTAAAAAAAGAAAACTAAAAAGTTTAATTAAAATGCATCCCTTGTCAGTAGACGAACAAATAAAACAAATGAAAACATTTTCTGAACGCTAATCAATTCGTCCGACTGAAAATTCCCTGAAAATTTGGCGAAAAAGATTCATATTATGTTACATTTCCTATAATATTATATAAAAAAAAGAAAATCCTTTCAATTAAAATATATATTTTATCAGTATATAAACAAACAATAACAAATTATAAACTGAATCACTTTCTGAGCACAATTCAATTAAGACAACTACTTTCCCACTGAAAATCCACTGAAAATTCTACGAAAAATTCACAGTTACCTTTCATTTAAGCTAACTAAAAAAGAAAACTAAAAATTTTAATTAAAATGCATCCCTTGTCAGTAGACGAACAAATAAAACAAATGAAAACGTTTTCTGAACGCTAATCAATTCGTCCGACTGAAAATTCGCTGAAAATTTGGGGGAAAAGATTCATATAATGTTACATTTCCTTTAATGTTATATAAAAAATGAAAATTATTTCAATTAAAATATATATTTTGTCAGTACATAAACAAACAATAACAAATTATAAACTGAACCACTTTCTGAAAACAGTTCAATTAGACAACTACTTTCCCACTGAAAATCCACTGAAAATTCTACGAAAAATTCACAGTTACCTTTCATTTAAGCTAACTAAAAAAGAAAACTAAAAATTTTAATTAAAATGCATCTCTTGTCAGTTAGACGAACAAATAACAGCAACAAAAGAGATAAATGAAAACATTTTTTGAAGGCAATTCAATTGAGACGGTTATTCGCCCCACTGAATCTGATACTTTGATGAAATACAAGAGAAGCACAACTACGCCAAATATTTTTTCTTTGCTTTTAAGTTAAAATTCTTTCCGGCTTCTTTACAGCGATCGATTTTCTAAATACTCATTTAACAATGGCTAATGATTAGAGAAAAATGGAAAAGAAGTTATCTTTTCATATGTGCGATTGATATTGTTACGGTTTCGGTCGATTAAAAAAAATGCATTTTATTCTGCGAAAGCGTCTTTCATTTCTCTAATCCTTTTCGATACATAAAGTTAGATAAGAAGTACAAAAATAAAATAAATATTTTTTTAGTTTATAGCCTATTTATCATTTTCTATCACGTATCACTAATATGTAGGACAGTGTGAAACTATATTTTCTAAATAATCAGTTTATTTTGTAGTACTTAATTTTGTAACGAGTTAGAAAAAGGATCAATGTCCAAAATTATAATTTACGGTTATTTAGGTCATACTGTTATATCGGGGTCGAGTAATGTGTCAATAATGTGTTAATCAGAAATACGTCCAATGAAGTAAAATAGTGGCTTTACGTTAGAAATATTTGCCGTTTCATAGATAGAAATATTGGCGATAAAAAAAACGAAATAATTCTTGCCAATATTGAGGAAATGTTGGCAACATGCAAGTACCCGACTTTTATTTACGAAACAAGCATTATGAATATACAAAATAGTGCAATCAGTTTATGCTAGTAATATAATTTTTTATTACTAGAACCCTACTTTTTATTTACGAAAGTTAATATACTGCTCAAAGATGATAATATATTCGAATTATTTTGTGCAACCCTGTATATGATTTAAATATTTTTATACTTACCACACTGCGTAGTAAAATTTATTTCAGCTGAAAACACTTAACACTACTCAAAACGCTTTTTTGACAACTACAATATTTTATGCCTATGTATTCGTTATATTGCCAAGCCAAACAATATTGGACCCAATATTTCTTTTTTACAAGGATTATTTATACAGTGAACTCGCGATAATTCGAACTAATCACAAGGTACGAAAATCTTGTATTGGAATTAATCCAGAAACTCTTTAATTCGAACTAAAAAATTTAAAATCTTCAAATTTTCTTCCCCCGCGATCTTTTCGTGATCTGCATGCTACGTGGAACGCAGTGAAGCAGGAAATAGAAATAAATTGTTTTTAACATGCGGGATTTATAGATGAGAAAGAAATCATGCAAAAGATTATAATAATAACAGGATGCCTAAATTTCACAACTTTGAAGAAGAAAAATTTATAACAGACAAGTAAAAATTAAATTTAAAAAATGAAAAAACCCGACTGCGTAAAAAGCGAACTAATTAATTATTTCTCATCAATATGAAACTAATTTTTTTATATTACTTACCTATTTTTTTCATTTACTTGTATTGATGACTTTTAAGTTGTGTTTAATTGTTAGTTCCTATCTATAAACACTGTTTTGATGAGGCCTATAGATGTCTATGAAGGTTTGAGTTGCAGTAAAGCTAGAGATCCTACCTATACAACTTCCAGGTTGTGTAATATTTAAACGGAGCTTCTGACTGAAAAATAGTCAAAGAAACATCGTCTTCATTTTGAAAGACCTATCCAATGATATGCCACTCAATAGGGTGCGTAAAAATTTTTTTCGTCTCTATCGCCATTTTGTACTTTACGGCCGCCATTTTAGCTTTATGAAAACAAAACTTAGCCTATAACCATCGGACGGTTAAGACGACTCGATAGAGACCTCATTCATTAAAATCCATCCAGCCGTTGGGATGTTTCGAGGGTATAAAGAAATCCACATACATAGATACGTGTGAAACACATAACCCTTCTTGGTAGTCGGGTAAAAATGCAACATTTTCTGAATACGTAAAAGTAGACAATGATTTCGAAATTTGTGCGAAACTAAATGATGAAGAAATCTTTGAAATTATTAGACAAAGAGCCACCAAAAGATAATTGATTTGGGAGATGACTCTGGGTCAGATGATGAGGCACCGAACGTCTTTGAACGTCCTAAAGGAAAATCGGCAATGAATGAAATGTATATTTTGAAAACTTTTATTCAGATGAAGCCTTCAACAAACAAAAAGCTGAATTACTTATCTGAACAAGAAAGACTCGCTGAATAACAAATTACAACAAACATTTTTAGACCTATTTTTTCAAAAGTGTAATTTTTCTTCAATAATTTTTTTTTAGTCCATTATGTGTTTAAATTTATTCTGCTTTAATTAAATTATTAAGCTTCGAGAAAAGTAAGATATTTGAAACTTTTCAATTTTAATATGATTTTAATCATTTTAATTTTAGAATGTAATATATATTTTTTTATTAATTTAATATATTTAAAATAATTTGAAATATAGAAAAGGTGTCTTTTTTGCTAATGTTAGATAAGAATTTTTTCATTAGTGATGCCATCAAAAGTCAATTCGTTCTAAACTGTGCTTAAAGAAATTGATATAAGTCCTTGAGGATACACGATGACACTTCTATAACAATAATACTCTATGTAACATTTAATGCTCTTTCACAGAAACGTACAAAAGAAGAATATATATAGCTTAATGCTAAACTTTTAAACTTACTACACTGTTTAGTCAAATTTATTTCAGGTGAAAAACGCTTAATACTACTTAAAATGCTTTTTTGGTAACTACAATCCATAGACGGCCATGTACCTATTGCCCTGTATATAAATTCCTTTTATATTTTATTTGTGCGAGTAGATTTAGTTTTCCTAAAAAACTCCAAACGCTGCTGAAAACGCAATTCTCATTCAAAAACATTAATGTATTTGAGCTCTTTTTTTGCAATATAGTATGTCATTTATAAAATTTATAAGTACGCCATAATATGCGAAAACGTAGTTAAGCTTGAAAACTTAGAATACATCTGAAAGCGCGCTTTCAGCATTTATTTTTCATAGATGACAATGTGTCTGAATAATTTTGTGCGGTCTTGTAAAATAATATTACATTTTAGATGTTTTATCTTCTTTACGAAAAATACTACCGCGCATTCTCAATGTATATCATTTTCATAAAGCACACTTCAAGCAATCACTGGCTGTTGTCAGTAATGTAATCGAGTTATTTTTTGTGCGTCTCTGTATAAGGAACGGCAAATCTCATTCTTCCCTACCCCAACACCTTATTTTGTTAAGCAGATCTGTTGTAGAGCAAATAAAAAATGCATATCAATTTCATAATGTTCGAAGTAGCATAACACCATTAACGTTGGCTTCAAATACAGGGCCATAATTTATCCGAAATAGTTTGGGTAATATTGTAAATGAACAACAAATGCTACATTGATAATTTTCCGTAGAGAACTTGTTTTAACCCGTCTCAATCGGATATCCAAATTTCCTCTATGATACGAGTATTTTTACAAAATTTCTGTGGAATCGGAATATCCATTTAATTCTATTTCATAAATTTTAGCCTGGATTTCAGTCATAATGTTAAAAATAAACTAAATGCTGAAAAAAAAGAAAGTAATTCCTTTCCTTGAAACAGGGTAAAAACGGTTATGCTGCATAAAGGGGACACAAATTAAATAATTTCCACTCTTATACCGTGATGCATGTGAATCCTTTTGCGTTCCCTTGTGAAAGAACTATAAATGCTATAGATATAATTTTCAATTGGAAAAACGCTATAATGATTCTTAATAACATTTACCAACCTCGTAGTAATGAAAGCAAATTTAAGACAGTAAGAAGGCGGCCATGTTTAGTTTTCTTTTAGTTCAGTGTAGGTAACCATTCCGGTGTGAACCGTGCCATCAATATATTTAAAACACAAGGCTGTTTTTATCCATCTGCCCTGAGCTTTCTACTCAACCGATTTTGCTAATTATTACTTTTTTTTTAATGAAAGCTGTTCATTTGTAAATGTGCCCGCACTAGCTATTTTTAAAAATATTCCCATTTTTATATTTTAATTTTAATTTAAATTTTTTTTATCAAACTTCTTCAAACTAGTGGCAATGAGATTACTTCCATCGTTTCTGTTATGTTATTCATTGTTATGCACGTTGTACCTTATTTCTATAAGCGAGTAAAAATTCATATTTATTGCGACATCATGAGAATATTGTCCATTGGGTTTATTTTATCTTTATGCATTATGACTTTGTTAGTTTTTTAATTACAATTAAAAGCGAAATATATTTTTATTTGAATGTACTGTGGTTAAACATGAAAATACGTATACTATAAAGTATGCTTGAAAAGTTTTCGCCGGTGACGTTATGCTTAGCTTGAAATGTATTTTTACATTAATAAAACTAAGGAGAAAAATTTATATGAATGTGTCAACATGCTGTAATTTTCACTGATTTTTCATTTTTTTTTAATTCTAAAGATTAGAATTGGAGTCTTTATTGATCGTTGAACTATTTCAGAAATTGAGTATTGAGTAAAAAAATATCCCTATCCTTTGTATTTGTAGGAATCATTTGTCCATTTTAAAATGTACTTTTCTACAATACAAACTTTTTCCAATAATAAGATCTTTGTTTGTGCTGCTTTGTTTGCTGTTTGTTTGTGTGAAATCTTATGAAAATGAAACGCAGAACAACATTCCGTCAGTTTTGACAGGGGTTATGCACTAATATCGTATAATTTTCAGCCTTAGACCGTGATGCATCTCAATCCTTTAGTGTTCTCCTGTGAAAAAACTGTAAATGTTATACGTATAATTTTCAATTGGAAAGCGCTATATTGATTCTTAATAACATTTATAATTTCGTAGTAATGAAAACAAATTTAAGACAGTAAGAAATCGGCCATGCTTAGTTTTCTTCTAAATATACCAATGATTACATTAATCACAAATGAATTAATCCTGATTAAATTAATTATGAAATAATAGCTGGAAAGTGTAATTAAAAAATCAATCATTATTAAATTGCTCATGATTAATATTCGCATGATTAAAAACTGTAATCAGTCGATTAAAAAAGTAATCGATTAAGCTCAACCCTGCTTCAGCAACTTCACGATATTTCGAAACATTTTTCTTTCATGTACGTATATGGATAGCAGCAACAATTCAAACTCGGCGAATATTATTCAAAAAGAGAATATCAGTCTACAAAAAAACTTTTTCTTTTACATAATATTAATTTCACTTATAACAGGAAGCTATGCATTGTTTATATTGTCAAAGAGAGTAATCCCGTAATTAGAGATTAAGTGAATAATAGATTTATTTTTGTCCTGCAGGAAACTTTCTCGGAAAGTACGACAATCGATCTAATTCGCATAATCACATAATTGCGAGATCTGATACCAAAATATTTTCTTCTTTCGATGTTACTGAACACGATATTCTTCTTAATATTATTCAAATGTAGGCGTAAAAAAAAGAGGAAATACTTAAATGGCCATTTTTCATTATATTTTTCCTCGTGAATTGAAGATTTTATTCGATACTATAAGCTTGTCACGCGTGTCATGTTTCATACACTATTTTTTGTTGTTCAGGAGAAATTTCCCATTTATACACAGTTTCATTTTTCGGTACACTGAAGAAAGATTCCAAATTAAATACGCTGTTCTTATCAGATCATTGCGCTTTATTCAGCAAATTTTCGGGTTTAGAATGCACTACTCATTACGAGTTGTAATTATCCAAATGAGTGAAAATCTCATAATTTGTATCATCAAATTTAGGTAAAATGCGTGATACAAATAGAGGAACAAAAAGAAAGGGGGAAAAATGCAAGAGTAAATAGCGACACAAAGTTTGTCCCCAAACACATGTAGACAGGAACACGGCTGCACAGACCATGACCTCATCGAGTTGACGACTGAAATTCCGGGATTAGTTAAAACTCGATTCGTATATTAAAGTGCAACTGGTCTGTCAAGTCATATATTGGTGGAAATCACCTTCAGACCCTATTTTAGTGGTTGATCGGCAGATATATCATTGTGTTTTCCTGCACCCAAAGGTATGAAAATATAGAGAACTGGGAGCAAAGAAACACAATGGTAAACCTACCAGTCAACCACTAAAATCGGGTATGAAGTTAGTTTCCACAAATATATGACATGGCAGACCAGTTGCATTTTAATATACGAATCGAGTTTTAACTAATCCTGGAATTTCGGCCATCAACTCAATGATGTGATAGTTTGTACAGCCGCTTCCCGGTATAATAGGCAAGGTTTGTCAATAACTTGCTGATTATACACAGAATACAATAAATGCATCGCCGAGATAAGAAGAACGGTCTCACAGTTCGCTGATAAATAATTACCCCATGCCATTCAACTAACGCATTGATTGACTAACAGTTCTACGTATATTCTTGGAGGAATAAATTTTTGGTGATGGAATCTATGACATCATAAAGTTTCCTGAAACCTACTGGCTATTTTGGTTTCAACCTTTTACAAAGTTCCGATGTCGCAGCTCGCAGGTCATCAAAAATTCTACAACAAACTATCTCATACATTACCAATAGTCGACATTGCCTATAAACATAAGTCTTCAAACTGGAAAGCTTTTTTTTAACACTTTGAAACAATATGTACTACTTCAAAATTCATGGAGCATAGTATCTAATATATAAAAATGAAAATTTGTCTGTCTGCCTGTCTGCAATGCTATACAAATCCACAGTTTAGAAACCAGAATTGTGAAATATTATGTACATGTATATTAAAACAAGGCCGAGGCAACTAAAGCAATCCGGAGTCGAAATAATTTATATTTAACTAATAAAAAACCACCAATTTTACAGCAATTTCCTATATCAAATTTAAACATTTTTCGTTGTAGAAGCTGCCAACAGTTAAAAATTCACAATAAAATTGTTACCACAACAATTACCTTTCTATTGCAAGACGCATTGCATATTGCGTACGCCACGCTGCAATACTAAAAATGCTGAAGTGGGTATTACGACAATCCTTTTACCTCACATGCAAATAATTAGAGACATACATATTACGCACGCCACGCTGCAATACATTCCAAAGATATCGTTTTATCGTCTGCTGTTATAGTAACATGATAAATTAAATTTCATTAAAAAAAAGGCACAGTAGTAGAAAAATATTTTACTAAATCGAATAGTTATTTTCAATTTTGGTTTTAGAATTAAATTCATGAACTCCCGTGCATAGAACGGGTTAAACAGCTAGTATAAGATATTTTTAAGAACTGTGAAAAAAACAACAAAATGTTTTAAAAGCCATTTGCTATTATTTTGAATAATTGCGTCTACTTTAGTTATATAATATATCATTTTAACAAATATGTAATATAATTGCAAAAAAAAAAAAAAAAAAAAAAAACAGGTTTAAGTTCTGTTCAAGCTGTTTCAATCACTACTCAAAAAAAAAAAAAAAAAGGGCAGTAAAAATGTATAATAAAAATTTATGACTTTAAAACGTTATACCCTTTTTGAAGGGGTTAGTGGCGAAATAGCAATAAAAACAACGCTTGCATGTCTAGCTTTGTTTACTTTTATTCCATAAAATTTACATTTCTTTATAGCTCGTTCAATAAAGCCATAATGTTTTTAAAGTTAATATTTTCATGAAAAATAGATTAACTTTAAGGGAGGACAAAAAAATTAGCTTTTAAATCATTCGAATTATTTGCATATACTTTATTTCATAATTTAATTCTCATTTAAATTATTCTCATCTTTAAATGAATATAGCACATACAGTGGAATTTCCCAATAACGAAGTTTTCTACTTAACAAAATTTTCTGCGAACCTTGACTTTGGACACCACTAACATGTAAATTAATCTCCATATTACGTAAAATATATTCTATATAACGAAGTTTATTCTACTTTTGTGCGTGTACAGCATTCAAACGCAGAAGTTGCTGTTGCGATGGAGTATGAATTTACTTCCGCGGATTGCATAAAAATGAAATTATTTGTTTAATATTTTCCATTCTTCTTGGTGCTTAGAAAACCCCAATTTTTTTCGCACTAAGATAAACGCTTGCTCTCTCTCACACACACTATATGACGCTGACAGTGGGGGGGAAGCCTTCGGTACAATAAGAAGGAGACTCCAGTTTCACGAAAATGTTACAGTTGAATTGTTCGGATCTTACAAAAGTGCGAAAATTTTAATGAAGAATGTATTTTTCTTTATAAGAAACCTGTACAAAGTAATATTACATACTTTTTTAAAGTTAAGGATCTGGAATACAGATAAAAAAGAGAACAGGTTCGCTAAGCTTTTAGTTTTTTCAGTTTTTGTTTACCCCTTTTTATTATGTGATTTTTTAGATATTATTCCAATTAAATTTTTCTCATATGGCTATTGCATTAAAAAAAAAAAAAAAAAAAAAAAAAAAAAAAAAAATTACTGCCCGAATTAAAATACGTTTTTCCAATATTTCCATTTTATGTGTATTTTTAATTTTATGCATGTGTATTTTATTATACAAATTTCATGAATTTTAGTTCATTTCTATTTAACGAATTTTCTCCATAACGAAGTGTTTAGATGTAACGATGAGACTTCGCTAAATGGAAGTTTCACTTATATAAAATGTGTAAAATAAATAAATAAATAAAATAAATATATAAAAATACTATGTAAAAATAAATAAATAATAAATAGAATAGCAAAAAAATTAATATGTATGAACGAATAAATAAATAAATAAAATAAATATATAAAAATACTATGTAAAAATAAATAAATAATAAATAGAATAGCAAAAAAATTAATATGTATGAACGAATAAATAAATAAATAAATAAATAAATAAATAAATGACAGATTAATAATAATAATTATAAATGAATAAATAAATAAATAATAAAAATAAATAGTAAAAATAAATAAATAATATATAAAATAATATGTAAAAATAAATATATAAAAATTTCATTGTAAAAAAAAAAAAAAAAAAAAAGATTTTTTTTCTTATCATAATCACACTGAAATTTCTAGAAATTCTTGGACCAATATTGTTATTAAATTTTTATGTCATAAAATTCTTGTATTTGTGCTCTATGAAAAGTAGTATTAACGCAACTTCAAACAGTGCTTAGACAGATCCGTATTTTTCAGAGTAAGCAGCATCAACAGAATAACTCATGAGGATATACAGAGACTACAGAAAATATACTACCCTGTTTTGAAGAAAAATTTATTGAATTTAACTGTAAAAAATAATATTTTGCTGCTGATATTTTGAATTATTATTTTTTTTAAATACCGTAATTTAATTTTTTTAGCTGTAATTTAATTATTCTTCATTCTTATTTAGCATTCATTTAGTAATACCAACAAATAAAATTTAAAAAGCTAATAATGCATATTTGGTTTGCTAGTACCAAGTCCTACAAATCGGCTAAAGTTTGTTTTAGTTACTGATCGAAAGTTGAATTCGAAGAAGTAATTCCACTAATATTAGAAAAAAAAAACAACTTTTTTAAATGTCTGGAACCACGATTATTATAATGAGCGTATCAAGTGGAATTTTAATAAAAAATTCCAGTCATTAGCATATTTTAAACAAAAGTTGTTACATTAATTGGTTTTACTTTACCTTATTGCATTAAATGCCACATTAGCATTAAGACTTTAATGAGCTTTCTATTAAGAACGATTTGTTACGTTAATGGATTTTTTAATGTTGAACAGCTTTCATGAAAAAAAAGAAGAAAAGTATCTAGAAATTTCGTGATATATAAAAATTGTTTCGGATTACGATTTTTACTTAAAAATCTGAAGTTAAGATCTAACAAAATTATACGCTATCTATATTATAAAGGACAAACGTGTCCGTGCGTAACGCTGACGTCATTTCGACGTTGGCAACGGCAGACGGTAAATTTCGTTTTTTTTTTCTTTTTTAATTTTAAACATCGCACATTTTTAAATTTTATATTATCAAATAGAGAAAAAAAAATGTACTTTCAAATGCATTTTTTTTTTTTTAACTGTATCGCAATTTGGTTCAAAACTGTTTCGCAATTTATTCAATTTTTTGGTTTTGAAAATAATTGTCAAACATGATTTTTTTTTAAACCATTTTTATCACGTGCAGACGATTACGACAGATAAATCCGTTTGCACTTAAATTGATATAAATATTTCAGAATTTATTTCCTGCTTAGATTCCATAAAGAAATTAAAATTTCATCAATAGACAAATAAAATATAAATAAAATACAAATTTAAGACATTTTTAATTGAACTACACGCTTAAACCAAAAAAAATTATCATAATCAAAAAGGCTTTAAATAGCGAAATCTTTGGCGAATTCTACGCTTGTTAACTTCCAATACGAAAGGATTGCTTTTAATAAATTTCAAAACTTCACTTGAATTTATAATTGCCAGTTTTTACATTTAATGATTTTTGATATTATTTGTGGGAAATCTAAAAGAATATATTAAATGTAAAAAATCTATTACAGGTTTCAATAAATAATAAGAAAAAAAAATGATTTTCACCTATATTTCTGTAACCCGGGAAGGCCGGTTTGGATCCATAGTAAACTTAATGTACAGTTACGTTTACTTTTTAATGTACAGTTTTAAAAACGCTTAAATTAAAAAGTTATACATACATTAACTGTAAATATATAAATTGAAATGAACGTTTCATGATTTGTCAATTTAATATGTTATTTCTTTATATCCTTATTTATATTGTTACGTATAAAATGACGAAATAATCAATGAATGAAATTAAGGAACAGTTTTTTCCCACTTTACAGCGATTGCCGCGTTAATTATAATTCAGAGCGATTCTCGAGGCAGTATGTCTCCCATCATTAGGATCTTCCACCACTAGGTCGGTTTGTATATGATATTTAAAGTAATCTCTGGAAACGGCGGGTGGGTCTGCCATTATGAAATATTTATATCCTAAGATGTTCAAAATATATCAAAATAGTTCTAAATCTTCATAGTAATAAGAATATACAGTTATTATAAATATAAAAAAACCCTCGCTATTTAACAAAAAATATAATATAACAATAAGTGTAAAAAAGAAGCTGAATAATACGTTACAGAAATATTTTCTGACGAAGAGATCACGAGATGATGCGAAGCGATGATAATAAGTTACTACAGAACAAAAATTTTGCTTCAGAGATATGGTCAAAATGTACACTTTTTGAAATCACTCCTTTCATCAGTGGACTTTTACGATCAGAAAATCTCACAAAATAAATTTAGCAAGATTCAAAAACAATGCTTGGTAGGATCAGTGTAAATCTTTAAATTCTTGTTGATGGCAGTATTAAAAAAAATGATATTGATTTCATTATATATAATGTTATGATGCCCATCACAGGAGAAAATCTTTGCAGCTGATCCCAAAATCAGTACGGGAGTACTCTGAACGTAAATTTTGAAGCAATTTGAACAAGAACTTACATTGAAACAATTTGTTGCCACAGATAAAGCTTAAAAAGAGCTTGGATTTTAATAGAAAGGAAAGAAAAGAAACAATGAAGGATGAGATACAGATGTTTTTAGATATTATAAAAAGATCTTTATATTTTAGACATGAATTCCAAATCTTAGATTTAATGAATTAGAAAGGAAGTAGAGATCTATAACGGATAACATGGATTAAATGTTACTGGATGTAATCTTTTATCAACTTAAAAAGCCTCTTATATTTTCTTCTTAACACTTCCAATGTAGATTTTGAAGTAATTCGAACAATAAAATACATTGAAATGATTTGTTGCAATGCGCGAAATGTAAAAAGTGTTAAAATTTTCAGAGAAAAAGAAATGAACAATG
This sequence comes from Maratus speciosus, assembly GCA_963932465.1. Classification (NCBI taxonomy): domain Eukaryota; kingdom Metazoa; phylum Arthropoda; class Arachnida; order Araneae; family Salticidae; genus Maratus; species Maratus speciosus. The sequence continues at coordinate 363,319,075 of OZ010790.1, read as the reverse complement.
GAGCATAAATATTGTTGATGCTATAGTAAGGATTTATGTTAATATTTTATGGTATGAATATATGAATTTAATACCTTAGACTTAGACTAAATAAATTTGAACGAAAGTCTACAAGATGGCCCTAAAAGATTTTAAAAGCACTTTACTTTTTTTCCCTGTTGGAGGTAAGTAAATAATGTAAATTTGAAGAAGTTTAGAATAAAATAGGAAATAATGAAATAGTCCTTAACTGAATGTCTGCCTTCCCCCTGCCATTAATTTTCTGAAAGTTAAATTTTCACATAAATCGCCCCCTCTTCCTATTCAAACACACCTTTTGCAGACAAAATTAGTCAATTAGATTTTTTTTTCTTTTTCAACAAGATTGTTACAAGAAACTACATACACGTCTCTTTAAAAGTAATTGAATTATAATGAATCCTGAGCTACATCACATTTTCGCATTCTTTACCCCCCCCCCCCTCCCCCCCACACATCACCACTTTTTTTTTTGTTTTCTTTCTTTTTTTAAGCGAAAATAGCTATCATGTATAGATTGAGAACGACGTTCTTTAGATAGAAAGTATATTAACAAATAAGCAGAAAAATGCGTCACAAACACATATAAATAAAAAATTAGACATGCACGATTATGTAACGAGAAAAAACAAGTTTTGAATCGTAGAAATGTAATTTAAAAGGAAAAAAATAATTCTCCTCACATTCTCGAAGTGTTTTCCTCCAACTCTAGTACATAACCGAGTACTTTTAGTAATGCTTCTGTAAATATTTTCAAGTTCTATTTTTGGAAAACGAATAACACATTTCAAAAACAGATTGCACCAATTACCATCAATGGTCGGAAAAATATCTAAATTCTTTTGTGCAGCCCCGTATATGATCTGTAGATTTGGATGTATACTACATGGTATGATAAAATTTACTTCAGTTAGAAAACGCATTGAACAATTGGCAATTCTTTTTCAGCAATTTCCTACAGTAAACCAAAATGTATTCGATATCTTTTGTACAGTCCTGTATATAATCAATAGAATTTATACACACTAAGTCATATGCAAAAAAATTAGTTACATTTAAAAATGCGTATCACAATTGATAACACACTTCCAGCAATTACAGTTCATAGACATTAATTAATATAACAGAATAATTTTGTGTGACCCTGCAACTGAATGTTGAGTGCTATGCACACCATATTCCATAGTAAGCATCTTGTGATGTATCGTGCAGTGATGTATATCGATTTCAATATGTTTGAAATAGTCTAGCAACTTGTGATGTACCGTGCAGTGATGTATATCAATTTCAATATGTTTGAAATAGTCTAGCATCATTAAAATGTACCACAGCTGATTTTCCATCACAGACTATAATCTATAATGGAATTCTTTTAAGTGGTCCTATAACGTCATATAAAAGCTACGTACTTCATTCTCATCACTGAACATGCAAAATATATTTTTAAGGGTTCTGAAGACATTATAAAGTATTAGTAATTCAATTGGAGTAAACACTTTCTGTTGAGAAATTTTTAAAATACGCTAGTTTTTTTAACTTGAAACGGTTATTGACAAATTCGACTTTTTGAAAATATATAATTATTTCACTTGAGATTAATCATATGTTTTTATAATGGATTAAAGTTGCAAGTTCTGTAAATAAAATAAAAATAAAACAAATGAAAAACTTAAATTTTTTTTATTCATATTTAATGGTGCGTTAGTGCACTATTGGCAGAATGCATGAAAAATAGGCAAAAATTGAAAACCCACTTTTTTTTGCAAGGTTTGAGAGTTTTATTACAAATTCAGTGTGATATATTTGTGCCTCAAATGCCAAATCCATTTGAATATAAAAAAATGTAAAAATTCGACTATAATACAATTGTTCAATTGAATGATTTGTTCATTGATTTGGCCAATGGTACGTATACGCACCATTTTATTTATTATAAAAATATTATTTTTCATGCACGAAACTTTTTTCTATGTCTTAATGGATGTAATTTAAGCATATTATATTGAAAATAAAACCACTTTTTATAAAATTTCTATGCTTGGCCTAAAATGGATTAAGAAAGTTTTGAGCACGGATAGATGGCAGATCGAAACTGTATTCATAAACACTTTTCAACTATTTTAAAAAACGTTAAATATGCAATTTTTAGTGAAACGCTTTAAGAGTCACATTTTAAAAATAATTAATGGAGCGTAGTAATATATTTTTCCTTTAAATTCAATTCTTGTAAATAGAGGTCAATAATTGTCCATCTAAATGCAAGGAGTTTAAATCTTCCTCCTTGGTTGAATGTAGAGCTGAAAATAAAATATGCGATAGCTAAATGCCAATATGTTGTTGAACGATTTGTCCTTCTGTAGAAAAGACTGATTTATGAAGCAAGAGTACTATATGATTTATGAAGCATTATTTATTTATGAAGCAATAGTACTAATGTTCTTTTTTTTAAATTCAATTTTTTTAAATAGGGGTCAATAATTGTCCATCTAAAGTGCAAGGAGTTTAACTCTTCGTGTTGAATGTTAAGCTGAAAATAAAATCCACGATGCCTAAATGCCGATACATTGTTGAACAATTTGCGCTTCTGTAGAATAAATTAATTTATGAATCTTAAATATGTAAAAAGTATGTTTCTATTACTTCGAATGTTTTTGGAAAATGCAACTTAATCAAGATTTTTTTTCCACCATCATTTTAAAGTAGAAATAATTTCTCTCTTCAATTTTAATGAGAAAATGGAGTAATAAAACAAAACAAAATGTAATAATCCCTATCATTTTCTCCTTTTCTCTTTTACCCACAAAAATGGAGTAATTTGCCGTAATATTTCGTCGTATAACACGCATTTTTCATACAAGAATGCAGGTGCACGTTTATACTCCGGTTATAAAAATTAAAGTTTGAAAATTAAGAAAAAGAAAGTCGATCATAAAAATTAAGAAGGAGAGGGCCAACCTTGTTAATCACAGATTTTGATTACTTTAATATATGTTGTAGGGTAGAGACCCCTTAGTCTCAGGTTCAACGGATTTTATCCAACGCTCTTTAGTTCTTGAGAAACCGGGGGGGGGGGGAGGGGGAGTCTAATAGTAGTACACAACTTAAATACTTACTTTGTAACAAAATGGCTAGGTTGGTCGTAGCTCAGTTGGTACGGCGTTTGCTGGCTGATCTGCGGTTCCGGGTTCGTTACCCGAACGCGCTACATTTGTTTTTGTTTTATAAATATACTTGTAATTATAATTTAATAATTTAAATTAAAAATTTTAATATCATACATTAATTATAATGTTAACAAACTTAAATTTATCATTTTTTATTTTTAAATTATTATTTCTCATCCATTAAAGAGGTTGAAAAAGAAATTAGATCGATTATTGAATGATAAAAATTCCAAAATCGTGACAAAATATGTTGCGGCGCCATCTAGTTATGAGAAAATAAAAGAATATTCAAATAAAATAAAAATAAAAGCAGAAAAAAGATAAAGGGGAAAGCAAAATAACTGAAAGTGCAAGCATACGTATTACAAAGTTAAAAATCTTTAATATGCAAAAAATCAGTTGTAATTTAATTCTTATGCCAATTTTTCATATAATTATGCTTGTTACTTTAAAAACAGAATACTAGTATTATCGCATTGACTTCCTTTATTAAAGCAATGCGTAAATGATGTTTCTTTAAAATCACGAATTGACACCATTGCTCAATATCATTGCATCGATAAAGAATATATGAAATACTTTTAAAAGTGATTTTAAAAAAATTAACAGTTTTATGATGTTTTATACAACTATTTAGTTAAAAGTAAAAAAAAATTATAGGTTAAAATTATAATTGATATATAATATTATAAATTTTAATTGACAATGAGATTATTAAGTTGCACTTACAAATATATTTATAAAACAAAAAAAAGAAAAAAAAACAAGTGTAGCGCGTCCCGGTATCGAACACGGGCCCGCGGATCAGCCAGCAAACGCAATACCAATTCAGCTACGACCAACCTATCCTTTTAGTTACAAAGCAAGTATTTAAGTTGTGTACTACTATTAGACCCCCGGTTTGTCAAGAACTAAGGAGCGTTGGATAAAATCCGTTGAACCTGAGACTAAGGGGTCTCTATCCTACAACATATATTAAAATAATGAAAATCTGTGATTAACAAGGTTGGCCCTCTCCTTGTAAGATTTCTCATTTAATGAACATGTTATCTATTTTCAAAAATTGATTTTCGCTATCAAATTACATGAAAAGTAATAGCTATTATATTTTAAAATAATTTTTATTTTATTTTTTACTATGTATCTCACGAAGGTTTCTTTACAAAGAAGGAAGTGCGCGTTATAAGGCAAATGTATCTAAAAATCAAAACTAGTTGGATGTGCCAAACCCGAAACGTTTTTATACTCATACATCTTAATATTTCAAAAGGTAATTACAAATATTAATACTTCAATATTATTAGTTCAATACCATACGAACTTTGACTTTCATCTTAAATTTCCGCTTCAGTCAATAATTTGGAGTAAAAACCAGTTAATCTCGATCATGATATTTATTAAAACCAATATTTTTTATTATTCTGTTGTACGTCAGCTGTTTGAGAATAGCCGGCTTAGCAGGATGCGAAGTCCCTGTCGCTGCACGAGCCGCCGATGAAAAAAAAAATCGAGAAAATTACACAAAAATCGTTATTACAACTCCCCCTTCCGGCTGAATATTTCAAAATTCAAGGAGGATCTGCTTACCATAGCCAGAAACATATACTATATGAAATTTGGTTAAATACCATGCATAACTTCATACACTTTTTGATGATACAATAATGAAAATAGCACAAAAATCGCTATTACAACGCTCCCTTCGGCTGAATGCTTCCAAATTCAAGGAGGACCTGCTTACCATAGCCAGAAACATATACTATATGAAATTTGGTTAGATACCATGCATAACTTCATACACTTTTTGATGATACAATAATGAAAATAGCACAAAAATCGCTATTACAACGCTCCCTTCGGCTGAATGCTTCCAAATTCAAGGAGGATCTGCTTACCATAGCCAGAAACATATACTATATGAAATTTGGTTAGATACCATGCATAACTTCATACACTTTTTGATGATACAATAATGAAAATAGCACAAAAATCGCTATTACAACGCTCCCTTCGGCTGAATGCTTCCAAATTCAAGGAGGACCTGCTTACCATAGCCAGAAACATATACTATATGAAATTTGGTTAGATACCATGCATAACTTCATACACTTTTTGATGATACAATAATGAAAATAGCACAAAAATCGCTATTACAACGCTCCCTTCGGCTGAATGCTTCCAAATTCAAGGAGGATCTGCTTACCATAGCCAGAAACATATACTATATGAAATTTGGTTAAATACCATGCATAACTTCATACACTTTTTGATGATACAATAATGAAAATAGCACAAAAATCGCTATTACAACGCTCCCTTCGGTTGAACGCTTCCAAATTCAAGGAGGACCTGCTTGCCATAGCCAGAAACATATACTATATGAAATTTGGTTAAATACCATGCATAACTTCATACACTTTTTGATGATACAATAATGAAAATAGCACAAAAATCGCTATTACAACGCTCCCTTCGGCCGAATGCTTCCAAATTCAAGGAGGATCTGCTTGCCATAGCCAGAAACATATACTATATGAAATTTGGTTAAATACCATGCATAACTTCATACACTTTTTGATGATACAATAATGAAAATAGCACAAAAATCGCTATTACAACGCTCCCTTCGGCCGAATGCTTCCAAATTCAAAGAGGATCTGCTTGCCATAGCCAGAAACATATACTATATGAAATTTGGTTAAATACCATGCATAACTTCATACACTTTTTGATAATACAATAATGGAAATAGCACAAAAATCGCTATTACAACGATCCCTTCGACTGAATGTTTCCAAATTCAAGGAGGACCTGCTTGCCATAGTCAAACACATATACATGAAATTCCATTCAATTCTATGCATAACTTCATACAATTTTCAATGTTACTATAGCGACACACGGACTGACAGACAGATATTTTGTATAAACATGTTTTTTGTTGTCTCTGACCCTTAAAACGGATAAATCGGTCGAAAACCGGAAGTCTAAAAAAATTTCCATTACAGTACTTTCTTCTATTACAGATAGAAGAAAGAAATGAAGTCTGAAATTTAAAGTGCGCGTCATACGCTGTAATATACGGTAGTTACCAACGTTACAAAAATAATATAAAAAATTAAAAAAACAAAATAATAATATCTAGGTAATCTAGGCAGATAATTGGAGTTAATTCAATCACCCAAAGTTCACTTTCTAAGAGGAATAGTGGAAAAATACAAACAGACAGTCACATTTTAATATAATAGATATAATGATTTATTCAAGCTGTTTAAATCATACTTACCTCGTAGAGAACCACACAAAAATAATTCATAAAAACAAACAATTATGATAATCCATAACAAGGAACTAATTGTTTTGCCAGTCACAACTTTCTTTGCACACGACTTTTAAAGAGTAAATAATACTCATTACAAAGGTCATAAACAGAAATAAATTAATGATAGAATAATTCTCTAGTCTCAAAACATATACTTTTAGATGTACAAACATATTATGATGTCTCTCGGTGTTCGATGTTTAATACAAAAACTGAACTTTTAATTCAGAAGTATAGTGTATAGCCGAGAAATACAACATTTCATTATTACTGTGCAACATTAAAAAAGTATATTTCATAAAAAAACCTTCGTGCACAATCGACTGATAAAACTTTTAGTTTACATCTTGAGAGCCATAAATCTTTGAATTTCAAGCCTAATTACAACAGTTCCCAATGACTCTCATTAAATCGAGAAAAGAGGAAAATAATGATTGAATATCCCCAGTAGAAGAAATAAGAATAGAATATCTATGCATGGAATAGGAGCAGAGAATCGACATTTACCGTGAAGATTGCATTTCATTGGCAATAAAATTTTAAAAACACGCGATTAATACCTTCGATTAAACCTTCGAGTGACAAGACTTTCAATTTATTTTTTGAGCTTTTGACTTTCATTAAGTTACGAAAAGAGGGAAATTATGATTGATTATCGTTAATAGAAAAATGCTAATTGAATATCAGCACATTCAAAAGAACAGAGAAATTTTACATTTATGCCAAAGATTGATTATTCATTAGAAAAAAAAAATATGAAAGCATACACGCACACACATATTATTCCAAATGAATGCATTAATAAATACAGCTGTTTGTTTGAAATAGTTTTGAAAAACTTTAAAAAAAAATCGTGACCTTTAACGCCAAGCAAGATTAAGTTCTTACCTGAAACTTTTTGGAGCTTTTGACTTTCATTAAGTTAAGAAAAGAGGAAAATTATGATTGATTATCGTTAATATAAAAATGCTTATTGAATATCAGCACATTAAAAAGAACAGAGAAAGTTGACATTCATGCCGAAGATTGATTATTCATTCGAAAAAAAAATATTAAATCACACACGTGCACATATATTATTTCAAATGAATGCATACAGCTGCTTGTTTAAAATAATTTTAAAATACTTTTAAACAAATTTTGACCTTTAATACCAAGATTAAATTCTTAAATGAAAATTTTTGATTTATTTAACAAGTAAAATTTAATTTTTAAAGACCGATATATAATTTTTAAAATTTAATTTTCATTAGTCTAGAAAGCTACGATACGGAAGCTGGGTTTTATGTTTTATATGTAGATTCTCTACATAAAATGAAACAAAATTTGATAGTCTTATTTTATTCACTATCTGAAAAAATTCCATTGATGATTTTTCATTTCTATTCAGCAATGATCAATTTTCTCTTTATTTTAGGAAATTATATTCTGATCCTTATTATTTAAAAAAATATATTTAGAGATAGTTTATATGTAGAAAGAAACAATATTTGATTTTTATTAGGAAGTTATATTCGGATCCTTATTATTTAAAAAAATATATGTAGAGATAGTTTATATGTAGAAAGAAACAATACTTGATTTTTATTAGGAAGTTATATTCGGATTCTTATTATTTAAAAATATATATGTAGAGATAGTTTATATGTAGAAAGAAACAATATTTGATTTTTATTAGGAAATTATATTCGGATCCTTATTATTTAAAAAAATATATGTTGAGATAATTTATATGTAGAAAGAAACAATATTTGATTTTTTTTATTGAGTTCTGGCCTAAAATGGTTTTGTAAAATTTTGTGGATTATCACCTAATGTGTTGAGATTATAAAAATATAAACATTTTAATTATGCATTAATGTTTTATTCTGAAAATTTTTTCGTAATACATCAATAACAAATGCTCATTATTGAAGGAATTCATTTTATGTAATAAATAAGTTTAATATTCACTGATAATTGCGGGAATTCGTATACTCACATTTATTATTAATAAAAAATCACATATTTGTTAATAATAGTAATAATAATCACCTATACAAAAAGTTTGCAGAGGGAGTTATAATTAAAAGTATAGTAGAGCTTTAAAAATTAATCCAAAATCAATTCTTTTTATTTATTTGGATATGTTAACTCCCTTATAAAGTTTATCTTTCATGCAAACTGCATCAAAAATTTGCACATTTATTTTCTAGATCAATGCACAACTTGAATTTTCGTCTTCTAATTGGATTTATACATCTAATCAAATGTACACTCAAAAATACTCGCATATTAAATTAATAGTGAGTGACATCTGAAATATATTTAAATGCATCTAAAATAAATGACATACCACATATAGTGATTTTGAAGCACACATTCTGTGGACACCATAAATCCTCTCCATTATCTGAAATGTGAACCTATTTACAAATACAACCAATTAAATGAATTGAGCAGGTGCCTTGTGTAATGCACATGTGATATTAACCAATCTCCACTAAATTAATAGACACTGGATTACTTTAACAAGTTCCTGGCAAGTAAATGTGATTAGCCAAAGAGCATAATTGGATTTGCTAATTAATAGAAGCAGCTACATTTCAAGAAAGACCTTGTATCTGGTTAACAATTGTGGTTTTCTGTAAAATTGGAATATAAAAAAGAGTTAAGAATTTCGAAGACATGTTCAAGGTAGATGCGGGAGTTAAAAATTATCAACCCTTAATTTTTGTTAAATGGGAATTATCAGATGACAAATTATCAAGGACACGTATTAGTAAAGCATCAACAAAAGTTGGATAAAGAAAATAACAACTCCTAGAAAGGAAGACCCATAATTCCTTGTAAAAAGAAAAGAAGGACAGTGCACTTTTGGTAATTCGCTGCAGATTATATATATATATATATATATATATATATATATATATATATATACATATTATATATATATATACATATATTATATTTGAGTTAATGTTTTAGGGGGAAAAATTCATATTAAAGTTTTAAAACGAAACATATTTGCAGTTTATTTACATTCTGCTTTTATGAGTGTAGTATAATCGAAACTTGACCATTGGAGAAATGGGAACAATTCGTACAGATAAAAAAAAAAAAAAATCTCAACTTTCTTTTTATTATCTTCTATATACACACATGGAAAAAAATATTGGAATCGCGCAAATTTTCGACTTGCATGTTTGATGGATTTAAAAGTTTTGGGATGTCCTGAATATGAATTGACTATTTTTTAGAACATGTCTGTTTGTCTGTCTGGCCACTGTATGTATGTGAAACAAAATTTGTGGGCGCTCTATCTCAAGAATTAAAGCACGAAATTTCACCAAACTTCAGAAATTATTAGGCCTTGGCACAAATTATTGCTGATTATGTTTGAGTGTATATCGTCCATCAAGCGGCGCTGCTATGTGTGTTTTTCATGATTTCCGTGATAGCTTTATCTCGGAATCTGTGACATGGAATCTCTTTAAACACCACATTCAGTTACACCTTTGCAAATATAGGTACTGATTAGGTTTTGGTGTATATTATCCAACAGGTGGTACTGCTATGTGCGTTTTTCATGATCTCCGTGGTAGCTGTATCTTGACATCTCTGGGATAAAATATCATTAACCACCACGTTCAGTTGGATCTTGGCAAATAAAGGTGTTAATTAAGTGTTGGTGATATTGCACGACAGGTTTCACTGATATGCTTTGCTTTTCACGGTTTCCATGATAGCTATATCTCGGCATCTATAGGATGGATGGAATTTCGTCACATTTAGTATGTAAGATACTAAAAATTATGTTGATTCAATTTTTGCTTTGTTCATTCAACAGCGGGCGTTGCTATGCTAATTTTTTTAAACGAACATTTCATCTGTTTCCCAGCTTCTATTGGATCAATATGCACAAAATTTTATATTTGAAATGAATTATAAATATATGCGTTGGTCCAATTTTGCATTTCAACATCAAAAAGAAAAAAGTGGTGTTGAAATGATCTTTTTTTTTTTTTTTTTACTGTAACTCTGAGTTAAATTTAAAGAAATGTACTATACTTCGTAATTGCTGGTGTGTAAATCAGCTATTTAATTTAAATAACTATAGCATTAGAATAATATAAGAAAGCTTCCAAGTGGCTACAGCATACTAGTTTTGAATGGGAATTATAAACATGAAATAAACTAAACTAAGAATATTTTTATATAGAAACGTAACAAATAAGGCATATTAAAAATTCAAAATTATGTTTCTATAGATTTTTTTCAAAGCAAAAAAGAAAACAGTTGTATTTTTCATCTTTCTTTATTGCGGATCATTTCACCCTTTTCCTGCAGATTTTTCAGAAAAATCTTTAGTTCTCTTTTTCTGGTCATGCATGAAAAATACTCAGTTCCTCTTTCTTGTGCCGTTTTTTATGCTAAACCATTTGAGAAGAATACGCTTATTTTTTCTAAAGTGCAAGAGAAAATATAAATTTAGTTAATTAATTTCGAAAATCCAAAGAGAGGGCCTATCCTGACTCCCTTGTGGGTGTCCGTGATTAGAGGACCAATTAAACAAATGATCAACCACGACGCATTTCTAATAGAACTGCACTTTGAAATGAATAGAATTAAAAAGTCAGAATGCTAATTAACTGAAATTTTACTACCACGGATAGGGAATCTTTAGAAATTTCTAATTACAAAAGTAGATGCTATCCCATATCTCCCTTGAAAAGAGGGAATTCAAAAGTGCTACCTTGCCTAGCATTTAAAAAGAATGAAGTGTGAAATAGGGGGGTTCACCTTCAACCAATTTTATTGAAGTTTTAAGAAGCTGTAATTAAAGCAAAGAATCTGCTTTGTTGGTTCATCGCAGGCATTCTTAAATTTTTGGTGGATCTATTCAAGACGATATAATGATAATAAGCCTTATGTAATTTTTAAAAATAATTGGAAAGTTATACATTTATAGAAATAATGGGGGTATTAACTCATTAAGTAAGCTTTAGATTTTGGATAAATAGAGGAGATGTAGAATTTTCATATGCTAGAGAAATTGTCAAAAGAAAAAAAAACTGTTCTTTAATGTGTAGCTACTTGAGCACAAAATAGATTGCGCTAAAACCCGCAATAAAATTCACATAATTAAAACCATTCAAGAAAATAATTTCCCAAAATCAAGCTTCAATTTTTAATTTTTATAAAATAAAAATTCCATGTTCAATTAGAATGACAATATCTCTGTGCGTTTTAAGAAAAAAAAGATACGCATCGCAATACTTTTTTTTTTCTTGTTTGTTTTGGTGCATTGCGGACGTCTTTTGAACACGAGCACTGAACAAGCGATTTCGGTAATTCTTGATTAGCTGCCAGCACACGCTCACCACTAGACAAGATGAATCTGGAAACGATCTGAAAATTATTTAAAACTAAGGATAGACCGAAACGGGTTTTTAAGATCGAAACCGAATTTTGGTAATCTTCCTATTTTCGGCAGAAAACGAAAATATCCAAATTATATATATATATTCCTATATATATAATACCTATAATATATATAATACATACATTACATATACAAAATTATTAAATAATTAGCTGTTATCCCATTCTACGTACGGGAGTTTTTGTTCAATAACTATTCGATTTAGAAAGATATTTTTCTACTACTGTGCAATTTTCTCTTTATGAAATTTAATTTATCATGTTGCTAGGGTAGCAGACAATAAAACGATATCTTTGGAATAAGGGAATAAATAGAATAAAAAGTTTCTTTGATGTTTGCGATAAAATGTTTTTCTTTATTTTTTTTAAAAGGTATTTATTAAGCGCAATTAAATAATCTCTAGTTATTTGCATGCGAAGTAAAAGAATTATCTTAATGCCGACTACAACTTCTTAGTATTGCAGCGTGGCGTATGTAATATGTATATTAGAGGTTTGTACGGGCTGACATTTCTCGGCCCGACTCATAGAGAAAAAAATTCAACCCGCCCGGCCCGTTACAAAAATTAAAAGTTCGGCCCGGGTCCGGCCCGAGTGAATTTCTACAAAATATTGATTTTTACGTCGAATTGGTTAAAAATTTGTCTCGTACGGGCAGTTCTGACCAAAAATATTTATCTTAACTTTTTTTTCCATGTTTATAATCTTCCTTTTTATAGAAGTGCTGCTGGCTGCGATATTTATTTTTTTAATGAATCTCTATTTCTTGTATGTAAGTGTTTCAGTTATCATTAATATTGTTAATCCATATTCCATGTATAGAAGTGTTAAAAATTTGAAAAATGCTATACAGTAAAATCTTCTAAGACGGAATTGCATAGGAAAGAAAAAAATGCGTTATAGACAAGTTCCCTTCTTAGCAAGTGTAAATATATTATATATTCTTTTTTACTTATGTTATTTGTTTATACTTATATTAATTTTGCATGGATCAGCACGTTTTCCAGTTTAAAACACGGTTCCGCCATAGGCTGGTTCTTTTCACACATTTTACTATATTTTAATTTAGCTATATTTTAATATACGTAGAAATCTACTATTCTTTAAAAATAATAAATTTTAATGTTTAAGTGTAGAATAATGGCGATTCAAAAATGTATGCATTTTTTGCAAAAATTTTTGGGCCAGGCCTAATTTAACTGACCTTTAGATGAATCAGGCCACGCTGAGACAACGATTTTCATACGAGCTGGCTCAAAACTAGGACTGAAAATTTTGGGCCGTGAAGAGTAGGAATGAAACCAGGCCCGGCTCTGTACAGAAAAATTAAGTAAGGCCCGGCCCGATCCGAGCCTTCAGAAAAAAGTATGGCCCGGACCCGGCCCAGCCCGAACAGAGTAGAGAGCAGGCCCGGCCCGAGTGCCGTGAATGAAAATCGGCCCGAGCCCGGCCCCCGGGTCGGGCCGTGCAGATCTCTAATGTATATTCCACATTGCAGTAAACATTTGGAACGGGTTAGAAGTCGCGCGATTGCAGTTTGAACATAAAAAAGCGCAAAAATTCGTCAAAAACTGTTGAAAATTTTCGAATTTTTTGCCCCAACCGTTCATGGGCCCCCCTTCCAGCAACTCGTGTGCCAAATTTCGTAGCCCTGAGCCCTGTGTTTTCCGAATTCTTGAGGTTACATAGATACACGCACAGATTTTAATAGGGTAGATTATACATATTTATTAAATATGCATATTTATTAATTATACGTGTTTATTAAATAGATATAATTATTAATTAATTATACGTGTGACCCAAGTTGGCTCTTTGTGCTTCAGACCAAAATTTTTTATTTTCATATAAAATGAAATGTAATTAAATCATAAACTACACAGAATGATTGTCTAATTATACGAGTTTCATCTAATTAAAAAATGTTTTAAGTGTACATACGTCGGTTTATCTTTTATAATGATTTTTGCAAATGATCATCTGTTATACTAGAACTTTCTCAAAGAATATTCGAAACATTTATACTAAAAAAATTCCAAACTAAAAAATTCCAATTACTATTAGTCGGCAGATTTTAACGAGCGCGTGAAAAGCATCTTCAAAGTTTAGTCATATTTCTTGCTTTACAATTTGCACTCACGTCTTGAATCAGCCATGCCTGATAATTATAAACAGAAATGTTCATAGCAATAAATAAAGAGTGTCTCCTTTGAGCCGATTCAGTTCAAATGAATAAGTAATGTAAAAGATTTGCGAAAGAAGAAACGAGATTTTTGGAATGTAGATACTTTCGGCAGAGTTTCGGTCAGGCCGAATTTTCGAACACCTTAACTTAAAACGTTCTTCAATCTGAATAATAAATGCGATCGAAGCATCTAAATTCTATTTGAAGTATGAGTGTCATGGCGCTTATTCATTCACCTGTATGACTCTGATAAAATTGTACACGATTATCATTAGCCCATATCGGCGAATGCAAAATTCGCTCATACACACCATGCGCACTTTCCCCGTCCGATTTGATGGCGATTTGAAACTTTGCATAAATACTCTGCATTTGTATCCTTGTTTAATAATATCATTGTAAATGCATGATTTGTTTACCATATTTTTATTAATATATGCTTTTCTTTAAAATAGTCAGATCATCCGGTCTTGCTCCAATCGTGTGGTAAAACTGCATGGATTTGTTAATCCTACAGGAAATGAAAGATTTTACATTTTCTTTTGAACAGGAACAAAATATTTTATTTTTAACTTTAAGCCAAGGAACTAAGCTAACACTATTTCAATTATAATTCGAATGATGTAATATTTAAAAACAGAAGGATAATTATCTTCCTTACAATTTTAAAAATTGCAGAAGAGAAGTTCATCCCTTTATCAGCACTATAAAAATCGCAATCACTTTTATCCACGTAGTTTTGATTGCATTTTTTCTAAACATTGTATACGGGATATTTACAGTAGAACCTCTTTTATCCGAAACTCTTTCAACCGAAAATCTCGGTTAAACGAAATCAATTTTGAAAGCTTTTTTCTTTTTTTTTTTTTTGCTATCACATTCTTTGTGTGCAAAAAATTGTGTGCTTTTTTTTTTTTTTTTTTTTTTTTTTTTTTTTTTTTTTTAACTATCATATTACTTGTGTGATTCCTTTCCGAGAACTACTTTTATGTATTTTCTTTCCGAACTATGAGTACATATAAATATTTTCAATCCCCTTTCTTAGAGTTCCTTCGAATTTAACTTGAGATCCCGTAAGCTACGGAGTGGAACGAAGAAAACTAACAAATTAGCAATTCTGGAGCTTTTGAATGTTTTGCAAAAGGTTTGGCATGGCTGGAGCAGCAGAAAGACTGTGATACTGGTGAACTAATAATATTAAAGAACTTCAAAGCAAAGGCAATCGAAACTGCGACAAACAAAATATTTTTTCAAACCCTTGTGATAAATGTAAGAGATACTTAATTTCAAAATTAAAATTCAGGTAATTTATTTTTGTTTCTATTTTGCTATTGCTTTATTTTTATTAAGCACTTGTTACCATAATAAAAAATATTGCATTTATTTATCCTTAATCTTAAAATTGAAGCATTCTCGATTATCCGAAAATTTCGATTTTCCGAAAGAGGGTCGGTCCTAATTACTTCGGATAATCGAGGTTCTACTGTATTTATCGTTTCCAGTATTCTTTTCTGTTGCAAGTAGTGTATCAAGTTTTACTTCAAGCGAAAGTGGATCGGGAAGCAAGCTGTAAAAATAATAATTATTAATTTTAAAAGTATCAACTGCAAGGGCTGTAGAGTGTTAGTTGAAGGTCACAAATAAAGAGCGCATCCCACATTAAGGCGACACATAAGACATGTCGCTTGAAAAACTGGTTTAAAACAGGTTTGAAACAACTTCGTTCTTTGTTTCGACCGGTTTATGCGCTACATGTTTCGGCTTCATGCCGCTTGTCGTCTCAGTGTGGGATGCCCCTAACAGTTTTAGATAAGCGCGCGCGCGCGCGAGTACTGCTTTGTGTGTACTGCTCATTTGGAGTGCCACATACCCAAAATGGCGACTCCTGATCATAAAGCATTATTGCTGGGCTGAAAATTTAAAATCCGTTAGAGGCATGCTATTTTTTCCTTCGGCGTTTTATAAAAGATCGTGCTTACGTTTCGCCGCCACCTAATGAATTGAGTTGAGGCACAGAATTGAAGAGGTTATTGCTTTTATTACTCCGGACTTGTTAACTGAAGTGTCGGAAGAATTGGACTTCAGGTTTAGGTTTACTTTCGATTTGATGCATGGTTTGTCGTAAATAGTCCAAATTAAACTGTTATAATACACCATTGAAACTGGGACATTCTTTTATGGGCACCCTGTATAATATTTGGTGTCAAATGTGTTTCATGTAAGCATGGATACTTCACATTGTTAAAAATCTGCAGCAAAGTGTCCAGGCAGTCAAGCGCTTTTATACAAAACGGTTACTTAACCGTAATTTACCCCTATTCTGACCAATGAAAATCCTTCATAATATGGTCAAATAACCGTTATATAAAAACAGTTGAATGACTGGAGAGTTCGGCTGCAAGTTTTTAAATGTATGGTGGTTTATCTTAAAATGATAAAAACGTCTTTTTCTTAAAACACGCATAAGATTTCTCTAGAACTACGAAGGTGAGTCGGAAAATATGTTTCCCTTGGCAACTGTGGACAGAGATTTGTATGAAAGACAAAAAATGTAATGAAACATTAAAGATAAGACGTAACTTTATTTTTCTACTTAAGTGCCAAGTGAGTTGAGACATTTGTGATATACTTTATAAGTTTCATAAAGCCCTCCAGGAAAAAAACAGGGCTCTGCATACAAAAGAAGCGTTGAACGGCTTGTGTGACTTCAGCATTGCTACAATGACGTAGTTAAGCATTGCTTTCATCCGTAGTGGCCGTGCACGTCCGTCCAGGTCTCGGCCTGTCCAACACTTGCTCACGCCTCTCACTGAATTGGCGGCATCATCTCCGCATCGTTTGTTTCGACATCACATCTGTCCCATAAACTCTCACGTGGCGGTTATGGATTTCTGCTCCCAATACTCCACGTGCCCATTCATAGCGGACAACAGCTCTCTTTTCCTCCTTTGACCACGAATTCACAACGCACTTTCTCGAACAGAATGATGCATGGCCCTGATTTTTTCAAGGGGCGCTTTTTGAAGCTTATAAAGGGCTATGAAAAATATCTCAACTCACTTGGTACTTATGTAGAAAAATAAAGTGACGTCTTATCTTTAATGTTTCATTATATTTTTTGTCTTACATACACACCTCTGTCCACAGTTGCCAGGGGAAACTTATTTTCCGACTCACCCTCGTACTAAATATTTTTACATGTAATATTCACAAATTAACAGACTATACCCATGTCTTTACTTTGATTCTAAACTTGTTTGTTAGCTACAAATAATAATAATAATAGTTTAAAAAATGCATAGATGAACTCCGAAAAAATGTACTACTTTCAACTTAAAATATAGGTATAATCTATAAATTCGTGAAGACTTCTGGTAAAGAAAAATCTTGCGTCCACCTTAAGAAAAGTACAGTCGTGGAAAAAAAAAAAAGTAAACACCCCCTACTAACTCCTCAACAAATCATCGTAGAAGAAAGTTACTGGTACCAAACGATTGGAAATAAAGTCTACTTTTAAATGATGTATATAAAATTTTCTTAGGGAGTCATCTACATATTAAAACGAATCCAAACTTCATTTTTTTCAATGGCAATACCCAATTTAAACGCGATATTTCAAATCTTCGGTTCAAACTATGCCTAGACACCAAATTTCAAGTCATTTGAATGATAAGTTTTTGAATTATAAACATTCAGCATTTAGTGCTTCTAAGGTTAAATTACATTTTCATATTTTTATTTATATCTCCCGAAATTATGCTCCTAATGTGTTAATTTTTTTTGTAGTAATAATACTAATATACCCAAACATAAATAAGCTGAATTTGCAATTTTTATAATTTTATGATATGAATTATGAAATTAATATTCGAAAAAATTATGAATTGCAACCTACAATTTTTATGATGGATTTAGATTTATTAAGTCCTGCTTTATGGAAATTCAAATATTTCAGATTTTTCTTCCAAGTAGTTTTCAAATTATGCTTAAAAAACGGCAAAATGATGGTTTAAGGGGCCGTCTTTGATGGAAGTGAGTAGACATTTTGAAATTTATTCTGCTGTACTGTAATCTAACACGCTTCATTGACTCCTTGAGTGGCGCTTAAGGTGCCTTGATCAAGGAAGGGGCTCGATCGGTTAACAATCCAGTACGGAACTTCAATTTGGATACAGCCCTTAAAATACGCTCGTTTTAAAATAATTTATTTCTCAGAAACTTATTGTACGAATTGCATAAAAATTCGTTTTTAGGCTAATTGAAGGGTGTAGAGTTCATTTATGCTGTCAGAATTGGGTACTGCTATTGAAAAAAAACAAAGTTATGGTTCGTTTTAATATGTAGATGGTCCCCTAAGCAAATTTTATATACATCATTTAAAAGTAGACTTTATTTCCAATCGTTCGGTACCAGTAACTTTCTTCTACGATAATTTGTTGAGGAGATAGTAGGGGGTGTTTACTTTTTTTTTTTTCCACGACTGTACATTTTTATCATCTTCTCATTAACCATTTTAAAGCAATCTTTTAATAATTGCTTACAATTGGGAACATCTGACATATATTTAGTCATAACTAACGTAATTATAAGAAATTTTTTGAGCGGTTTGTTTCAAAGGTACTTCTCCATTATCCTCTCGACCAGTTTCCACCACATTCACTAGCGTGTTTTTTATGTTATCACGTGATTTTTAATTCGACGTTTATCTATATTTTTAAGATGTTTTACTGATTTATTACATATTTCGTTAATAAAATAACAATTACATCCTTAAACGTCGACGTCATGATATTAAAAGAGAAAAACATTCAATAAATGTTCCCATGCATAGTTAAGTAAATTTAAAAGCATTTATCCACCAGCCGAGAGGAATAATTAAGAAAAATAATGTAAATAAATAAATATCCCGGATATTTGTTTGTTTGTTTGTTTTCATTAATACATTCTAAATTTTATTGTTTAAAGTTATTGATAGTTGACACTTTAGTGAGAGGGACCAAATTCCTTATATTTTTTCGAGATTCCAATGGCAGCATTCTTCTTTTGTTTATTGGGAGTTACAAGTTACAGTTTGGCGAATAGTTCGGCAATAGTTTTTTTTTTTTATGGAAAGTGATCGTCAGGATAAAGGGGAAATACCGTTTAAAAATATTCACAAGATATTTGTTTTTTCATATAATACATTTTTCGAAAAATCACTTTTTTCGTTGGAAAATTTAACAGTACCTCTTTAAGCACAAAATGAAAGTTTTAGCAGCCGATGAAAAGACAATCGAAAATGGAACTAGAGAAAAATGGAATTAGCGGAAATGTATGCCGTATTTTCTCATTTTACCACATCTTGTGATAGATATTAAAGTATTATAAATCCCAAAAATACGTAGGTTTAATATTTTTGTAATTGCCATTTTAAAAAAGGCAAGGAAAATATGGTTTAATTATATATGTTATATAGTTTAATTTATAAAACGGATAAGTAAATTTTTTTCTGTGAAAGCTTTATACACCTTAAAACTAACGTTTCGATTATACACTGTTTCATTTATGCGTCTCTTTTTTAGGTGCGTTCGTAATTATATAAATACGTAGCACATATAGTCGTCGTTCGGTCCGTCTGTCCGTCCGTCCGTCCGCATTTAACAAAGCAAAAACTACCCAACCGAATGGTCTGAAATTTTAAATATATAATTGTTGCAAAATTTTGTTGAGCCATTTCAAATTTTATGAAAATTGGATATTACAGGGACAGTCAAAAGTTTTCCGTAACATTACGGCCAATGGAAAAAAATTATTTCAAGTGCATTTTAATGATATTACAGCCTTTCGAACAGAACGAAATTGATTTGCACTTATGAAGTGCACTAAAATATACATGCAGTATAATATGTGGTGCAAAAAATATTTATAAAACTAGTTATAGTATGAACGCACCTCATTTACCAGGTTTGACGAACATTTTCCAGTTAGTTTTAATTCTTAGCGGTCATTTTGGAAGACGTATTAACGGCGCTAATAATTTAAAACAAGTTGGAAATTGATCGTCAAACGTGGCAAATGAGGTGCATTCGTAATATAAATAGTTTTATAAATATTTTTTGTACCGAATTGTACTGATTGTATATTTGAGTGCACTTCATAAGTGCATATAAATTTCATTCTGTTCGAAAGGCTGTAACATCATTAAAATACACTTGCAATAATTTTTTCCCATTGGCCGTAATGTAACGGAAGATTTTGACCGTCTCTGTCATTAATATATACTTCCGATTTACATAAAATTTGAAACGACTCGACAAGATTTTGCAAAAATTATATATTTAAAATTTCAGACCATTCGGAATGCTGTAACATCATTAAAATGCACTTGCAATAATTTTTTCCCATTGGCCGTAATCTAACGAAAAACTTTTGACTATCCCTGTAATTAAACTATACATCCGATTTTCATAAAATTTGAAAGGACTCGACAAACTTTCGCAACAATTATATATTCAAAATTTCAGGCTATTCGGTTGGGTAGTTTTTGCTCTGTTATATGCGGACAGACGGACTGAACGACGACTATAGGTGCTACGTATTTATAGAATTACGAACGCACCTAAAAAGAAAAAAATGCATACATATACATACACGTGAAATCTGGGAATTTTACAAAGATAAGTTTATATACAAAAGAGAAATATAATGAAAAGAGAAAAATGTGTACTTGATAGTACACTAAGTTTAAATCGCTCATCATTACACGGAAAAATACTTATCACGTACCTGATTCATTGGAGAAGACAGATATTTCTTTTAGATAAAACTCTCTCAAGGAATAAGACTGTAGTACTTTAGGTATGTATAGCACATCTATAAATGATTGCTGTATGAAGCCTCCCGTTTAAGGAAGAAGCCATATCCATGCCTTGATACCACTTCACTCATCAGCAGACGCTGATCGCTTTGTTTTGGGCATTTTGATTTTTATCTGCAGAGATCGATGCGGCATTTTTGACTGAGACTGAGAATCAGTAACACTACATTGTAAAATAGGCTGCTTTCTAGTAAATATATTTTTGTGAGTGATGACTATGTCAGTCATTCATTTTACATTCACAATAAAATCGTGTAGCATCTATATGTAAAGTGCATATGTGTACCGTTCTTTAGAAAGAAAGCGAAGAAAAAGAAGCCAAGGAAAAAAAAAAAAAAAAAAAAAAAAAAAAAACTGAACATTTTAAGTTTTTAGAGATAAAGTAAAACAGTAATTTAGCAATAACAGAAATAAAACATTGAACATTTAAAATTTTTAGAGATAGTTTAAAACTGCAATTTAGTAATAACAGAAAAAAAAAAACAGAACATTTTGTGTTTTTAGAGATAGTGTAAAACAGCAATTTAGCAATAACAGAAAAAAAACTGCGTTTATTCTACCGCAACGTATCTGTTAAATCATCTAACTTAATTTAATTTTATGCTGAACATGAAATGAAAATTTGTCTTTTCGTTGGAAGATTTTAGTCTAGCGCTAAAATGCGGTATTTTATGGTTAATCTGACATTATGATTCATCTGCTTTTTTAAATTTCTTTTTAATTTGCCTTCTTTACCTCAATTGGCAATTGAGATGATTCTGCCAGCAATTACTTTAGATCATTGTAGCAAACAAATGCTTATTACTGAGCCAGATTAAAAACAACAACAACAACAAACAAAAACAAAAAAAACCACGTAAATTATTTAAAAAATTATACCAATTCACTAAATTGAGTTACAGTCTACTAAAAATTTCATTCGACAGTCCGTTTTTTCACGATTGGTTGATGTAAAAATTAAAATTATAAGTTATATATAAACGATAAAAACGGTTGTCTGCACGTACAAATAAGAATCTAATATTGTTTCTATTTAACACAAAAAATTATTCTCAAAACGAACATTTTCATAAACAACAGACGGATAAATACGTATCAACTGCAAGCATATAGCTATAAACAGACATTTGTCATTGCGTCCACAAGAAAGAAATGTATATATGTAAGGTGTTTTTTCTCCGACGACGTTCAAGAGAAATGCTTTCTTCATCTCCCTCTTTTTTTTGCGATATATATCCAAATAATACCCTTAATATAATTGTACTTGGTACCGTACTTGTATTAAACCGACAAGATACAAGGCACAATATGCATTTCCAAGCGTTTTGTATTAGTAATTAGGAGCTGTACATATACTATAACAATTAATTTTGGCAATTTTGGAATCCCCCCCCCCCTCTCTTATGATATCATACGTTATAATTACGCGAACTCACCCCTTCCCTAATGATATCGTTATCAATGTCTAAATATTATTTTTATTTTTACAATTATACATCTGATATGATATACATTTATTATTCGCATATTTTACTGATTTAAATGAAGAGAAGTCAATAAAATATCACTATTATACATGAAATAACTTTATATCAAATAATACTTTAGGGAAACTTACTTATAGGTTACTTTTTGTATTACTTTATTGTTGTGTTACTTTTTACTTACTTTAAGGATACTTATTATTTAAAAGTATTTAATAATAAATGTTTGTTACATAATACATTCAACAATAATATTGTCTTCTTGCACTTGCCTCCTGTATGGAGAGGGGGAAAGCAGAAATTCTTATCAACAAAAGAGTTGGCAAACATTCATCCCCATTTTTTTTTTTACTAGTAAACATAACAAGTATAATTTCGAACCCGGTTTCTCTAACAACGCATTATATGTGCATATGCCAGAAGAATAGGAATGACGAAGTTAGGAATATTCCATAGTTTGAATAAAATGATTTTATAATTATTTAATAGTTTAAGTGATAAATTTGTATTTTCATAAAAATAGATAACAGACTAAGAAAAAAGTTAAAAGCCTATTTTTGTGTAAAGAAAAAGTTACCAAAAGAAGAAAAATTTAATTGGAACAAACAAGATAACGATATCAAAAGACAACTCCCCCTCCTTCACTCTAGAGATATCTTACGATATCAAGTGCCACACACTCCAGGGGTGATTCTGGGTTTTAAAAAAATTCTGAAATTCGCAGCAAATTTTCTGAAAAAAGCGGGAAGGCGGGGTGGGGAAATCCACTCCCAGCATTAACTGTGCGTTTTTTCCCCGTGCCCGTTTGACGAAATTCGTGCCTTTTTGCGATCCTTTGACGAAATTTGCATTTTTTCGCGATCTTTTGACGAAATTTGCGGGGTTTTTTGCGATCTTTTGACAAAATTTGCGGGGGTTTTCGCGATTTTTTGACACAATTTGCAGGTTTTCTCGCGACCTTCTTACGACATTTACATTTTTGGGGGATCATTTAACGAAATTTGTGTTTTTTCGCAATTCTTTGACGAAATTAGCGTTTTTCCCGATCATTTGACAAAATTCGCGTTTTTTTCGCGATCCTTTGACGAAGTTCGCATTTTCTCCCGCAATCCTTTGACGAAATTGACAATTTTTTCTGCGAACGATTGGCGAAATTAATTTTTTTCGGCAACCATTTGTCGAAATTCGCGATATTTTTGATGTCCGAATTTTCGAATTGATGACTGATTTTTTAAAATTAATTTTCGGAACCGAATGCCTTAAATTTTCGGAATTTTCTGAAAATTTGGAACAGACCCTGAGACACTCCCTCTCCTCTAAAGTGATAACCTTATATATGTACATCCCCTTACTTGAAAAAAAAAATCAACATTTCTATGAAAGAAAAAATAGTTTAAAAATTTTAAATCCGAATCTATTTCATTCAGTCAGAATAAAAAGACAAGCAACAGCGCGTAAAAATGAAATAATTTAATATTCCATATTCATATAATGCTTTCGCGAAACTTGTTTGTTGCATGTACTAAAAACAATCGCGGTTTCTTATAGCTGTCGGACATATTCAGTGGTAGTACACCCTACTTTTTAGGCCAACAATTTTGGAATAAATGCGCCTTATATAACCTCCCCCCTCCCCTTTCCTGCATGAATATGCCATTCATATCTGGAAAAAATCGGAACTTTGGGAAAAAGATCTTTGTAAATCTTTACAAGTATTATAACGAAATACTTTTTCTATTCATACATAAGGTCTCATTGACCTTACTTTTTAATCCAACAATTTTTGGGGAAATGTGCGTATTATATACACCCTAATAAATACGCTGTTCATATCTTAAAAAAGAAATTAAGAACTTTGTGAAAAGAAAACAAAATCGTTACATATCATAAACAATTTACGATTTATTTTTTCTGTTCATACTGCACACTCTACTTTTTAGTCCCACAATTTTAAATAAAATGTGCGCATTATATACACCCTAACAAATACGCTAGTCATATCTGAAAAAATTCGGAAATTTATGAAAAGAAAAAAAAAATCGTGACATATTATAATCAATTTACGATTTATTTTTTCCGTTCATACTGCGCATCTTACTTTAAAATTATGGAGGGGGGAAAAGTGTGCATTATGTACGTGTAAAAAAAGTAAATGCTCAAATATATTACGACGGAAATAATATATATAGAAAAGTTTCGTTCCCACCATACTACTCGCAGAAAATAAAATAAAATGAAAAACATTCCATCTTAGACCCATCGTTTTTGTGGACGTTGCTTGAAAAATGATAGGGATTTTCTCTGTCTCCCGATAACTTTCACGCCGTATCTAAAAAAATGTTATCATTTTTATGGAACACAAATCAAATTGAAAAGAAAACTAAGAAGTAAAGAGATAAAATATACCTCAGGGTAGAGTAGATATAAAGCATTGCTGAAGAATTTGTTGTTATATAAAAGGGACACGAAATATTCGAGTATCATAATTTACTTTCTGTATTTGAAACAAGAAAGGAGAATCATACGATATGCATACACGATGATAAACATTCAAGAGTAAGTATCTACCACATTAATTGACAGATTAATGTATCTGTTTAAGGGTAAAGGGTTGTACAAATATAACTTTACAAATATAACTTTCGTTATCAACTTTTTGGTAATTTTGGACTACCCCCCCCCCCCTTACGATATCATACGTTATCATCCCTTGAATGATATCGAATGATATCGTTATCAATGTATAAAAATTCTTTTGACTTCTGAAATTTTTTACTTTTATTTGGAGCAATATACAAATATGGTTACATTAATTTTTTCGTATACTTTATTGATGCAAATGAAGAGACTATTTAAAAGTATTTAATAATAGCTTTTTATTACATAAGGCATTCAACAGTAATAATGTCTTCTTGCACTTGTCCCCGCACGGAGCGGGCAGACAGAACTTCTTATGTATACAAAACAGGTGGCCTCTTTGTACACACACCAAACTTTGTTGTTTGGTGGGTTCTTTCTCTTTTATTTACTAGTTAACACAAAAATCATTTCAAACGTACTTCGCATATGCTTTGCCGAACAGCGGATTTTATATGCATACATGTATGAAAGAAGAATAGGAATGCCAAGCATTGGGGTATTCTAGATTTTGGAATTAAATAATTTTATAATACTTTAATGATTTTAATAACAACTTTGTATTTTGATAAAAATAGATAAGAGACTAAAAAAAGATAACATACTATTTTGATGTAAAGACCAAGTTATAAAGAAAAAGAGAAAATTTTGGTTGGATCAAAAATGATAACGATATCAAAAGGCAAATCCCCTTTTCCTTCTAGAGATATCTTACGATATCGTGTGCCAGACATTCCCCTCTACCCTAAAATGATAACGTTATATATGCACAGCCCCTAATTCAATAACATTTCAGAATTTCAGTTAATTAAAAATTTTACTTAAAATGAAGAATATAAAGAACATTTAAACGAAAAACAAGAACCAAAAATCATGAGCCCAACAAAGACTATGAAACAATTTCAACACATTAAAAAAATCCAGATTTTTTGTGCAATCCTGTATATGATCTTGATCCTGTATATGATATAATTGAAAATTCCTATTCAGCAATTTCCGTCAATAAACGAAACTGTACTTGAGATTTTTAATGCAGCCTTATATATGATCTATAGAATTTATACACACCAAGTATTATGCAAAAAAAAAAAAAAAAAAAAAAAAAAAAAAAAAAAAAAAAAAAGGTTAAATTTTAAAACGCGTACCACAGCTGAATACGCACTTCCAACAATTACTGTTCATAGGCAGTACTGCAGCCAAATTCGTTTGTGTGTCCCTGTAAATGAACGATAATTTATATATACACCAGATTATTCAGTAAGCTCTTTTTAGTATACCTCAGTAATATAATCAAATTTTAATATGTTTAAAATAGTGTAATATCATTAAAATACATCACAAACCATTTTTTCTCGTAGACTATAATGTAACGGAATCCTTTAAAGTGTCCCGGCGAATGAACCGTAAATGTTACACACTTCATTTTCAATACTGAACATGGCATAGTAAACTCCAATAAAATATATCATTTCATGACAATCTGAATATTTTTACGTGAGTTAGTGCACGGAAAGACGACAGACAGGCAGACGGACAGACAGACAAATCGAACCCATAAACACTTTTCAGCTATGTTGGAAAGAGTTAAAAAAAAGTACGGGACATACGTGAACTTCCATTTTAAATGTTTAGAAATGGATTAATATACAGTATGTCCCCTCTTATTCTTATCAAATAGCTAATTCCTAAACCTTTAGTTTTAGAGGTATAGTTCTAATTGTAAAAATGCTTTCAATTCGTCTTCATCATATCAAAACCATTTAGAGCAAAATAGTTTTCTTTTATAAGTTACGAAACTGAAATTTTACGCAGTTCATTGGTACTGTAAGTTACATTTACAAAAACTTTCGCCATGCTCTAAGAAATAAAACAGTAAAAAATTCCATTCTTCTACAACCAAAACTTACCGAGTTATGTTTTCTTTCAATTTATAAATTTTCAGCGCGTTTTCTGGCACTAAAAACGAATTTTTAGGTTTTTAATGCCATTTAGTAACCATTTCATAATGAGCATTCTTGTGTTTACCTGTGTAATTTATCAAAATTACAACATTTAAAAAGTTTAAACGCAAACAAAATGAGATATAAACCAGGAAAACTGAAATAACAGCTGATAATACTGAAATAACAGATATCAAGATAGCACAAAATGTTAACAATCCCAATTCTCCCACTGTACAGTTCCTCTAAAAAGGACAAGTTTTAAACCGCAAATTCTTCAAAATTCGAGAACGTAATCAGATTTGGGAACTGAATTTCACACAGTTCCATCAATTTTTGATTTAAAACATTAGATCTTAAGAAGGTGATACATTCGTGGGACAATATATATATATATATATATATGTGTGTGTGTGTGTGTAATGATATCGGGTTATTGGAAAACAAATTCGTCGATCTAATAGCGATGTAGATGAAGAAGATGAATGTAGCATGGAGTTGGAGCATAGATGTACGAACATGTAGTAAGTGAAACTAGATCAACAGCTTCATCTATTTAATTGAACAGCTTAATCTTTGTATACGATCATCATTTCTTATGGTCGGCAGTCAAGTGGCTAATGACAAAAAACAATGGAGATGAAGATTGCGATTTCTCCAGGAGACAAGTAACGAAAGCAATTCTGTTCACAGGATTTTATTCAATAAGATCGGGCAGCAGTTCTCACAACTCACGATGCAGTGCCATCAATAACTTCGATGTAGAAACATCTATAATCAATAGTAATCACTTGATTACATAAAAAGGATAAAATCTTAGAACGAACGTCATTTTGTCAGACACACAGCCAGGGGGCAGTTTACATTTCAAAAAACTCAGCAAAATCTGCTGGAGAATCGTGCGTAGCTGCTTTTTACTTCCTAAGCGTAGGAATACAGTTTTAACGTAGTACGCGTTCTAAACCAATTAAGATGTAAAAATGTCACGCCATGGAAAGAGTACTGACAGAACAAGTGGTGGGATAATAAAGCAAAAAGGAACACCAGAATTAAGCACGGGAAGATAAATCTCGGCTGAAAAAAAAAAATGGCTACCAAAGAACATTCTTCGCGAAAGATCGGAAATGAAATGGAACATTTAATTTAAGAATACTAAAAGCGTAATAATTAAGTGAATTAGACAAGTGAGACATTAAATTAAAGGGAATTTAACACAATTAATGATAGAGATTATTTACGAATAAGGATTTAGTGAACATAGAGTAGTAATTTAGAATAGTACAGAGAAATCGCGGAGATAGCTCTAATATTGTAACATATATATATATATATATATATATATATATATATAGACATATACAGGCTATCCTCGTTATCCCGGCACTCTAATGACGAGAAAAAAGTTTCGTCATAAGCGGAGTGTCACGGTAACTGGGGTTGAAGAAAAAAGTGTTTATAAAAAAGCTGCATTTTTAATTAATTTAAGACAATTTTAAATTTATAACTGTTCTTGAAGTTTTAAGGAATAAAAAATTATTATTAAACAAAATAAACACAAAAAAAATTTGAAAAAAAAAATAAAAAACAGATTTATGATGACTTGTTTTTTTATTGTTACGTGAATTAAGGTTTGGTTATCTCTAGATGTGCTTCCCACAATTCTTTTCTTTAATTTCATAGAATGAATTGTAATCAATATTCGTTGTTTCGGAAATAGATGTCATATAATTTCTGATCGTTTCAATAATTACAATGTTTCTGTTTTAGGCAGATGCAAAAAGCCGTGTAACCACAAGAAAGCGTCGCCTGACCAGAACAAAAAGACCTTGAGTACACTGATACGTCTATCTGGAGCTCAAGTGGGTCGTTCATAGTGTGTGGGTTTATTTATTCTGATAAAGAATGGAAGTAAAATTTCTCATTTATCTCAATGGGTATTTTAGACACTTTTATGAAAAGTTTTGGCTAAGACCTTTCTTACCGCTTAATTTCCGGGCTTATAAGATAAAATGGACAATTTTCCCAAACTGTCGGGATATCCGGAATTGAAAATTATCCAACGACATAAAATCCGGAGTTTATTTACATTAAAATCATATACAGAAAATCGGGACTTTCAAAAACTGACGTGATAAGCGGAGTGACGTGAAAACCAGGTGTCGGGATAACGAGGTTCGATTGCATATATATATATATATAGAGAGAGAGAGAGGGAGAGAGAGAGGGAGAGAGGAAGTTCGGGTATCCTGGAATGGTTGAACAATATGGAATACTTCAGTATCTGTCACATATGGTGTTGCAGCCACGTGTAAATCTGCCATACGACTTCCTAGTACTCCCATGAGGCACGGTGCTCACTTCTGTTTGGATACATATTGTTGGAACGACGCGGTGAAATAAAATCTTATTCTCAAGTTTGGGAGTTTTTTGCAGGTCAATTTTATAAAATTCGTATTAAAAATAAAAATCTCACTGTCAGTAATGAAAACCAAGATGAGTAGATGAGTATAAAGTTGGACAGTTATATTTATTGCTGTGTTGGTCAGATTTCTTCTATGCTAACTGGTTAACGAGTGAAGAGGTTATGTTTTTCAAGGTGGTGTGACAGGTTATTATAGTATCAGATAGATGGAGTAGAACACTGTTTCAAGACGAGTCTAAAAATTAAAACAATTTTTTAAAGAATCTGATGATTTATAGATGATGTACTAAGGTTTACTGCTTAAATAATATTGGTCATTCTTTTAAATCGTGGGATTCTTTTTCGTAATTTTAATATTTCTTATAAGATAAAGGGTAGATTCCATATTACGGAATCAACTTAGGGTAGATTCCATATTACGCGACTGGTTGCCATTTCCCGAAAAGTATAGATAACTTAAAAAAAAAAGTGACGTATTTTTTTCTTCCACTTTAAACGCATTAAAAAGTTGTTAAATAATCGTCGAAGTTTATTTTTTACTAACTTTTAATGTATCTTAATTTTTTCCCGTTGACTTAGAAAAAAAAAATGTTAATGGTATTCCATAATACCCAAATTTCCTCTCTCTATATAATTATAATGAAATCAGATATGTAAAAATAAATGGAAAACAAACTTTAAACAATTTAAACAGTATATCGTATTTACTCGTTTACGCCGCGAGTTTTAGATAGATTTCGTATGAAAATCTACCTATTGCAATCTCCCCTATGCTGGAATTTCTGAAAACTTTTTGCAGATCTACATCGATCATGACCCCTAGAATCCACCCCCCCCCCCCCCCCAGTTGAAAACTTTATCTATTTATCTATTTGTCAATCTATCTATCTATATCGATTTTTTTAGGGACACGATAACTTCCATAATTCTGCACAAATCTCTTCCAAGCTGATACATAAACTCAAGGGGTACAAAATCTCGGTCAAGTTCGTTAATGGGCAAAATCGGCGCAAGGGTGTGGAGATAGAGAGGTGTTTTGAGAAAACCGAAAAAAAACCCCATAACATCTTAATTTTTATGCATATCAAATCAGTTTAAAATTATTATTACTTCTAGGAAAAGGGCAAAACATTTATGTATCACAGATTTTTGATAAAATTAAAAATGGGCTCAAGGGGCGCAAAAAATAGGGTTTTAGGGCGAAAAATATTCATAACTTCGTCAATTCTTAAGATATCAAATTCACTTAAACTTATTATAAATCTTCATAATATTATCTACAACATTCATATTGAGAAGTTTTTGATAGATCAAATCTTACTGCAAAAAATAAATAAAAATATAAACGAAAAAAAAATGGGGGGGGGGGGGTGTTGAAGAAGAAAAAATTCATAACTTCGTTATTTCGCAAGATATCCAATCCACTTGAATTTATTATACATCTTCTCAATATTATCTACAACTTTCATATTGACAAGTTTTTGATAGGATCAACTCTTACAGCAAAAAAAAAAAAAAAAAAAAAAAAAAAAAAAAAAAAAAAAAAATTAAACAAAAATATGGGTTGACGAAAAAAATGATCTTATTAAAAGTGTACTCAAATCCAATCGGCTTATTTTCTGACTCATTTTTAAATTCATTTTCGCTCTCAAACGCATCCATTTGACAGGTTCTCTTATTCAGAAACTACATAATGTGCTGTATCGGTCGATTTTTTGATAAAGGCAGAATATATTTCAAAAAATGCTGTCAAAGTGGGTATTTTGAATCGAATTTCCCGAAGCGATAGTGCTGGAAACGAAAAAAATGATCGTACTGAGAAAACAATTATTGCAAACCAAGTTCTAATTGATTGAACGAAAAATAAAAACACAGGTCTCTCTTCAAAAATTCACGCCAGCAAATTTCATGCTTTTACTTTAAAAAATGAGTCTGAAAATGCGTCAGAAAATTTCGAGTTGTTGAGCGTGGAAAAATATTTTTTTGAATAGCACCTTAACATCATTCTGATAAAACGAGCTCTTACAGAAAAATGAAATTAAAAATTCGTCAAAAGCGGCCAGATAAAATTATTAAACTGTATTTATCTCTAATCTTGATTTAGTTTTTGTTTGTGAAATTAGCACTTAACTTCAAAATCTACCTCCGCATGTAGGCCGAACCGACAAGGATTTTTTTATATGAAAAATGCACTGGAAATTCGGGGTGCGCCTAATACACGAGGATTTAGCATTTGCAGACCACCGCTGTGGAACTTACCATCCTGTTACATCATCATTGGCCTATGTGTATATGAACGTAGGACTACTATATTTATTATTTCAATATACGAAATCCTGAAATAATATTTCGTAAATCTAGTGCAATATTAATTAACATTGTTAAACTTTAATACAATGAAATCTGTATGAAATCTTTTTTAACATTGTTTATTAAACATTTTTTCCAAAATGATGTAATAAAACTCGGGGTGCACGTATTACGCATGGGTACGGCATACATGAGTAAATAGGGCATACATGAGTAAATATGGCATATATAGTAAAACCTCTAAATAAGGGAAAGCTCGGGAGAGTTGAATTTGTCCGCTATTCTGAGGTGTCCGTTATGGGGGTTTTACTCTATATATGTATGTATACATACAGGGTGCATCTGAAAAAGGGGGCAAAACTTTACGGGGTGGTAGAACGTAGCTATACGAGCAAATTTATCATCTATCACCCCGTAAAGT
This sequence comes from Maratus speciosus, assembly GCA_963932465.1. NCBI lineage: Eukaryota > Metazoa > Arthropoda > Arachnida > Araneae > Salticidae > Maratus > Maratus speciosus. The sequence goes on along the minus strand of OZ010790.1, from coordinate 363,286,892 downwards.
TTTGCCCCCTTTTTCAGATACGCCTTGTATATACATATATTTCACAATTTGTGTTTGTAATTTGTAATGGTTTATAATGGTTTTATATATATGTGTGTATAAAGGTTAAACAATTACAAAGTTTGAAAGCTTTAACAATGTCCCATTAAAAAACCTTTTTAAAAGTTAATCACCCTAGTTATAATTAACACTACGTTTTTGCTAATCAATTTGAAACTGACTGTTTTTGTGAAGCAATTAAAAACTTATTTTCTTGATTTCCAATATCCTACTTGAAAATAAGCAAAAATAAATTTGAAGCAAAGCACAGCTTTAAAGAGGATGTTATTTTGGACGTCGAAGCTATACAAACCAGATTGGTCCTTACGTTCGAACGTGACAAAATATTTCTCTCTTAGTCCCGGTGACGGTGAGTAACGAAAAAAGTAATCTCAGAGTAATTCCACCCCTTCTTTCCACCTTTGTAACGTAATTCCATGAACAGTGTCGCTTGGCTTCCGGGAGGATGCTCCTTATAAGGAAAAGTCCGATCTTGGGACTCTGGTCGCCATGACAACGAAATCGAATCGATTGCTTATTGGGCAGAGAAATCTTTGCTTTTCCGCCACGTTAGACAGATGCATGAAAAATGACGCAAGAGAAAGTTGGCAGTCGGTTTTAGTTTTGATCTTTTACCGAAGTTTCGGGCCAATCGATGAGACCAGATAGTACTTCTAAAAGGAGATTCAATACATCTTTGAGTAACGCAGTCGAGCATGAAACTTGAAAAACAGTTCAAAAATTTTATAGAAAGTATGCAAGCGGTAATTATCATAGCATAAGTATTTGAGCTTAATTTATGCCGGAGGTTTAAATTTTAGAATTTGCGTAAATTCACATAGGTTAAGTAGAAAAATATAATTAATGTTAGGCAAATAATTACAATATATTTATTTTAAATCTTTGTGATCTTTCTTTGAATCTTTCTGTGTGAGTTATGGGACAAACACCATGGGAGGGGGGGGGGGGGGGGGAGGCACATTAATCTGACCTCCGTTTTTTTCCCGTTTTATTGATTATACTGGAACATAATTGCAATTTCGATCTTAGAATGATATGCTTCGATATCTATGATTGAAAATATTGCAAATACATTAAAACTCAAATTAGAGAAGAAATAATTCGTTAGTAATCAATAATATTACATTAATACTGAGTAGCAAAGAGGATAAAAAAAAATTCAAGCCAATAAGTAACGTAAGAATAATAACGTCTGTATTTTCTTGTTTCAGTACTTAATCATAACTATTAGAGAGACGAAAACAAATCAGTGCAGGGTGTAAAGAGCTAAAATTTTATTAATTCAGATTTATTCAGTTTCTATGATATTTTAGAAACTTGTAAAAAAACAGGTCTCTGTCAAGAACCCGCAGAAGCGATTAACTATATGCACAACAATAAATTAGCATCTACTTTCTATTTCCAAAAAGCAGATGGAATGTGACAAATCTGATCAACCTTTATCAGTTGGATATAAATAACTTCCAAATGCTTATCGTTCCAACAATGGAACATTAGACAAAAATCGCTTAATCCTTTTCTTTCCAAAATTATGTTATGTCTCTGGGAAAAAAAAATTAGAAATTTCGTAAAAAGGAAAAAATTTTTTAGAAGGAATAATATAATTTATTGATAATATAATTGACCGATTTCTGACAGAAGGGTTAAAACTTGCGATTTGGAAATAAATTCGTTGTAAGATCAGACAATGGTAATCCGGAATCAATTTTCCCAATTGTTAAAAATGATAATCTATTAAAAAAAAAAAAAAAAAAAAAAAAAAATTACACAAAAATTTAGCTATTTCCACGGGCCCGGCCTTGTCCGAAACCCGACCCTAATGTGACCCTGTTCCAAAATCCAGTCAGAAATTTGAGTTCGGAACAATTTTTATTTATTGGACTTTAGTGTGGCCCATTCTATTTTTTTTTTTTTTGTGTATACATGAGCAAGTTAGGCTTGGATTTCATACTTTCTAGGCTCATTCCTCTCCGAGCAAACACAACAACAACAACATAAAAGTTTAATTAATTACAAATAAATAATTTTTAAAGAGTTTTTTTCCCTCTTTTCCTATAGAGCTTTAAAATCTTGATTTTTTGTAGCCATTTTTTCTTTCATTCTAAACTACATTATTACTTTTCGTTATTGAGTGCCCAAGCATGTGTGATTGTCTAAAGTTATCATTAATATTTTTCGTAGTAGAAGATGTAGATTTTTTAAAATCTTGATTTTTTTGTAGCCATTTTTTCTATCATTCTAAACTGCATTATTACTTTTTGTTATTGAGTGCCCAAGCTTGTGTGATTGTCTAAAGTTATCATTAATATTTCTCGTAGTAGAAGATGTAGATTTTTTAAAATCTTGATTTTTTTTGTAACCATTTTTTCTTTCATTCTAAACTGCATTATTACTTTTTGTTATTGAGTGCCCAAGCATGTGTGATTGTCTAAAGTTATCATTAATATTTCTCGTAGTAGAAGATGTAGATTTTTTAAAATCTTGATTTTTTGTAGCCATTTTTTCTTTCATTCTAAACTACATCATTACTGTTTGTTATTGAGTGCCCAAGCATGTGTGATTGTCTAAAGTTATCATTAATATTCCTCGCAGTAGAAGATGTAGATTTTTTAAAATCTTGATTTTTTGTAGCCATTTTTTCTTTCATTCTAAACTACATTATTACTTTTTGTTATTGAGTGCCCAAGCATGTGTGATTGTCTAAAGTTATCATTAATATTTACCGTAGTAGAAGAGGCAGATTTTTTAAAATCTTGGTTTTTTGTAGCTATTTTTTCTTTCATTCTAAATTACATTATTACTTTTTGTTATTGAGTGCCCAAACACCTGTGATTGTCTAAAGTTATCATTAATATTTTTCGTAGTAGAAGATGTAGATTTTTTAGTAGCAGAAGTTTTTATGAGTAAGGGCAATTAAAATATCAATATTGTATTAATGCATAGTATTTCTCAGTATATTTTATCATGTTAGTTTAACTCTTGTTCTTCTCAATAAAAGGGTAAAGACATTACACACAAAGCATTTTTTATTGTATAAAGGTTCTTTTTTTTTTAATAAAATGATCTAAAATTAAAAAAAAAAAAAAAATCCGTGAATTCAAACAGTTTTATAACTTGGTTTATATTCAAGAATTTAAAATGCAATTCTGTTTAGCAAATATGGAATGGAAATCTAATTAACGCTTGTCATAGTAGTTGAATTTTCGATTTCAAGAATAAAATGAATATATACGAGTAGTATTTCATTGAACGTAGCGACACTTTTGAAATTGCAATCATTTCATAATTACCCAGTTCGAAATCCTTTATCTTAATGTTTATTTGATTGACTAAATGAACTAATGAACTAGGCAGTCTGGCAATTTCATTACAGAAATTTCAAAACATATGATATTTCAGCGCTAAATGCTTGTTTAAAATTAGAGTCGAATGACTTTAAACATCAGACAAGAATTATTATTCTCGTAATATTTTGAAGCAAATTTAAATTTTCTATCCAGGAACTTTTCCATGTCGTTTCAGTCAGAATGAATTTACAAGTGTATGAAAATAAAATAAATAATAAGAGAGCATCTGTATAGACTACAAAAATATCTTGTAAACAGTAGTGTAAATAGGGGCATACCTCATTCGGTGCAAACAATGTAGACTGCTATTACTGGAAACAGGCAACAATATTATTTTACTGTAGTAGTGGTAGTGATAAACATATTTATACACTATGTGTCTCTCCATATATATATAATTATTGTGGAGGATGCAAAACATATTATACGATGTAAAAAGTCAATGTGAAAAAAAAAAGAGTAAAATATTTAACAAGAATTCAGAACAATTATAGCAGTAATATATATATATATATATATGTATATATATATGAATGAAATGACAATAATACAGTTTCCCCCATTACACTTAATATGGATACCAAAAACATATAATATACAAGCTGCTATGTATAAAATAAAGTGCCTTGTACTATTTTACAAGAATTAATATGGAAGGGAAAAAAAAGGAAGAATATGGATACTGATAAAGAAAATTAAAAAACTTATATATTGAATTACGTTATCAAGAGTACAGAATTCAATGATATAAGGAAATCAGTCGTTTTCTGTGAGAAAAAAAACTAAAAGCTGAAATTTTTTTTTCTCCTGTACGCAAACGACCAATATTACCAAGAGAATAGTTTCAATATGAAAACAGAATAATTAAATACCATGAAATGGAAAAAGCAATAAAACCTTTAAATATTTAATTTATAGCATGGAAAAATAGTAATATTACACAACATACCGAATAAAATCCCAGTATATCTACCCTATATATATAAAATCCTAATGAAACGAATTTATCTACCCTATATATATAAAATCCTAATGAAACGAATTTATGAAACGAATATATGAAACGCCTGAAATGTAACGATTCTTTGAATCGACTGATTAAACAACTGATTATGTTTCGCGGTGATTTCTCCTAAAAAAAGGAATACTTTGCGATGATATTAACACCAAAATTAAATATTGATCCACAGATTTCAAAACTGGTATTAGAATTTTTAAATTCGAATTAGTTTTCGAAATATTATTTTTTTTCTAATTTTATATACATTTTTCTAATGATGGCAACTCAAATTTTAATCAGATATTTTTTTTTTTTTCAGATTTTAGAAAAGGTTAATATTTTAAACTAATTTGGCGAGAAGTTTGGCCTCCCTTAAATTTATGCTAAGAAATGTATTATGTTACTTTTATTCATAATTGAATTTGTATTTCATTATCATTTTACTTAATACAAACAGAAACATTTAAAATAAATGGCTTTCACTTCTTTATTTTTTTTAAGCGAAATGAAAAAAAAAATATTAGGCACAGATGTCATATACGCACCGGGGTACCTAAATGGCGCCAAAATGGCATTATTTTGGTTGATATGGTAACCCGGCTATTGTTGTTTATTTAATAATAAGTGTTTATTTACTTTATTTTCATTTTTTAAATTACATAAATTGTTTTGTTCTATGGTTAATTATTTTTTTGGTTATTTTCCTTTAAAAATAAAAAATAATAGAAAATAATTAAAAAATACGGTACTACTTAGTTACTCCATCGACCCATTTCGCCAAATTATATAAATCGCCAAACCACTCGCCAAATTATACAAATTAACATAATTTTTATTTTAAATAACGAAAGAACAAAGAAAATGGTATAACATTAATAAATATACAAATAAAACGTCGAAATAAAAATCACTTGATGACGTAAAGACGTGTAACTTGCTTAAAGTCAAGTGAATGTGACATTTATCAACCATTATTGGCATTTAATCTTATAGTTTGGTGACAGATTTTTGTTCGACGGTATAACTAAGTAGTACCAAAAATACATATGTAACTGATATTCGAAAACGAGGATTTCGCCAAATTTTCGTAAAAAAAAATCACGCCAAACCGGGTGCGTATATGGCAACTGCCAAATATTAAATGATGTAACAAACGATGACATTTAATTTCAACTTCAAAGCAATGTTTTAATTTACCACTCGCAAAAAAAAGAAAAAAAAATGCTAACTGGCGAGTTGAAAAATAGTTATTGGCAAGATTTGCAGACGGCTAGCGTAACAGTACCAAGAATTCTTTGCTACAATGCTTTTAAGTAGTATTATTCGAAAAAAAAATTGATTTTTTTTAATCGAAATGGAAAACTTTCGGCACAGATGTGCTATCCATGTTGGCGCTATTTTTTTCTGACGCCAATGTCATATACGCAACGGGTACTTAACTGGCGCCATAGTATCGTTATTTTGCTTGATTTGATAAGCCGGATGTTGTTGTTTATGCTGTTGATCTTCTCCCCCAAATTAGCATCGGAAAAAAATCGCGCCAATATGGGGCAGTATATGATATCTGGGCCAAACTTTCATATGAAAAGCGAAGGGATTAGAGCGTATTTATTTATGGCAGTTACATGACTTGGACTGTTATAATATAGATGAAATGATGGCGATAGAATAATATTTGGCGACTTATCACCTGTACCTGGCTAATATTAAAGTACCAAAATGGCACCTGGAATATAAAAAGCGAAGTGGTTCGACCGGAACTCTTGATGATAGTCACATGACTTAGGCTATTGTTATAGAACTTGTTTTAAAATACCGGGAGACAAAGACTATGTACACTTAATTCCTTTTATTTTTAGCTCCTTTTCACACGTTTAACTGATCCTCTTTAATCAAACACGAAAACAACCATTGGATGTCTTAACAGCAACTGATTCGTCCTTAAGTTTTTGAAATCAAAGGAAATTGAATGGAAACCCGTTTACAGGGAGATCTGCGCAGCTTTTTTTCAGTATAACTCAATCTTCTATAATATTTTTAAAACCGATCAGATTAGCGTGTTTTTAGATTCTGCGGTGTCTGAACGGGGGTTGGCGAGCGTAGCTTGCAGGGGGCAGAGCCCCCTAGTATATATATATATATATATTATTAAAGAAAACTGAATTTACCTCAGAGAATTAATTTTAAAAGAATAATTATGTTCATTAGCTATATATGTTTCACCAATATTGTTATGGAAAAAAGATTAAAAAAAAATGTTTTAGAAGCCCTTTTATCACATTAAATATATATATATATATTCTTTTAATAATACAAATAAATCTGACAAGCGTTATTATTGTGAAAATTTGGTTGTGACAAGAGCATACCATTTATAATGAAAAATATAAAGCAACTGTTGAAGCATTATTAAATAAATAAAAATAGAAAAGAAAAATCGAAAATAAAAGGAATGCACGGATTTTGATTCCATAACGTCGATACTCAAGTCCATTGCTCTGATCTCTCGACTATGGAGTTTCTACCGCTGACACGACAAAACATTTTAAGTTGTAACAGTATTTGCAAGTTTTTTAAATTATTATTTTTTCTGTTTTTGAGAGTTCGAGGCTAATTAGTTCAACGCTATTTGCTACCTTGGGGCATTTATTAACCGGCATTGTATTAGGCAAATCATCGGCCCCAACGTCTGGTGATCAATCCTTGCTAAGAAGTAGCATTACTAGACACAGGAGAACGGTTTCATCTCAAACGTTTGGCTAAGCTATGTATAAAAAAGAATTTTAACATAACTTACAACCTCTATCAAAAAGTCATAAACGGCAAGAATTAAACAAAAGAGCGCCTTCAAATATTTACGGTAACTAGATAAGCATAAAGGATTTCCTGCAAATGAAAAAAAAAAAAAAAAAAACAGGACTGTTTTGAACCGAAATGCAACTAACCTCGGTTGATGAAATATGGGCATACCGATCGCGACATGCACGTTACTTTCTTCTATTAAATATAATATCTACAAAGAGTGAAATATCAGTTAATGATGTCTAAAATGAGAAAGATGTCAATTATTAAGTCTCTTAATATAGTAATTAAAAAAATAAAATAAATGACAAATTATTAAATAAGGTGAAATTTTTTAAATGTTTATCATGTGAAAATTTCTGCTGATTTAGCAAAAATTAAAAAAAGAAAAGTATAATTAATAGGCAAAAAATCGTAACAAAGCCTTTTGAACATAATGTTTCTATCTGAAATTAATCCACATAAAAATAAAATACTCATTAAAATATCTTTTTTTATTGAAATAGATTTAAGTTAATTTTAATCAGAAAAAAAATAATTTTCCTGTAGGTTTAGAAAGTAAATTGACAAAAATACTATGAAAGCGACACTTTAGTGAATAAATACTGACAGATTTTTTGTGCTTTTAAATGTTTTTACAAATGAGAAAATACTGAGTTTGTAAATTAAAATGCTTCAAGCTAAATAACATGATATGAGTGCAAACTTCCTTATTATTTTCTTAACATTTATTTTAAGAGAGGAAAGCGACAGTGAAAGCGATAGTTAGGTGAATAAATAAAACTATAATGACATAATTTTTTGTTCTTTTAAATGTTTTTACTAATGAGTGACAAATGAGAAAATTTTGAGTTTGTAAATTAAAATACTCCAAGCTAAATAACATGATATGAGTGCAAACTTCATATTATTTTCTTAACATTTATTTTAACAGAGGAAAGCGAGAGTGAAAGCGGCAGTTTAGTGAATAAATAAAACTATACTGACAGAATTTTTTGTGCTTTTAAATGTTTTTACTAATGAGTTACAAATGAGAATATGTTGAGCTTGAAAATTAAAATGTTTCAAGCTAAATAATATATGAGTGCAAACTTCCTTATTATTTTCTTAGCATTTATTTTAACAGAGGAAAGCGACAGCGAAAGCGACAGTTTAGTGAATAAATAAAACTATACTGATAGAATTTTTTGTGCTTTTAAATGTTTTTACTAATGAGTTACAAGTGAGAAAATGTTGAGCTTGTAAATTAAAATGATTCAAGCTAAATAATATGATATGAGATATGAGTGCAAACTTCCTTATTATTTTCTTAACATTTATTTTAACAGAGTTGTCTATGAAAAAAAAAAAATACTGAAGTAATAAATGAAGAGTTCACAACGATAGTAGACAGAGATCATTTTGAAAAAAAAAGGAGATAGTCCATCTAGAAGGTGCATAAAATCTGTTTTATCCACTCCCACAATGAACCAAGCCTGTTTTTACATACTTTCTCATATATGGCATCTGTTTACAGACTTGGTTTACTGTGAGAGTGAATAAAACAGATTTTATGCATCTTCAAGATCAGGGACGGCGAACCTATAGCACGCGTGCCAAAAGAAGCACGCGAAAGAATAATTTTGGCACGCTGTTACTTGTGACTAAATCAATATACAGTGATACTACAATATACAGTGCATTGTAAAAAAAATGGTAACGTTCCATGTAAAATCCAGGAACGTTTCGCCTTTTCTCAGGTTTTCAGAATAATTTAGCTCTTTCCTGTGAAATTCTGGTTTTCTTATCTGAAACGTTCCTGAACAAAAGTTCGAAACAGCAAAGCGCTGCGGCCGCCATTTATTATTTTTTTGCTATAATCCGTTGCTCGCGCGCGAGTGTCGAAAACGAATTCCTTAAATGAATGTAAAAAAATCAATATGGAATGCAAATAAATCAATAGACGACATAATCCTTTACGTCTCTATTCTCAAGACAATTCAGATGAAAATACAATACCTCTGTGACATCGCTAAGAGATTATCTCTCGTATTTGTCTGTGGAATGTTTAACGAGCAGACTGTGTAAAAAAAAAAATACACCTATTATTTGGATCTCTATTAACCAGGGGACCATCAAACATGATTCTCACCGATTTTGATTAATTTAAAGTATGTTTTAGAGTTCTTATCTCTAATTTTTCTTGTGAAGGGATTTCTTCAAATGGGCCTTAGATTTTCAGAAATTAGATGCCGAGTTTTAGCATACGTTTCAAATACCCATTAGTTTGCAGCTCTCAACGTGTCTTTCGTGGTGTGGTCGCAGAAGGCTCGCACGCCACCCGTACGGCCCGAATTCGATGCTACCTCTTGACTTTTTTTTTTCTTTTCTAATTAATTTTATATTTTAACACTTTATTACAATTTGATTTAAATTTGATATATATTTGACACTTTGAATTGCTGCAAATTTGAATTTTTTTTTATTTTCGGAAAAAATATACAATTACGTTTAGGTTTTTTTTTTTTTTCATGAAAATTTATATGTATTTTATCTAACTTGTAAACTAACATAATTACTGACGAAAATCCAAAATATTTTATGTCTAGATTTTTTTTCTAATTATTATTTACATTTATATATTTTTATATTTTAAGCAAAGTTCAGAAACAATATATCATATATATATTTACTTTATTGAATTTTAACTGAAAATTTATTTTTTCGTGTAAATTATAAATAATAATTTTGATGTCAATTTCAAAATATTTTTTCATTCTAACAAATAATGATAATAAAGCGAAAATTGTCAACTGGAAATGTAAAAATCGTCTGCGGATCCCGCATGTTGTGAAATGTCAGTAATGTTTTGCTGTCAACAGAAATATTCCTGGTATTTCGAGGAAACTTACTGGCATTTCTGTAGAAAGTTTTTAACATATACAGTAAAGTTCCAGTCATTTTCAAGAAATGTTTCTTGGAAATAATGGGCAACTCAGCTGCCCATTTTTTTCCCAGGAACGTTGCGGAATTTTTTTTACAGTGTGATACTTCAATATACAGTGAAAATACATAAACTCTAGATGATCTAATCTTGACTTAATTTGATTTATTGGAAATGGAAGAATTTTAATTGTGGCTTTTTAAAATACCGTAAATTACCACATTAGTAAATGTACCAATGATAAAATTATTTCAACTTAGAAATTAATTTTAGAGCTATTTAAAAAACTACCGTTTGCCCTTTTAATAATTTTTCCATCTATCTATGTACGCAAGGTCATTAGTTTCTAAAATTAATAATACAAAATAAAAAGCAGTTGTCATATAAATCTAGTTCAGTTTGCATTCTGTTGAAATTAACTGAGTATGAACCTGATATTAATTATTTTCCTGCCAAGATTAAACAACATAATTAATTACATATATTTTTAAATAATTTCTAGAATTTAATTTTTTATGACTATTTACCTCACCTGTATGTAATACCTCACCCGTATGTTACACATTTGTTCTTTTTATCTTAATGTCATTATTTAAGGCTGTTCTTAACTGTTCTGCTCAACAAGCGCAAAACGTTTTGACACATTTACAAATCCCTTTTTTTAACGGAAAGGTATAAAATTGGAAACCCTGGCCATGGAAGCGATTTGGAATTGAACTGTTTTTTTTTTTCATTTTTTTGATCAATCAATTACCTATTGAGTTATAAGGAATTTTGATCACGTGATAAACACGTTTTTTGCCCGTTCTTGAGTCTCTTTCTTCCTTCGCGCGGAAATTCGGTTCAAAACGCCCATTTTGACATTATTTTCTGAAATATCTATTGCGTTTGCAAAAAAAACGGAAAAAAACAGCTCAATTACATAGTTTCTGAACAACAACATCAGCTAGTTTCATGCATTTTCGAACAAAAATGAATTAAAACTTATGTCAGAAAGTTGCTCTTTTGGATTTAAGAACACCCTTAAAGGTTTTTTTTTTTTCATAATTTTTCAATCCACTAAATTTGTTGGCACGTCAAGTTCGTGTAAAATATTTTTTGTAAAGAAATTTGCACGCGGTTATAAAAAGGTTTGCCAAACAAATGTTTGTAGATGGACTATATATTTTTTTTTACAAAATGGTCTACTATGGTTGTGAACCCCTCAAAAAAAAAAAAAAAAAAAAAAAAAAAAAAAAATGTAATTATAAAATTTCAAATATTTTAAGACTGATACGATGAAAAGTAAAAGGGGAAATTAAGGGGGTTAACATTCCGTCAAGAGCATTAAAAAAATTAACATAAACGAAAACCAGAATAAAACTGGCATGCATCTATTTCAATGCTTTTTATTCCCCTCCCTTTTTTTTCCCAGTGCACGATGAAAAAGAGAAAGAGAGAGAGAAAAATAGCAAAAGCTGCACATCTACTTCTAAATTCAGTCTGACTGTTTCTATTTTTCTTAAACATTGATTTTATAGTTCGTCTATTCACCAAAAACATATTTCTTCACACATACAAGACAAAAAGTCGATTGAATTGTTGTACCTTATATGAATATCAATACTTTAAAATTTCTCCCAGGCAAAAATTACGTCTGCGCCACAACTGAAAGTTTTCTGTTTATCTTCGTTCAAAGAGGTAAAGAAATGTCCGTACTGGAAAACGATGAATTTTAATAGCGCGGTAACTTAAAAATGATATTCTAAAACACGCGATGAATACAAAATGATTTTCAAAAGTATTGAAAAATATTTATAGATGAAAGCTATCAGATTACACTTAAAATTCTCTTTAAGATGGGAAGTCAGACTTAACCGAGCTACTTGTTTAGCTCAGTGGCGCCATGAATAAAGTTCTTCCTTTCTTATGCTCTTGGTCATTCCATTTCCATTCATAAATAGCGAAAAGATCTCAGATAACTTTGAAGTTAATTCAAATAACAAATAAATGCATGTTTATTGCTTGAATGAATTTTTCATTTATTAATATAAAAAAGGCTTTTGTTTACTCTTTTAAAAAAATAATGAATTTGCTTTAGAAATGGTACTTTTTTATTTTAATATTTTAACTTTTTTAATATTGTTAAATGTAAGGATTTTTTTTTTAAGAAGAAAACAGAAAGATCAAAGGGCAAAATGGTTTTCAACAGAATTAAAGGCTCCGTTTTAAAATTTGATATTTCCCTTTCGATTTTTTTCTCAACATATAGAAATATTATCATTATAATAAAGATACCAGTTTCATGTGTTTATGCTAAGCATCAATTTTCATTATGCGAATAAAGTAAATTTTTACATTAATTTTTGACGCTGTACCAATCATAATCAATATTTTGTACACTTATTTATTTTTTTTAAGTAAATAAATAAATATATATATGAATAAAAATAAAATAATAATTATTATAAAATGGTTCACTAGATAAATGTACTATGTTCACTTGTCTAATAATAACTAATTCCTAAACGGTTCATTTTAGAGGTTAAGTACCAATTGCAAAATGTTTTCATATATTGTTCCCCATCACATTGAAAATTAGTTACGTCAAAATATTTGATCTTGTGAAATGTACAAAATTAAAATTTTTATATTGTCTTTGGTTCCTAAATTTAGACATGTTTCTACACGCTCTAAAAAGTAAAATTTTCAACTTAGATGCTCAGAAGTTTAAAAAAATAAACAAATTGCAGTAAAAGTGAAATCGTCTGCTGTTGCCATTCGCAAAATGACGTCAGTGTTACGCACAGACACGTTTGTCTATTCCTTTATAATACAGATAGATAACAATACTTTACAATTTATCCCAGACAAAGATTACATCTGCGCCACTACTGAAAGTTTTCCGTTTATCTTCGTTCAAAGAGGTAAAGAAATATCCTTACTGGAAAACGATGAATTTTAATATCGCGGTAACTTAAAAATGATATACTAAAACATGCAATGAATACAAAATGATTTTCAAAGGGACTGAAAAATATGTATAGGTCAAAACTATCAGATTACATTTAAAACTCTCTTTAACATGGGAAGTTAGACTTAACCGAGCTACTTTCTTAGATCAGTGGCGCCATGAATGAAGTTCTTCCTTTCTTATTCTCTTGGTTATTCCATTTCTATTCATAAATAGCGACAAGATATCAGATATCTTTGAAGTTAATTCAAACAACAAATAAATGCATGTTCATTGCTTGAATGAATTTTTCATTTATTAATATCAAAAAGACTTTTGCATACTCTTCATAAATATAATGAATTTGCTTTAGAAATGGTACTTATTTATTTTAAATTTTGCCTTTTTTAATACTGTTAAATGTAAGGATTTTTTTTTTCTTTTGAAAAGAAAACAGAAAGATCAAAGGAGAAAATGGTTTTCAACAAATTAAAGGCTCCGTTCCAAAATTTGTTATTTCCCTTTCGTTTTTGTTTTCTCAACATATAGAAATATTATCAATTATAATAAAAATATAAGACGCAAGTTTTTATGCTAAGTATCAATTTTCATTATGCGATTAAAGTAAATTTTTACATTAATTTTTGACTCTCTTCAAATCATAATCAATATCTTGTAAACTTATTTTTTTTAAGTAGATAAATAAATATATAAATGAATAAAAATAAAATAATAATTATTATAAAATGGTTCAATAAATAAATGTGCTGGGTGTTCATTTGTCTAATAATAACTAATTCCTAAACGGTTAATTTTAGAGGTTAAGTACTAATTGCAAAATTTTTTCATATATTGTTCTCCGTCATATTGAAAATTAGTTACGTCAAAATATTTCATTTTGGGAAATGTACAAAACTGAAATTTTTATATGGTCTTTGGTTTCTATATTTAGAAATGTTTCTACGCGTTCTAACAAGTAAAATTTTCAACTTAAGATTGCAAATGAATGATATTCTATGCACACCACATTCTACAGTAAGCGCCATGTAGTTCATCTCAATGATATATATAAATTTCAGTATGTTTAAAATACTGTAATCAATTTTTCCCCATAGACCGTAATGCAACGGAATTCTTTTGAGTGTCTCTGTAAATGAGCCGTAAATGCTATATACACTTTATCTGCAATACCGAACATACCATAGTGATAAACAATAACATTTATCAATTTCATGGCAATCGGACTATATTTACGCGAGTTAGAACGCGGACGGACAGACAAACCGAATTCATAAACACTTTTCAACTTTACTGGAAAGTGTTAATAAATGCCTGTTTATTACTTGAAGGAATTTTTGATTTATTAATATCAAAAAGTTTTTTGTTTATTCTTAAAAAAAATAATGGATTTTGCTTTAGAAATGATACTTATTTATTTTAATGTTTAATTTTTTTAACACTGTTAAATGTAAGGTTTTCTTTTGCTTTTTTTTTTCTTTTTTAAAGAAGAAAACGAAACAGATCAAAGGGGAAAATGGTTTTCAACCAAGTTAAAGGCTTCGTTCCAAAATTTGATATTTTCCTTTCGATTTTTTCTCCAGATATAGAAATATTATCAATTATAACGTTGTTACCATACGCATGCTTTTATGCTAAACATCAGTTTTCATTATGAGATTAAAGTAAATTTTTACATTAATTTTTGACTCTGTACAAGTCATAATCCGTATTTTGTATACTTAAAACAAAATAAAATAAAAATATAAAAATAAATAAGTAAATAAGTAAATAAATAATATATATATGAATAAAATAATAATTATTATAAAATGGTTCAATAAATAAATTTGCTAGGTATTCACTTACCCAATAACTAATTCCTAAACGGTTAATTTTAGAAGTATAGTACCAATTGGAATTTTTTTCAAATATTGTTCCCCATCATATTAAAAACTAGTTACGTCAAAATATTTAATTTTGTAAAATGAATGAAACTGAAATTTTTATATGGTCTTTGGTTCCTATATTTAGAAATTTTTCTACACGCTCTGCCTTAGAGTTTAAGCGCTACTATCTCAACAGAGACTGTAATGATTTAAGCGATTGCAAATGAAAATAGTGCAACGAACTGAACAATAACTTTGCTTTTTACTATCACCATATGTACTTCCAATGAAGTTAGACTAACTAATGGTTTTGCCAGCCAGGGGCGATTCTTGGGTCAGGCAAACCGTGCAACTGCCCGGACACCGAAACGGATTCTTGATTAGGTGCTAGGTTTTAAATTTTTCTGAGTACAAGGCAAAAAAGCAGTTTTTTTGTAACATAAGTTATAGAGTTTCTAATTTTTTTTATGATCGCAAAAAATCTTTTTAAAAATACTGTCAAATTTGGCGTTTAAATCCAATTTTCGGGTGCAGCTGTTTGGGATAAGCCGTTATGATACAGAAATCGACTGTAACTCAAGATGTAAAGCATTTATAAAAAAAAAAAAAAAACCCGAAAAACGCCATTCAAGTCGAAATCACTCCAGTAGTCATTACTTTAAATTTCGGTGTTTTATACGTGAAAAAAAAAAAGCACATGAAGTCAGAAAGTTTTACGTTGTTGAACGGTGAGGAATATTTTTAGAGAACAGCTGTAAAATCTTGTAACTCTAAAATGAAATCTATATCAAAAGTTAAATCGCATTCAAAGGAGAAAAGGGTATATTCTGATTACTTTACTACTTTTAATATTCGAATTAATATGCTAGCAAGAATCAATTGCCTAAAAAAAAAAAAAAAAAAAAAAAAAAAAAAATAAGTGTCTGAAAAAAGAATTTGATTGGTGGTGTTGTCAGAAGTCAGGGTGTCAGGTGAACCAGGGATAGTTAGATTGGAGGAGGGGTGGGGCGCTGAAATGAGATTTTGCCTTTGGTGAAAAATCTTCGCGTCGAAAGCTACAATCATGGCCAAATATCACATAATTAAGGACTATATGGTTATTATTATTATTCGTATTATTTAGCCTTCTCTTTTGGGCCATTTTGTGTTAGAAAATTAAATATAAGTCGTTGTTTATGTCCAAGATACAAAAGATGAAAAAAATTATATCTGTTCTTATAAATATATTATATGCGGATTAAAAGAGTTATTTGTTTATGCGGTGATTATTTAATCACTATATTTTTTATTCACAATTAAATTAATTCTAAAGACAACGTTATATATTTCTTCAAAGAGACCACAGGCGTTCAAAGAAATTGTGAATACACATAAAGATTTCCTGCTTTCATGGCCTGTATGTGCATGTACTCAAGACAAATCAGCCCCTCGCGGAGCCCCCTTCAGCCATAAGCTATATTTCAACTATTCTCGCTGTGCACAATGCTGCAAAGTAAAAAAAAATATATTAAACTACAACCAAAAAACAATTTAGAAATCACTTTAAGAATGTTTCAAAGAGAGATGGAATCACACCTTGTTATATAACCAGTCCTGCTGAGTAACCGGGGATGTGGGACATGGGTCCAGGGCTCCTCGGCAAATTTTCTTCGCATCATCGTCAGAAGGACCGTGTGTCTTTCATAACAAAGAAACAGATAAATAAATGTATAGTTGGATTTCTAACCTAACCACCTTTAATATCTTAAATATGATTGTTTAAAAAAAGGAAAAAGATCAGATTGTAGAGTTTGAATTTCGAAGAACTGTAAGGCAATATTTAATCATTTCATAACAGTGTTATAACGAGAAGCTGGATAAAACAGTTTATATCAGGCGGTGCTTTTGATAAATGTCGGCGTTTATGAAGACTTTAGTCGTAGAAAAAATGCCAAGGTTACGAAATGTATCGTATTTGTTTATTATGCTGACACTAATTGAGCTTCCTTGAGCTTATAGAGATAGTATTGCACTAGTTTTAATCGAGTTATATTGCAATAAGCTGTACCATTTAGTACAGAAATATATGCTTCATTAATGCCAGTACTGTACAAAAAAAAAGAAAAAAAAAGAGACAGAGAGAGAGAGAAATATGAGAAATTTAACTTAATCTTGATTTACTAACAGAAATATATGCTTCATTAATGCCAGTACTGTACAAAAAAAAAAAAAAAGAAAAAAAAAAGAGACAGAGAGAGAGAAATATGAGAAATTTTACTTAACCTTGTGAAATACATTGTCTAAAGTGGGTATTGCTTAGTTATTTCATCTTAACATTATACCTTTCATCTAAAACATAAGATTATATCATGCCCTTAGAATGTCGTGTAGTATTCTTTACTTCCTTCAAGAAAACGCTATAATAAGCAAAATGTCTTATATTATTATGCATTTGCTCACTTTTAAAACTCATAATTCATTTTATCGTGCGAGCATAATATAACGCCATTATTTTTGAAATATGACGTAATTATTTCATTTCTGATATTGGAGAGAAACGGGGCAATAATTTACTATTTCTCTTTGTTTTGGGGTGTTTCAGTGCTGGGTGTGCAAACTTGAACCACTATAGTTCGCATCAATTTAGAAGGAAATTTCGAGCAGGATTGGTATTTCCTCATTTATGTATCAAGATCTCTTGGGAATATTTCACGAGTCTGCTGATTGTAAGAGGAGGAAAAGGGATTTAAGCACCATCTGTTGTAATTACGTCCGTAAGATTATCTGACAACGAAAACAATGAGACTCCAGTTATATCATTTCACGGGAAGCGAAATTTAATGAATTCTAATCTGAAGTTCAGATAAGTAATAAACATTTTCGAATATGTGAATTAATAAGATAATAGAATGCAACATGTATAAGAAAATAGTTGACACTACATTGATTTTTTAACAAAAATTATTAATGCAATTTCTATAATTATTTTTTAACTTTATTTTATTTATTTTGCGATGCAGACTAATATTTTGATTTTTTTTTTTTTTTTTTTTTTTTTTACTCGTGAGAGAAAATGAAAAAAAAAAAGAAATTTATAATTAAAATATAATGTGATCCATTATACAAGGTTATTACAAATGAATTATCGAGTTTTGATACATTACTACGTGCGAACTAGGAAACGTATACGTTTCCATGACAACTCAAACGAGAGGGCGTTAAGTACAGTTTCGCGCTGCGTTGTTGTCATGCGCGTGTAATTGCCATGGTTGCTGCGCGAACGTCATATTCAAAATGGCGACTGGACAGCAGAAAGCGTTTTGTGTACTAGAATTTGCAAAGCGTGAATCGCTTATAACCGTTCAGAGAGCATTCCGGAAGGCATACAAATGCAAACCACCAACCCAACAAAGCATTCTGCAGTGGTATCGACAGTTCAAAGAAACCGGTTGTTTATGTAAAGCCAAAAGTTCCGGCCGACCAAGCGTTACTGAAGAAACAGTGAACCGAGTTAAAGAGAGTTTCATCTGTAGTCCCAATAAATCAACAAATCGCGCTAGCCGCGAACTTACCATTCCACAGCCAACTGTGTGGAAATTTTCTACTATCCAGCCGCCATTTTGAATATGACGTTCGCGTAGCAATCATGGCAACCACACGCGCATGACACATACGCAGCGCGAAACTGTAGTTAACGCCCTCTCGTTTGAGTTGTCATGGAAACATATACGTTTCCTAGTTCGCACGTAGTAACGTATAAAAACCCGATGATTCATTTGTAATAACCCTGTATTTCAATGATGTGTATGAAATCGAATGTTTGATTGAAATAAGATCATTACCGTATAAGTTTTAGCAACTTTTGAAGGCCTCTACAACATTACACAGCACATATTTTGCTCTTTAAATAAAAATTGATAAAGTGTTTTGTTCTGAAATTCATAAATATGTCCTCAGTTTTCTTCTGTCATCGTCAAAATCTTTTAATGCATTTACTATGAAATACTTGAGTTTAGGTATATTTTATGGAATCACTTTTAATGACATTATTGATTTTATTTATGCTATGACCACTGTACAGTGTTTTCCTTCTTGGTTTTGACCAATGGCTTATTTCTAAACTGTCAGTTTTAGAGGTATAATTACACTAGCAAAAAATTTTTCAAATATTGCTCTTCATCATATCAGGACCTTGGAAGAGAAAGGACGAATCTCGAAATTGGGGTGCTGGGAAATCAAGCTCAAAGTTTTGCAAGTAGTGTTATAGAATAGGGTACTACTCACCTTAGCTCAACACTGTAAGAATACTAAGGGCGAACCAGGGCAAAGCGCTACCTATTGCATATATCCAGACCTGCCAACCTTTGGAAATGAAAAATCGTAGCACACAAAATTTAAATTAATCTGAAGGTTGGTTGGTTGGTTTTCCGTGTTTCGCGGCTATTTTTTGACATTCGTAAAAGGAGCCCGGTGCCAAATTTTTTAGTCCAGTGCAGTTAATTTTGTCGAAATTCTCGATTTTTTTCTGCGACCATTTCACGACATTCAAAATTTTTTCCCACAATCGTAATTCACGTTTTTCTATCCCGATTCTTTACTGAAATCCGCACTTTTGACGAAATTTGCATTTTTTACAGTAATCTTTTGACGAATTTTGCATTTTTTACATGATCCTTTGGCGAAATTTGCGTTTTCTTACTGATCTTTTGATGAAATTTGTATTTTCTTACTGTTCTTTCCATGAAATTTGCGTTTTATTTCCACGATGTTTTGTCGAAATTCACATTTTTACCGCGATCCTTTGACGAAATTGATTTTTTTACACGGTCATTTGTCGAAATTCGCGATTGTTTATAGCGACAGTTCGGCAAATTTCGCAACAATTTTTCGCGACCGAACGGCAAAATTCGCGACAGTTTTGCGCGACTGATCAACAAAATTCGCAACAGTTTTGCGCGACCGATCCGTAAAATTTTCGAATATCTTTTTGCGACTAATTAATAAAATTCCCTACTCGTTTCCGCGACTTTTTAATGAAATTTGCAATATTTTTCTCGGGGTAGTTTATCGAAATTCGTGATCTTTTGCGCAATCTTTTCACGAAATTTGCAATTTCTTTCTAAACTCTTAACGAAATTAGTGATTTTATTCAGCGAACATTTGACCTTTGACGAAATATCCGATATTTTTCCAGGATCGTTTGAAGAAATTCTCAATTTTTTTCTCGACCGATTCACGAAATGATTTAGGGAAATTCCATAAAAGAAAAAAATTCGTGGACTTCCAAGAAATTTAAAAATATACTCGCAGAAGAATCATAGGTGTTTGGAAGAATTTGCAGGGGGGGGGGGGGGGGGGGATTCTGCACAGCATTTTTCATTATGCAGGACCTTCCCGCATACAAATCGCGTATCTGCCTACTGTACAAATCACGCGATTTCGCACACTATTTCAAACCGTGCTCCCCAAGAAACGCTTACAACGGCGCCTTTGTTTCTAAGGAAGGAAATTTCTGTATAAATATTTACAGAAGCACTATCCACTAGTGGTTAATATTCATTAAGAGGGTTTTATGTTAAGAAGTTTGATTTGCAGCCCTGATTTTCTTTCTTCCCTTCAGCCTTTTTTGATGTCCGAATTTTCGGACTAAAGACCAGTTTTTTAAAACTTTCAGAACCGAATACTTTAAAATTTAAGAAATTTCGGAACAGAATCATCTCTCTATTCTAAAAAAAAGTAACTACCGCTGTCACCGCCGCCGCCGCCGCCACCGCCGGTTTTGAATTTTTTGTGACAGGAGGTCTTTCTTCGTTAATATTAAGAAAAATATTGCGTACAAAATTATGAAAATCGGTGGTATTATAGAGAAATGTTTGATAAACACGCTGATGCAGACAGTTTTCAAATCGAAGAATTATTTTAAGAGATATTTAAGGGTAAAGTTGGACAAAATCGTTCCATTAAAAAAGTTTTATAGCAGCAAAAACTATACATGGGAATGTAATCATTTTTAGATCATTTTATGCGTTAGAATTTGCCGGTGTGCAGATTGCATTAATTTTTTTAATTTGACTCATTTTTGGAGGTTTTATTTCTATTTTAAATTCAAATTTTCAGCATTTTGAGAGATATTTTTTACATTATTTTAGAAAATGGTATTAATTTATACTGTTGCCAAATGTATAAACAGCGCAAACAATAATGTTTGCTTCAAATAAAAGATTTATTTACACGTGACTATTATAAACAGAAAAAATCATTTGGAATTAGAATTAAATAATTATGTACAAAAAGCAGGAACTAATTAAAAATTACGTCATAAAAAGTATACACGTGAATTTTAAAAGAGAAAGGATATTGTAAAATAATAAATTCATTAACATGTGTTAGAAGTCTTAAATAGGAGAAATTACGTCATATTTATATCACATTACAGTTATTACATAAAATGAACACAAAATATTGCAAAACGGTTTAAATTTAGAAATTGCGCTAGACATTTATTTGATATTTTGAGAGGATCTTTTCAACTATACTTTTGTTCGGAAAGCGCAAATAATATTTCATTTATAACAAAAGTATTTTCATGTGAATATTTGAAAGAGAAAGAATAGCTTGGTCAAAATTACGTCAGATTAAATATGATTAATTTAAAATGTCACATTTAAAAGAACTTTCTTTTCGCTTTGTTAAAAAATACCAGGAGACAAAGACTGCTTACTTAATTCCTTTTATATTAGCTTATTTTGAAATGTTGTTACACGTGTCTACGTCATCAAGTTATTTTTATTTCGACGTTTTATTTGTATTTTTATTAATGTTGTACTAATTTATTTGTTCTTTCGTTATTTAAAATAAAAATTATGTCAATTTGTATAATTTGGCGAGTGGTTTGGCGATTTATATAATTTGGTGAAATTGCTCGACGGAATAATCAAGTAGTACCGCAGCGATTTGGCGTTAAAATTCCCCAATCAAAGAGAAATGAATAGAAATCCATTTATAGGGAGATCGCCACTGTTTTTTAAATTATAATTCAATCTTTCGAATTTTTTTTAAAGCCGATCAAATTAGCGTGCATTTAGAGTCTGCGGAATCTGGACGGGGGTTGGCGAGCGTAGCTCGTAGGGGGCCGAGCCCCCTAGTTCCTAAAAAACATGCTATGCGGACTAAAAATCGCAACTGGAAAAAAAATGTGTTTGTGTTGTTTTTTTCAAAAAATCGTAGTTTGAGACCAATTTTCGTAGCATCGTAATTTATATGTCCAAATCGTAGCAACTACGATTTTTTCGTAGCAGTTGGCAGGTCTGTATATCCTATCTGACGTGGAAAAAACAAAAACAAAAACAAAAAAATCGATTTTTCGAGTTTGCTCTTTCTCTTCCAAGCTCCTGATATGAAATCCACTGACGTTAAAATTATTTTTTTTTTATTTTACGAAATTTAAATTTTTATAGTGTCTCTGGGTTATATCTAGAAAATTTGTCTCTATGCTCTAACAAATAAAGCAGTAAAAATTCTACTTTTGTACGACTAAACCTTACCGAGTTACGATGTTATGTATTTTATAAGTATTCAGCGTTTTTTCGTTTTTAGTTCCTGACCGTTAGTAAAAGGAAGTTGCTTATGTTACATAGGAGAATATACCCCATACCGCAGAGTCTTATTTACTACACAGCCATGAGAGCGCCCCCATACATTATATCATTCATATAGATGATGCTATTGGTTTTTTGGGAGTTTTCATCTAAACCTAGAGGAATTTAACGTTTTGGAAGTAAAGATTGGTAATACTGCTAAAAGGTAAGGTATGCAGCAGCAATTCTGTCAACAACAAAAGCATAAAAAACCAGAAAACAAATCTTTCAAAGGTTTTTTTTTTTCTAAGCAAATTATGGATAAAAATTATACATGATACAGGAAATCGGATTACCCGTTAAATCAGCGCAGCACCAAATTGAATTAATATGGTGCTTAGAATTATTATAAATGTAAAATAAAATTACAGAATGGCTGTTTTAGCTAAGTATAGTTTAGCTTTGCATTTTAATAAACTCCTAAATTAAAGCCATAAAATCACGTTACGGGAGTCTAATATCATTTAATGACCAAAATAAAATGTAACAAATAAATTCTAATACATTTTTATTTAAATTAATTAATTCAAACTTTTAGAAGAACTACACATTGTTTCTAAGTGAAATATTTTCGTTTTAAATATTTTATTCGGCAAACCTTCCTCTTAACTCCTTCTACAGTAATTTCTACGATAATAATGCATTTTGCAGAATCATCAGAGACATCTTATTCCACTTCCCTTTCAAAGCTTCTAATGGTTCATTCATGGATTTGAATCTATGTTTAGACAATGCTCTTTTCAAGAGTACAATTGTGCAAAAGTCAATGGATGATTATATTCGAGAATATAGTAGGAATATGAGTTCAATAAATCGTATTAGAAATTTCTTGAACAGTTTTTCTCCCATGAATTTAATAATGACTTTGATGAGTGGCTGTTTTCTTTGAACCTTATAAGGCTCCAATGGCTGATAATACAAAAATGCTACTTTCTTTACCTTGGACAGAAATAATAAAATATATTTTTTTCATACTACGTGGAATTCAATTTTGCCAGCTTACATATTTTTTTTTTCATTGTATGAAGTCATGGTCGCCGGTAAAGGGAGTGGCCAAATGTGGACCATTGCCCATCACTGATTTTGAAATTTAATTAATTTTCCTTTTCTCTAATAACTTTGGAAAAGAAAAACGCTAAATTGTGTTGTTCCCAAGTAAAAAAGAATAGTTTAAAAGAAAAAAAGAAAAAAAAATTAAGGATTTTTCGTCCTCTTCCCCCCTTTCCGTTCGCGAAAGACAATACATGGTTCTGTTTTCCTTTTATGTTCATGTGTTTAAAAAACATCTTAAACGGAAAATTCATGGGTATCAGAGCCGCCAGACGGAAAACTATAAAAACGCTGTCAGTTCTCCATTTTGGAAATAAATAAATGAATAAATAATAAAAACAAGGAAGAAAAAATCTTGCGTCAAGCATAGATTATGAAACACTTTCCAACACATTCAGAATAATGTAACAAAACTTCGTCGTTTAATAAGTTAAAATATTATGTCTAATTCAACCCTATGGAAACGCATAAAACATTTGAAAACCCAATTTCAGCTATTCCCACTACAATCGGAAAATTATCCGA
Organism: Maratus speciosus; assembly: GCA_963932465.1. Classification (NCBI taxonomy): domain Eukaryota; kingdom Metazoa; phylum Arthropoda; class Arachnida; order Araneae; family Salticidae; genus Maratus; species Maratus speciosus. Next base: position 363,262,751 of record OZ010790.1, on the reverse strand, counting down.
ATTTTTTGAGCAGCTCTGTAAATGATATATAGATTTGTATCTATTAACTACATGCTTACCAAAATTTAGTTCAGTTAAGAAATACATATACCTCAGTTGAAAATTCCCCTTCAGCAATTTCCGCTAATAAGGAGAATGGTGCGTGAATTCTTTTGTGCAGCCCTGTATAGAATTTATACACAAGTAATATGCAAAAAAAAAAAAAATAGTTAAATTTAAAAGCGCATACCGAATTTTAAAACGCACTTCCAGCAGTTATTACTCAAAGACAGCACTGTAATCAATTTATTTTGTGTGTCCCTCTAAATGAACGACAAATGCGATGAATGTCCTATTATATCGTATTGTAGTGAAATTGAGTGATTTATATAAATTTCAATACATTTGAAATAGCCTAATCTCATTAAAATACTCTGCAAACGATTCCCCCCCCCCCCAATTACCTTAACGTAAAGTAATTCTTTTGTGTGCCCCTGTAAATGAATTGTTAATCCCACATACTTCATATACACTACCAAACATGCTTTGGTGGCCCTAAATAATGTTTATCAATTGCTCAAAAATCCGAGTATATTTACGGGATTTAGAGCGTGGACAGATGGATAGACAATCCGAAAGAATAAACACTTTTCAACTTCGTTGGATAGTGTATTGGTGGTGTAGATATCCACCGTAACATGTAGAATTAGTAGTGGACGACAGAATAAAAAATCAGTTGCCGGCAGCCTTATCATGAATCGGCACAGTGCTATCTGGCTGCTGCACAGTGTGCAGCATTGATATACATCCGTCTGCAGTTGCAAAAAGTGTGGAGAGATAAAGCGGTCAATCGCGATGGTGATTGGGAATAATCAGGCTGCATGATCTTTTAAGCCCTGTAGAAATTTCAGCTTTAAATATCATGTTTCATCTATTATTCCGAATCACTGCAGCCGCTCCCGGTTTAGATATTTAAAAAACCCTTTAACATAATCATTTGATGCAAGCGTATCGCAATTTGAAAGTTACTTTAATACATTGCTGATGGATAGTTTTTGTCTTTTAAACAGGAAGTTCCGTCTATGGGCGTTACTCTTTGACGTTGCGTTATTTAACAAAAATATATTCTGTGTTCGTGTTTACATTTCAACTGGATGTATATAATAATGGTACTGTCTCCAATCGGAGTAATTGATATGCATACTTTTGAGTATTTGTATGAAAACGAATATTCTGTATGTTTTGAGAAACAATCTAACGTATAAAATGCAACTTCCGTCCATGGGTGGAGTGACGCATGTCCAAAAGACGGAATTAGCATCAGCCGTCACGAATGTGTTAAGAATATATGCGATTCTATATCCGTTTCTGTAGCTTCTGGAGATTTATCTTTATCTTCTTCTTAGATATGTGCATGAATAATTTTCATATAGGCGAAAGTTTAAAACTATTTTTTATTTTCTTTCTTAATTAATATGCGTCGGTTTATAATTAAAGTATTTTATATGTTTTTTCAGTTCACTGAGCTACGTATATAAAAGGAGATCTGTTTTCCTATTTCCCAACATGATTTCTAGCGGTCATTGCTGAAGGATACATTGAAGATAATTTTAGTTCGCATTCATGGCAAAAAATGCTGTTTATTGCATTCCCTTACATGATTAGAGATTCATTGATTAATTTGATAAGTATAACTTAATTAGAGAAGCATAAATTAAGATAACAGTAAAAGAGAACACTAACATCTAACATTGATAAAACGGACTATTTTTTACGTTTGCCTTGCAAACTTTTGACAGCCGACTAAGAATTCGTGTTATATATAGAGCTCAGTGGTTTAGTTATATCTTTTTCAGGTGCATTTTAATCTGTGCTAGGGTTTTCAACAGGTCACAGTTTTGTTACCCCTTAAAAAGCTAACTGAAAACAACTTTTACGGGTTAGCGTTCATTTTGTTACATTTTGAGCCTTTTCCGTGCAGTGTTTCTAGTAGACTACTTTTCAATTCAGATTTCTTGATTAGCTCATTTTTTTGAAATTGTAAAATTTTCCTTATTCAATGGCATATTATTGGGTGAGTGCAAAAGTTCTACCCGTTTTAAAGATATGTAAATGTCAAATGGGGCTGGGGATGTTACAGCTGACGTTTGGAAGACAGGAAAGTGACCAATAACGTGTAGCGCAGTAGAGTATGCATAGGCACAACGTTTGTCAGAAGAACTCATGTAGAACGACAAACAACATGGCAAGCAAGAAAGCCCACATCAGACATTGTTTACTGTAGGAATAAGCTAAAACCGTTACAGCAGCCGCAGCTTGCAGCAGCATTTGTCAAGTGTATGCGAAGGATGTCATGGATGGTAGCACCTGTTGCCGTTGGTTTAGGAAATTCCGGGACGGAGACAGAAGCTGTAAAAATCATTCCCGTTCTGGACGCCCCGAAATGGTTTCTGATGATGATCTAGACACAGCCATAACAATTTCCCCACATCTAACAGTCGAAAAATGAGCGGAAATGTTCTCGGAACACAGAACAACAGTCTAAAGACTGATGTATGCGCTTGGTTTCGTTACAAAGCTCGATCAGTGGGTTGCACACCAGCTTACAGTAAAGCAACGTAAATAGAGGATCAGCATCTTTGTTTCTTTCCTTTCCTGTGACAGTAAAGAACCATTTTTGGAACCAAATTGTAACGGATGATGAGAAGTGGATACTGTATCGTAATGTGAAGCGTGGAAGGACCGTGTGCCGATGTTGCAGAGCGTATTCCATCGGCCTAAATATCCCGAAAAAGTTTTGCTCAATGTATGGCGTGATGCCAAGGATATAATCAACTAGGATGTCATCGTTCCGAACGAAATGATCAATATAGACCTCTACTGCCAACAACTGGACAGATTGTCAGCAAAACTCACGTCTAAGCGGCCACCACTCATCAATCGCAGAGGGGTTCTCTTTCATCACGATAAAGCCAGGCCTCATGTTGCTTTAAGGACTCAGCAAAAATTCCGGTACCTTGGCTGGAAAGTTTTACCTCCGACCTTGCACCTTCGATTTGTCCCCTTTTTTTATCGATACACAACGCCTTCGCTTGCCGAACCTTCAATGTTGTGGAGGCTGTACAAACGACGTTACAACAGTATTTTGATTCTAAAACAGAGCAGTTTTATCGGCGTGGGATTCACTTACTGCCAGACAGATAGCAAGAGGTCATACATAATGAAGGTGTTTGCGTGAATTCATAGGTGCTTAACCTTTTTGTGTTCTCCGCCTTTCTATTTTTACTAAAAAACGGGTAGAACTTTTGCACTCACCCAATAATTAGGGCTAAAAAAAGGGAGAATTTTACCATTTCAAAAAGGTGGTGTCAATCAAGAAATCTGAGTTAAAAAAAGTAGCCCGCTGGCAACACTGATTCCGTATAAGGCAAAAAAAGTAAAGTTCAAAATACCTTTTTTGCATGAGATTTATAACGATATGCATTTGCAAAGTAAAGTTTCGGTACACTCAAATATTTCTTGGACGAATAAAGCTAGAATTCTGATACAAATGTCTATCTATAATAAAACGACTATGTACTAGCATATATAAGAATAGCTTCAGCGTCTCTTAGTGCTGAAATTTGAAAGTTACCGACATTATCTCGAAAAATGTGAGAGATACAGAAAGAACATCAATTACAAAAGCATAGAGCATTCTCTATTTGGTACGAAATGACATCTTACATGTAAAACAAAGTTTATTAGGAGCTTTGAAATGTTAATTTTTTGACAACCAATCACTGGTTTAAACACGTTGCTATTTGCTTCTAGCAGTGTGGCCTTATAGGAGATGTATGTTTTCTAGTATAACTAATACATGTAAGCAAGATACAAATTATTTTAATTTCAAGTTAATTTTCCCCAATGCGTCCAGCATTGGCAGCAATAAGCATGCACTAAAATGCATTTACATGCATAGCTGCAGATGATGGACACACTGAGCATACTTAACTCGAATTTCACGTTAAAAGAAATTGTAGCTTGCTTACACGTGTTAGTTTTAACAGAAAATATATATCTGCTTTATGAGCCACACCTCTAGAAGCGATTAGTGACATATTTAAGCCGATGGTTGATTATCGAAAAATTAAAATTTTCGAGTTTCTAATAATTTTTACATGTAAGGCGTCATTTCATCATAAATAGATGCTCGATACTTTTGCAAAAAGAAAAAAAAAATTCGCTATTCCTTTTTACGATTTAGGGTCAACAACTTCCAAATTTAGCCCCTAGATGCACTACAGCCATTCTTATATAATAGCGCATAGTCATTTTGCTATAGATAGACACTTCATCCATAATTCTAGACCCATTAAAGAGATATTTGAGCATATGAGAACATTAGTTTGCACACGGATATAGTTGCGAATCTCACGCAAAGTAGGAGATCTAAATCTTGCTTTTTTAAACCTTGTTCGGAAAAAATTAAAATGAAACAAAAGTTTTCTTGTCAATTACGGTGTGTCCTTTCCTGTGGTATAAACGATAGTCAAATCGTAAGTGTCCCTTTTGAGATATGGGCTTCTGAAAATGGGGCTGAGTTTATGAATTTAATTTTTAAATTATTTCAAAGATGAATAAATTAATAAATATTTAAGGGAACAGTTTACCCCAAAATTGGCCAAAGAAACGATTTTGAAAGCCTGTTTAATTGTGAATATTTTGGTACCTCATTTTTGCCCTTACGGCAATTATATCGCGAGATATTGTAAATTTTGTTAACAGACCCAGCGCAATTACCCACACAAATTATAATTTTAAATGGTTTTTTCTCCATGTTCATATTTTCTTCACTTTCATGTTTTAAAAAATGCTAAAGCTTTTTTTTGTATTTGAGATAGAGATTTAAACTTTTTTGTACATGTTCTTTATTATATATGTGATAAATATGCGCATGGAATTAGCCTTAAGGTTTTTGTTATTAAAAAAAATAATAAAAGTATATGAAGATGTGTTAGATTTCATCGTTTTACACTATATATATCAGTAAAAAAAATTACATTACATGTAATATTAGATGTATCTAAAAATTCGTGCGCAGTTTTGTGTAATATACATTTGAAAATCTAAAAAAAAAAAAAAAAAAAAAAAAATGCGCAAAAATATCACTATTTAAAAAAGTAGTAGGGATTTAAAAAAATTTTTTTTTTTAAACTTTTTTAAAATTTTAACTAAATATGCAGTTGATTTTTTCCCCTTCAAAATGTAATTTTTGCTGAACATTGAAATGCAGTGAGTTCACCATTCGAAACCATATTTTTAAAGGTAAACAAAACTGTTGAAAAGGTAAACTGTCCCCTTAGGTAGGACGGAAACGACTTCATTAGCTGTATGACATGTTCATAGATATTTAATTGTAGAAGTGACAAACTTTTAAAGTAATTAGTTGTGTTGTTACATCTTGTAACAGTAAGGTTCAAATTCATCGTGGCAGACTGTATGGCTTAGATTGAGATCAAGTAATGATGAATGCATTGATTTCTGTTCTTTAATACTGCATTTATGATTTTTAGCATAGAAAGCTGTATTACATATCATATTCTCAATAAGTACGATTTCTTGTATCATGAGCAGTAAGATGACAAACTTGATGAATTGGTCGTTTTTCCGACAGAAGTGAGATAGTGAATTTTACAAAGGATCCCGGTGAGTCAACTATACCACTTCTAACTCTGACAATTTGTAAATCTATATGTACGTTCTTTTGCGATTGTATCAAAATTGAAAGGACTTGTGTACGGACCGTATTGAAATTTAGGTCCCTTGACATGAAATAAACCATACATATTGAACGATTGATGTTATAGTTTGCTGAGGTAGAATCATAAATCATCTTCAACATTTTGTGTACTTTTATACTTCATGATGAAAATTCATTTTCAATAACTATCTCGTACCCCATTTTAAAAACCACAGCACTTAGTAAAATAAAAAAGAGGAAAAAAAAAAGGAGAAAATAACAGATACATATGTAATTTTTTAATAATTTTAAACGATGACTTAGAAACGATGAACAAGAAATGATGTACGCACGAGAAATCTAAATTTAATTACGTGAATTTTTATTTACATTGCTAACAAGGCGTAAAACCAACAGAGTGAAAAAGTATTCAAGCAAGGGTTCGAACCTGAATCATTTGGTTCAGCGCACCAACGATCATCCGTCAGAGCCACCTGGAACGACACCACCCTTCCCTCTTAAATGTTGGTGAGGTTGAAACCACAGCACAGTGCTGTGGTTTCAACCTCACCAACCCGTTGGTGCTGAACCAAAAGACCCAGGTTCGAACCCTGGCCTGGATTCTTTTTTACTCTGTTGTTTTACGCTTTACGCCATGTTAGCAATGTGAATAAAAATTCACGTAATTAAATTTAAATGTTATTTGTTTTTCTCCTTGAAGTAAGAATTTTAGAAACTTTTAGATAAATGAGAAGATTTAAAAAGATATATTAATTTTCATTTGCAAAACATAAAACAGAACTAAAAAATTCCTAAAAATAGAAGCATTTAAGGGGTCTTGTATCTTTTAAACGCGACGAAAAACAACAACAATATTCAAAGTTTGAATCAGTGTATCGCCATAATTTTTTTAGGTATAAATATGTAATTTGAATTTGAAAATATGAAATTTAAATTTCGTAAAATTAATTATGAAATTAATTAAACACATTATGCTTTTTAATATGCTACCATTAGAAACTGACTAGACTTTTACAAAATGTGTGTATTGTTGAAATTAAAGTTAAAGTAGTTAATAATAATAAAGTTAATTTGTTAAAGTAGCTCTTTTTTTTTAGTCCGTAGGTCATTGCGCACATGATATTTTGAGAACATATACATAGATTGATATGAAATTTTATACACCCTGGCCTCCAAAATTAAGGTACAGGGACTGGATACTTTCGATTGCATACGGTTTGTCGAATATCTACCAACATTATTGACGAATTGTTCTTGAACTTCTGGGATGTAAAGAACATGTTTGATTTCATATTTCCCGATGAAGATTTAGTCGGCCGATAATTAGGGGGCTAATAATAAATTTAATAATAAAATAATATTTACGATCAGCTATGCAACAGAAAATGCTGGAAAATGGTTTGTCTGTGCGTTAAATGATTATTTGGGTCCTGTTCAACGTTTGTGTGCATTTGTGTAAGCATAGCACTCACATTCGTAAAGATGTTAACGTTTTTGTGAAAAATTCAAAATTTTTTTGTTTATAGCATACAGTTTTCAACCAAATTTTAGTTTACTTTCCGAAAACCTGACAAAGAACAGTAGCAACAATACACTTCAATTAAAACATGAATATATTGAATATCTGATGAGATATGGGTACTTGTATAAAATAATTTTTAACTGCGCATGCGTGGAAGATTTCAAAATTTTTATTTCATAATTTGATAGTCAGCTATTTAGGGCAACTTATCTAAAATGTCCAGTCAAATATCGAGAAATTTCACAAAGATAGGGGCGATATAGTGAGTTGCTTTCTAAAAATAGCTTTATTATAAGGGTTTTTCGACAACTTTTCAATCAAACTCACTATATCTTTCTAAGTTTTCTCAATATTTGACTGGACTTTTTACAGAAGTTACCCAAAATAGCTGGCTACCAAATTATGAAATAAAAATTTTGAAATCTTACACGCATGCGCAGTTAAAAATTATTTCATACAAGTGCCCATATCTCATCAAATATTCAATATATTCATGTTTTAATTGAAGTGTACTGTTGCTACTGTTCTTTGTCAGGTTTTTGGAAAGTTGTGTTAAATTTGGTTGAAAACTCTGTATGCTATAAACAAAAAACTTTTGAATTTTTCACAAAAACGTTAACATCTTCACGAATATGAATGCTATGCTTACGCAAATGCATACAAACGTTGAGCAGGACCCAAATAGTCATGTACCACAGAGACAAATCATTTCCAGCCTTTTCTGTTACATAAGTGATTGCAAATATTATTTTATTATTAAATTTATTAATAGCCCCTAATTCTACCCCCGATAAATCTTCACCGAGAAATATGAAATGAAACATCTTCTTTACATCCAAGAAGTTCAAGAACAATTCGCCAATAATGTTGGTAGGTATTCGACAAACCGTGTACAATCGAAAGCATCCAGCCCCTGTACCTTAACTTTTGGAGGCCAGTGTATATAATAAGCACATGTGTATTTTTAAAATGATCTACACTTAGGTCAAAATTATCTTATTAACAATGTAAATGAAATGTTCTAAAAAAAAATCAAACTTTTACATTTTTTAATGAATATAAATAGTCATAGCTACAAAACGTATAACTGTAAATAATTAAATGCAGATTATTTTTTAAATACTTATGTGTTTATTATCGATATCAAATTTCGTAGCAATCCATACATATTGACTGAAGATATTATGTGCGCTATGACTTACGGAGTAAAAAAAAGCAATTTTAATTTCAATAGTACACAAATTCTATAAAAGAATAACCAGTTTCTAATGACGTATTTTAAAAAGCACAATCTGCTTAATTAATATGCAAATTTTCTTGTTTATACATAACAAAGTTTTGAAGATACATTAATTCAAACTTTGAATTTTTTTCTTGATTTTCGTCGCGTTTGCAAAGTACAAGACCCTTTAAACATTTTTGAATGAATAACTGCAAGAAATTTCTTCAAAAGATTAAACTCTGTACCAGCTAATAAACGATTCACACGTGGAATTTTACCATATAAATTATTTTTTAAAATCGATGCCGAGAAAGAGCAAGCAGCGAACCTCTACCACCTCTGAGTAGTAAATAAATTTTAAATAATGAGATCTATTTCCTTAAGCTGTTAATTGCACCACAATTACCGGCTCTTTAAAACAAAATAAAAAGCAAAATTGGAGCGTAACACTTCATTACTCCTCTCCCATATCATTAGCGTATCGGAATGCACAACAGTTTCCGAAAATGTTAGTAGGAAAAAAAACAAGAATCAAAGAGAATAATGGAAAAGGGCGGAGAACCTCGTATATTCAATGACGTGACAAACGACGACGTTTGCACCGGTCGATTTTAATTCCAAACATCCTTTTCCATTCTAATAACAACATGTAATATGAAAGGATCGCTGCATCGCGTGGTTCGGATGAATCTTGCATTCGAAAGAATGTTCTGCGTTCAGGAATTCAGCTAGGAATATTTGGATGCTGTTTTAGAAACACATCACGCGATGTTGGACGTTTTTGTCAAAATGCATCAACAGTGGTGATCAGTGTGTTTATCTCTCGGCTAAAATAAAATAAAAACGCATTAACAGTACGAAAAGCACTTGAACTTTTCTCTACTCGCTGAATTAACAGTACATACATAAAAATTTTAATAATTCGATTCATAATAATGTTCCCGTAGCGGTATGGGAGGGATCTGTCTTTAGACTAATTGATGGAATTTTGGAATAATTTAGTTATCGGTTATTTCATTACCGCACTTCTACAAACCAAAGCAGAAGGGTTTGTGACTATCACTGTAGAATTTCACGTCCGGACGTTACTGGTAAAGCAGTAGTACTTCCGGGAAACCAGGGGTTAAGGCCCGGGGCCCGGCATTCATATGAGTGTCCGGTACACCCGAGGTTCCTGTGGGACTCGGAGGTGTGATCATCGAACTATGCGACTTAACGTGGGTGACTTCCAATGGTTTTTGGGGCGCAGGAAGAGTGACTTTCCCTGAGCGGTGTTCTTCCTCAGCTGGAAACAGATGTCATGGCGGTACGACATGTGTTCACGCCAGTTCCCCGTCTGACAGTTGCACATTATGGGTTACTCAGAGCTATCCCGGCGGGCAGCTTGTGACATGGCATGTTAGTTTTACCGCTGTTTCATTACAATAGCGTATCGGAATGCGCACTCAACACTGATACCCTCTTACATATAGTGTGGTGAAATTTAGACTTGAAGAACAGTAGATGTCGATAAATCATCAACTTTGCAATATTAATATAGATGAACATTTAACCAAAACAACGCCGTAGGTAAGAACTAGTCACCAAAGAGGTATGGAAATTGACAGAGAAAATAGAAAAAAACATCAAAACGAAACACAGAAGCTGTAACAACTGCCCTGACACAGAATTGATACCAGCATACATCTTTGACTGTCAGGCAATTTTGGCAGCTCGGCAAAAGATTTGTATTCCATCAAATAAAAATCTATAAGATAATAAAATTTCGCAGATGGTCAGAGCTGCTATACTATCTATTCATGGCATCATTTAACCTACTTATTGTGGGTGATTGCAAAAGTTCGTTCCCTATTTCCTATGCATCGAATTTCGAAGTGTACCCAAGTTGTTTTAAATGGCGAAATGCAGCCGAATTGTCAACATTTAGCCTCTTAACAATCTCTTCGGTAGTAATCCGTGGATTACTGTTCACTAAATCTCGGGTTAAGTCGTTATCAATGCCAAAAGGTCGCCCAGAGCGAATTTTATCGTTTAGATTGAAATCACTATTTCGAAATCGACAAAACAAATTTTTAACTGTCCTAAGAGCGGGAGCATGATCCAAAAAAGCGTCTTGAATATTTTTTGTAGCATGTCCAACAATCACTCCTTTTTTAAACTCATATACCATAACAGGACAAAAATGTAACTTTTCATTTTCCATTTTTAATATTAACCTTGAGCGCCAATTAATTTGAAAAACTTTTTTTTTTTAACGCTATGTTCACTCACGACACACACGCATGTAGATAACTGTCACTTAATAATATGGCTATATAAGAAACAGCAGCACAATCAAAATTTCAAGTTTCTGCTATCTATGAAAGAGGGCACGAACTTTTGCAATGACCCAATATTTTAATCAAGAATCATCATAGACAAGACATCGTCATAGGAATGCGCAACATTTTTAGGAATTTAAATTATGAAGAACAATGGAAAAGAGAGGAGAATTAAGTGTATTCATTGATCGGACAAACTACTACACTTGCATAGGTTGATTTTAAGGGGCTGGTTACTCAGCTTCCGCTCGCTAATGTAAAGTCTATGGGCATTTGATGCATTCGTATATTTAAAATATCTCCTCGGGGAATTAATATTTTTAACTTCTTTTTTTTTGTGTACACTTCCTAAAAAATGTCTCTTTTTTTTCTTAGTTCTCAAAATATTTCTAAAGTATAGACTTAATTTTATAGGAAGTGTTAAAATCTTACTCACAGTTCGCCCGCTTTTAACACATAAAATATTAAATCCAGGGTAGATTTTAGAAATATTTTGAAAACTAAGAAAAAAAAAGAGACATCCTTTAAGAAGCGTACACAGAAAAAATATTTTAAAAATATGAATTTCCGAGAAGATATTTTAAGTATACGAATGCATCAAAAATTCATAGACTTAACATTACGGAGGAGAATTCCGAAGCTGAGTGACCAGCCCTCTTAATTCCAAACGTTCTTTTCCATTCTAATAACAACTACTGCATCGTGTGGGTCTGATAAATTTTGCATTCGTCTGTATTCAGGAATCCATTTAGGAATATTTGGATGCTGTTTTAGAAACGTATCATACGATGTTGAACTCTTTATCCAAATACATCAGCAGTGGTGATAAGTTTGTTCATTTTTTTGCTAAGAGAGAAAACGATAAAAATACAAGCAGAACTTCTATACTCAATGTTATATATTGCGGGATTGGTGTCTGTATGGTTTATGAATGCCGATTATGACGGCCGATTATCTATATTAGGGATATAGGCCCAGGGGGAAATGCCCTCCGTGGGGGTCTTTCTAAGGGATCTTAACCCGTTTATACGCAAGGTGCGAAGAGTTATATGTTACGGAAAGGGGATCCTTGTTTGTTCACTATATGAACGTTCTATACTGAAAAAATATATCTGAAATTGACAGATAAAAACTGTCAATTTTGGCGCCAGTGGAAAACCGTTTAATTTACAGAAAATACCTGTAATTTTCCCTTAAAACAGAGTTTTTTTTGTAAAAAATACAGATTTTTTCTATAAAAATTACGCAATTCGGTTTCTTTTACAGCGAAAAACTTTCTTTAAAACAGTGTTTTTGTATAAAAAGTACAATTTTTTCTGTAAATATTACAGATTTTTTTTACAGTGTATGAACTTGGTCTTTTTCAATACAAACATATGGATTTTAAATGATTTGTTTAACTTGCCGAAGAAAGATTGATTTAATTTTATTTTATTATTGCTTTTATCGTTTAATCATCAATTACTTATTTACTATCTGTTGCAAGTTAAAATAAGAATTTTCATGCAAAATCTATATTTTTTTTTCAAAGTGTATTGTTGTTGGTAGTCATTAAACAAATAACTAAAGATAGGTAGAAATTTACATTTCGAAAGTTATTGTGAATCATTTTAAAGTTCATTACAGTTGTAATGAATAAAACAATATTGCACGAATTATTAACTTCGGCGTATGTTATTCTACAAAACTATCGTAAAAAAGTATGAAAGAGAAAATTTTCACATATGAAGCCCAATATTTTAATGCAATAATGAAGATAATACTAATACAACGAAACTTATAACAAACTTATCTTGTTTTGTGTGTTATACAAAAAAGCGCTAGAACAGCATAATTATTGGGTCAGTGATACATGTAATATCAATTACATTCCAAAATAGGGAACGTCTAATTCTATTTGGATATTAAAAGCTGCTTCTGACCATTTTTCGTATTATCGCTACATTTTACACAAAGAAGCTAAGTCTATTGACAACTTATGAACAAAAATTCAAGTTCGGATTGAAGTGGCCTGATATTTTTGAACAAATAAATGGATTGTGCCGAATTGGTTTCAGGTATAAAAATCGTTTGTTGTAATGCGCTCCACCGCATCTCAAAGTTTAATCCTTTTTTTAAGTTGTATGTTCCAAATTATTAATTAATGAACCTTCCACTGTGATTAATCCCCTTCCAAAGCATTTATTGGAAGATTTTAAAAATACGCTAGAACATTTGAGCACTTATTAAATAAATTTTAGAAAAATTAAAAGAGAAAGATTTTAGAAAGAATTTATTAAAATTATGGGGAATTTCAACTTTTTTCGGTCAAAATTTTCGGTTTTTGTTTTGAATTTTTTTGCAACCCTTAAATGACTAGACTATTGCCCAAAAGTGACTTCGTGATATACCAATTTCTTACACTCTGTTTTTGCTCGTCGAACTATTCGACCGATTTCCTTCATTTTTTTAAAAAGAAAGGTAATTGTTTTTGATGGTGTTTATACCACCAAAAAGTGTAATTTTCATTTATTAATTATTTTTTCGTATTCTCAAAAGCTAAAACCCTATAAGTGTTCCCCATCGCAACAGGCATATTATTTATTTTTTTTTTACACAGAAAGATTTAAATATGTAAGTAAAATATCATAAAATATGATGCAAAAAGTCCGAAAGGGGCTATCGCTTTAGTTTGTACTGAAAAAAGTAAAAAAATCACGTTAATTTTAGGTCAAAGAAGTAGAAACTTCCCTTAATAAACTAAATCGGAATTTATAGGAGTTTTGTGGAATATTTACAACTCTACTCAATCAATTTCTTAAAAATATATTTTTTGCCTTTTATACAAATAGAAAATGTACTAATATAGTGTGTGCCTTGCATAATAAAAGTTTTTTTTTTTTTTTTAACCGAACCTAAACTCTCTACTCTATATCTTTCAACATTAAGAAAGCTGAATATTTAAAACTGGAAGATAAATTATGCAATTGAAAAATATTTTTGTTTTATTCAATGTATTTTTGGTATCTCTCTATTCTAAAAAAAGTAACTACCGCTGTCACCGCCGCCGCCGCCGCCGGTTTTGAATTTTTTGTGACCGGAGGTCTTTCTTCGTTAATATTAAGAAAAATAATGCATACAAAAATATGAAAATCGGTAGTATTATACAGAAATATTTGATAAACACGCTGATGCAGACAGTTTTCAGATCGAAGAATTATTTTAAGATATATTTAATGCTAAATTTGGACAAAATCGTTCCACTAAAAAAGTTTTATAGGAGCAAAAACTGTTCATAGGAATTTAATCATTTTTAGATCATTTTATGCGTTAGAATTTGCCGGAGTGCAGATTGCATTAAATTTTTTATTTTGACTAATTGTTTGAGGTTTTATTTCTATTTTAAATTCAGATTTTCAGCATTTCTACAGATATTTTTAACAGATTTTAGAAAGTGATATTAATTTAAACTGTTGCCAACTGTATAAAAAGCGGAAACAATAATGTTTGCTTCAAAAAAAAAATATATATTTATACGTGTAAATAAATTAAAAATTTATTTACACGTGACTATTATAAGCAGAAAAAAACATTTGGAATTAGAATTAAATAATTATGTACAAAAAGCAGGAACTTATTAAAAATTACGTCATAAAAACTATAATTACACGTGAATTTTAAGAGAGAAAGGAATTTGTAAAACAATAAATTTATTAACATGCGTTAGAAGTCTTAAATAGGAGAAATTACGTCATATTTACGTCACATTACAGTTATTACATAAAATGAACACAAAATAATATTGCAAAACGGTTTAAATTTAGAAATTGCGCTAGACATTTATTTGATATTTTAAGAGTATACTTTTCAACTATTTTTGTTAGGAAAGCGCAAATAATATTTCATTTCTAACACAAGTACATTCACGTGAATATTAAAAAGAGAAAGAATAGTTTGGTCAAAATTACGTCAGATTAAAAACGATTAATTTAAAATGTCTCATTTAAAAGAACTTTCTTTTCACTTTGTTAAAAAATACCAGGAGATAAAGACTCTGTTTACTTAATTCCTTTTATATTAGCTTATTTTTAAATGTTGTTACACGTGTCTACGTCATCAAGTTATTTTTATTTCGACGTTTTATTTGTATTTTTATTAATGTTGTACTAATTTATTTGTTTTTTCGTTATTTAAAATAACAATTATGTCAATTTGTATAATTTGGCGAGTGGTTTGGCGATTTATATAATTTGGCGAAATTGGTCGACGGGATAATCAAGTAGTACCGCAACGGATTTGGCGTTAAAATTCCCCAATCAAAGAGAAATGAATAGAAATCCGTTTATAGAGAGATCGCCACTGTTTTTTAAATTATAATTCAATCTTTCGAAATCTTTTTAAAGCCGATCAAATTAGCGTGCATTTAGAGTCTACGGTGTCTGGACGGGGGTTGACGAGCGTAGCTCGTAGGGGGCCGAGCCCCCTAGTATGATAAAATGAAGCATCTATAACTCATACTACATTGTATTACTGCCAATCGATACGTGAAATGAATTTTATAAAGAAAAGTTTTTGTTAAAATATTTCTTCCTTACAGCCCGAGCTCCAGGATTACTTAAACATGGAAATTTAAAATGATTTGATTTATTTTGACGTGCACGAGAAAGATTAATTTAATTTTACTTATGGTCTTTTTTTTTTAGACTAACTAATAGGAAGTTGAGATAATTTATTTACTGATTGTTGACTTAATATTTATTGCATATAGGATGTCTGTTTTATTAAAAAATATACTATTTTTCAGAATGGACAGTAAGTTTACAAATAATTAAAGATTGGTACAAAATTGCTTTTAGGTATTTCTTGAGAAATATTTTAGAAATAATTGCAATGATTAAAACATATTAATATTTGGAAATTTTTCCAGAGAGAAACATTCGCCTTGAATACAATATTTCAAATGAAAATCAAATTTCAAATTATTTTTGCTTAAAAGGCGCAAAGACCAACTTAGTGAAAAATATTCCATGCCGGGAATCGAACCCGGGTCATCAGTATAGCGCACTGACGTTCTACCGCTAAACCACATGGAACAATACCCAGCCTGGAACTTCTCACTATTACAAGTTGGCAAGGCTACAAATGCAGCACAAGATGGAATATTTTCCGTGAGCCACCAACATGGGGCAAACACAGACACTTAATGAAATCCAGCATCGATGAATCTATAGATTCATCAAAAAACAAAAAGATAAAACAAAAAAATCTTCTCTATATAGACTATACTATCTAAGACTAAATAAAGCAAAAGTTTCTAATTTTAAATACTACCAGGAAAAATTAAGGATTGTACGCACCTTATACGTCACGTATAATATCAATATGTGGTCTTCCACAAAACTAAAAACTACACTTTTAAATATTTAAAAAAAACCGTTGAAGAGAAATATTTAAAATTTATACCTCAAATAAAAAAATGAATAATGACTTTATCATCACAAATTTGATTTTATGACTCGTGGCGTTTTCTAACAAGTTGGAAATTGCTCGTCAAACGTGGCAAATGAGGTGCGTTCGTACTACAGCTAGTTTTATAATTATTTTTTGCACCCCATATTGTACTGAATGTATATTTTTTTGCACTTCATAAGTGCATAGTCTGTAACATCATTAAAATTCACTGCAATAATTTTTTCCTATTCCCCGTAATGAAACGGAAAAATTTTGACTGTCCCTGTAATTAAACTATACATTCGATTTTCATAAAATTTGAAATGGCTCTACAAAATTTTGCAACAATTATATATTTAAAATTTCAGACCATTCGGAAGGCTGCAAAATCATTAAAATGCACTTGCAATAATTTTCCCCATTGGCCGTAATGTAAAGAAAAACTTTTGACTGTCCCTGTAATTAAACTATACATCCGATTTTCATAAAATTTGAAATGTCTCGACAAAATTTTGCAACAATGATATATTTAAAATTTCAGACCATTCGGATGGGTAGTTTTTGCTCTGTTACATGCGGACGGACGGACGAACGGACAGACGGACTGAACGACGACTATAGGTGCTACGTATTTATATAATTACGAACGCACCTAAAAGTTAAATGTTTCAAGGAAAACGCATAAACAGATGTCGAGTGCGTTTTACAAAATACTGAAAATTCATTAAAACAAGATTCTCATGCCTCAAAGGATACAAGAAATTTGCATACCACTAAGTTGTAATAGTAATGACTGACATATTTAAACTCAGAATTTCTTCATTAAATAAGCGAAATATTTCTTTTAGAAAAAACTTATATTCAAATCCCCTGAGGGGTACGAAACTTGATAAAAGTTTATTTTAACGGTTTATCAAAAGTTTTGTTTTTCTCTATTTATTTTGTTTTATTATTAGGTGCGTTTGTAATTATATAAATTACGTAGCATCTATAGTCGGCGTCTGGTCCATCCATCGGTCTGTCTGTCCGTATATAACAGCGCAAAAAGTACCCAACCGAATGTTTTGAAATTTAATAAGTATATATAAACGCTGCAGAATTTTGTCGAGTCATTTCAAATTTTATGAAAATCGAATCCAAACTTAAAAAGATATCAATAAAAGTTTTTTTCATTCTATTAAATCCCATCATACGTAATTAATTCAGTGATATCCCATGGTAGGTAATGATTCTAGGTTGCCATTGTGATTACGTCCCATTTAAGACGGAGTCATATTATTTCCGTATTTCTAAATTTAATATATATAATCGTAATAAATTTTGTATTCATGCATTTATGAAACTAGTTATAGTATACGAAAGCATCTCATTTGACACGTTTAATTTACAATTTCTGACTTGCTTTTATATTAATACAGTAATACACTACTTCACAAACACAATATAAGTATGCTTCTGGTGTAAAACTCTATTACAAGAATTGTTAAATTTAATTTTAACTTTTATATATGCTGTTATTTATCGTTTATAATAATAAATACTAGGCGCAGAAATATGCGTCTATTTAACAGACCCAATTGATTTTTAAAGCGTAATTAAGAGATCAAAAGTTAAGGCAGTAAGAAAGGCTTATCTAAAACACGTGTTCTAAGATTTATCGCCAAATAACTTTAATCTAGATAATGGAGAATGAAATATGATTTAATATATTTTCTAATAATTTGAGAGAGTATAATGTAAAACTGTAAAAGTTTAATACCAAGAAGTTAATAACAGCAAATTTCTATTTACGCAAAATATTATGCGAAAATTATGTATATTATAAAATTTTCAAATAGTTTAATATGAAGTAAATGTTGAAATTACCTCAATGGCTGCAGTAAATTTCCAAATGATATTGATAACGTGACATATACAGTTATGATTAATTACCTCATTTTAAAGAAACTGCAAAGGACCACATATTAATCTCTCCGAGTTAAAATTTGCCCATACAGGCTGAAATATAAACACTTTCTGCATACAAGCATATTTTATTACCTATTATTGCATAAAATAAAATTAATAGCTATACTTACCGTGGCTGTTCAAAATTCTTTTAAATCTAAAATGCAGTTTTTAAAATAAATAAATAAATAAGATTTTAATTAAAACTATCAATTTAATTTTAGAACGCTTTTTTTTCAATTGAGAATTAGTTCATTTAATTCATAAAAGCTTCTTTTCAAGCTTTCATATTTTAATTAAGAAAATACATAAATGATCTTTAATATTAAACGTACCTGTTTGGCAATATGTAAACATATGTGTTTATTTCTTCGAATTTTCTCAGAAAATTTAATTTAATCAAAGCTTATTTCACCACACTGAAATTGAAAATAACACTTCTTTTCAATTTTAATGAGAAAATTACACCAATAAAAATATGATAAACCTTTTTTTCCCCCTTCTTTTATCCATAAAAATGGAGTAATTAAGTTGTCATCTTAAAAAACATGTCGTTGAAAGATTAATATATATAATATAATAGATGTCATGCAACCAACCTCTTTTTAACCTCTAAAGTAAAGTGAAGTGAAGAGACTGACTCCCCAACCGTAAGTGAATGGAAGTGAAGAGAGGAGACGGTCAGTAGTGGAGGTTTTCGGGGATGTGGAGGATGCGGGAATGCATCCGAACTAATATTGGTTTCGTTTTAGAAGTGATATGTGTAGTTTTGTGAAAGTATTGTTGTTGATAAATTGTAGTAAAAGTGTATATAGTTCCCGGCCAGTGTAAATACTGTAAATATAGCATATCGTGTTTAATAAACTTTTCATATAAAAATTCTGGTGCCATTATCGGTTGTCGTGGCATTACAATAGATATGTCTCGGAAAGTGATTCAAATTTCAATTGAGCAATAAAAATAGCAATAGGCTTTTTGGCTGGCGTCCAAAAGTGGCCTGCACATTTTTGACGACAACAAAAAAGGCCGTAGTATGAGAAATAGGACTTTTTTGTTACTAAAAATATTACTTACATATATGTAAAAGTAACAGTCGAGTGTAGTTATGTATATTACGAAATTTAAAAATTTTCGCCAAGTTTAAAATTATTCTAATATATAAATTTCCCTTTTAATAATATTCCATATATTATACCAGCTTATTAAGTTAAAACCCTAAAAGATCCTAATCCATCTAATAATATTTATTCCAAATTGCGGAACTCTAAAAATAGTAATAACTACTTGTATTTCTTTAATAGGATCCCTTTTATTATTTAAATCCTTATTAAAATTCGCTATGAAATCAAACCCCTCTAAATTCTTTATTCAATTGCTAAAATATCATAATTCATAATTTATCCTGTCTAAAAAACCTATTTATTTAAAACCATTCTTTTATTAAAAAATATCAATGCATCTATTACAATATTCCAATGCTTTAAAACTTATTCCGCGGCTATAAATTATTTTTTTTCTTTTTAATTTATCGTCTGACGGGGAACAAAGCTATTTATAGCTGCAATCTCGACTGAAGGGACTAAGCTGTATTTACACATTGTGCATCTGATTTCAGGTTATAGAAAGTTCTGGAAAAATATTTCGCGCCAGGAAGCTTTTTTACTTCGATATTCATCCGACCGGAAATTTTAATAAACCGTCTAAAAAGCGATTATGATTGGGAGAGAAGAATCAGCTGATCTTGTTGTAACTTTGCGCCGATATAGGGTAAATATTGATTCGGCAGCCAGATACGGTGTGCAGAAATAAGAGAAAAACGGCGTAGAGCTGTGTGCAGAGCTGCTTGCAGAAATATGTATAAAAAGCAGCGGAATAGTGTAGAAAGGTGAAATTTAGTGGTGTACGAAACAGAATGAGAAGAGTGGTTGTAAAAGGAGCATGAGATTATCGTGTGGAAAGCAACAGAGAGATAGAACGTGGTTTAAGCGAGTCGTTTGGTGCTAGTGTAACTATTTTTTTCATCGACTAAATTGAGCATTCACCCTAGAACTATTTCTGATTGTTAATAAAGCTGGATAATGTCTCATTCTAATGCATCGTTTGTGCTCTTCATCTATTTTTCTGCTTCAACAAACCAATCGGCCAAAAACGCCTGTGCATTTTATATGGAAACCCAAATAAAACCGATAAACGCCAACTGCGCTTCATCAAATCATCATATATATATATATATATATTTATATTATATACATACACACATATATATATGTATGAAGAAAAGAAAACAAGAAACTCTTTAGAGCAATTTTTAAACAATCGAAATATTAAAACATTGAGCATGTTACAGTTTTTATTTTAATTTTGTAATTTATATAATTTTACTCATTTAATGTATCGGCCTACATTAAAGTGGCCGTTTTCTTGAAAATTTTCAATTTTTTCTATTATTTTATTTGAAAAAGCAACCATTTACGCTTCCAAATCTGTTTTAATTGTATCTCTAGGATTATTAGGAGAGGCGTTACGATCAATTTAATAAACAGGAAATAATGAGTGAAATACCGGAAGAGGGTCTAGGAAGACCAGGAGAAATGTAAATATGTTTCTATGCATCCTTTTCTTAATTTTTTTTTTACATAAAAACACTAATGAGACTTAATTGACACTAAGAGATTAATTTTGCATGTATCTGAATGATATAAAGGAATCTTTAAATGCGATGCATAGAAAATCAATTTTTCCGTTACCTCCATGTTCGATAAACTTCATTACATAAAATGTTTCATACATATTTCACTGAAATTTTGTCAGAATGCATTTCATATTACTCACTATGTTCTGAACTATCTAAGCTCTGTGTGATAATGTAACTATTTTATAAGTTTACTTGGAAGTTTAGTTTACGCTCGAATATAAAAAAAAATGGTAATTTTAATAAAGTGTACAGGTTAGTGTAATAGTAATATGTAATACAAAGGAAATTGAAATATATATAGTTGAATTTAGTTTACTCCTCCTGTCGTAAGCATGAAATTTTGCTAAAAAAGATTACCAAAACCCTCAAATTTTTTAAAAGGTTATGAAGATATTTCTAGTATTTCATTTGTTTGCACCATTCTGTTTTTCAATTGAACTAAAAATATGTGCATTTATTTAACCCGTTTATGCCTACCGTCCCATTTTTGGGACGTTTCGGATTTTAACAAATTTTTATAATATTCTTCTTTTTTACAACATGAAAATTGTATGAAGTAATTGTCCATAAATGTCTTTATCTATTACCGAGAGATGACAGCATAAGATTGATATTTATTCCTTTTTTCGGTGTTTATAGGTTTTTAATTTTTCATGATAGCGAAATGTAAAAAGTAAGTTTATTTGTATTTTTTGTATCAAGCATCCAAATAAATAATTCATAATCTTAACTTGTAGACTTCTTTCAAATACGTATTTTCTTAAATTGGGAAATTATAAGTTCAGGCCTATTTTTTATGCATTTTTGTAATTTACAAAATATAGGGCGCTAGACGCAAATGGGTATATGTTTCTATTAGCCAGTTAGGGGACAGTTATTTATGTAAAGTCCTTTTCAAGATCATTTTGAAATAAATTGCTTTCTAGCCTTAAATACGATTATTCTGAATTTATTATTAATAATACTTACAATGTTATTAGTCTCTGTAAAAAAATTAATATATTTTCTTAATAGTTCATAAAAATACTAATTATAGTACATAATATATAATTTAAATGCTTAATTTACATAAATTTTCACAAAACATATAATTATGCATTTTTCCACTTATGAATATTCCCATATTTAGTACGTTTACGTTTTATCAAATAAATACAAAAATATTTCAGCGTAATTTTTTTTAGTATTTTTCCAGCTCATTTTCCAACATTTTAAAGTGGTTTTGTCAAGAAATTTGAGAAAACAAAAATTCAGGCATGAATGGGTTAATATTTTACATTTTTTTAAAAGGCGCTCCGAACGTAGGCAGATACCTTAATATGTATAAGGTTTAAAATTTTTCATAATTTAATTTTCGTTAAAGTTTTTAATCATTAAATTTTTAGATATTCTTTTATTCCAGTTACAGTAGAGTCGCGATTATCCGAGTCCCGCTTAACCGCTTTTATCGAGTTATGTTCTTCTGATGGACTGATGGCTTCCATTATTATGAAACAGATATTATAAATGCAGTGTTGGGTAAAGATGAAAGAGCAGTCGTAAAAAGTTAAAACTCTGATTGTGTGGTCAGAATGGAAAAAAATGGCCATAATTTTTTTAAACATTTCATTTATAACGGCTGGTTCATAATAATGCAAGCCATCAGTCAATCAGAAGAAAATGATCCATTCCAAAGGTATAAGTTCGATAGAAAAAAACTCTTTTTAATACTTTGAGCAGAAAGAAGAGGCTACATCTGCAATTTTCATGACACTAATAGAATCACATAGCTGCCAATTTGTACGGTTTTGTTACATTTAAAATTTAATACAAAATTTTTGCCATATTTAATCATTGACAATTGTTAGATTTCGGCGATAGAATTAGTCAAAATTTACTAGTAAGTTTTAGTGGTAAGAAAAAAATCTTAAAAATTGGTAGCAATGCACTAGCGTAATACCGCAGGAGAAAAAAAAAAAAAACTGCTGCAAAATTGACATTTAATAAACAATAAACTATATCAAGGGCTTTTTCAAATAAACAATTTCATCCCCTGTTTTTCTTAAAAGTAACGGAAATGTACACCAAAGAAATGTTACTAGTACCATAAAAATTAATGAATTAAGGGAAAAATTATATTTCATCTCCTTAGTTGGCGACGATTTGTGTAAATCTGGTTTATCCGAGGTTTTCTTTATCCGAGATGAGTTTCGTCGATAATAATTCGGATAATCGGGACTCTGTACTTATGAGATATTTTTCATAATTGTGTACGGATGTATTGTTCACTTGTTATTGCATATGCAATAATTTAGGAAGGGTGTGTCGTTGGTGATCTAGTGATGTTAAGTCCTACGGTTTCAAATTTTCGTATAAAAATTATCCAGAGAGTAACTGAAAATATGTCGCAGAAATAAAATCTACATTTTTAGAAATTTAGATTTGATGGGAATTTGTTGCTGTATTTTTGTTCTTGTGATCCTATTTGACAGCACATATTTTCATTTTTAAATGTTTTAAATTCATAATTGAATTTTCATAAAATAAAACCAAACACAGCAAGGCGTGCACAATTACTCCATCTATGACACTATATGCAATGTTATCTACATTCTGACACATGAAATGTTTAGCTCAGTATAGTTCGGACGCTGATTATTCATACTTTCATCACTACTCTCAATATCATCCTATTTCACACGAGTTAAAGTGAAGCTTTCGGAAATACAGTTACAATATCTTCATCATTAAATCAATATGTTCATTTATTAAATTAACCCTTTATCTACTGATGGTACTTATACCAGGTGTTCCAAAAATGACTGATGGATTTTAAAATTCAATAACTTGCAAACGGTGACAGATATTAAAACATTTTTTACAGGAGGGTTATGTAAGATGTCAGGAGTTTTTATGTTGCGATTCCCAGTTTTAGTTACAAATACAAGCGACAGATAGCGCTGCAAGCAATAGGAGCTAAATCCAGGCTCGATTTTTCGGCCTCTTTCTTCTCCCATGCGAAAAAAGGAGATTAAAATGTTTTGAATGGATCCCGAAGTGCCAAAAATCGGGTCTGGAATTAGCATCTACCTCTCGCAGCGCCATCTATTGTTAGAAATTCGAAATAAATCAAGAATCACAGTAAAAAGACTCCTGACATCATACATAACCCTCCTGCAAGAATTTTTTTAATATCTGTTACCGTTTGCAAGTTATTGAATTTTAAAATCCATCAGTCATTTTTGGGACACCTGGTAAGTACCATTAAAATAACTTGTTATAAAATTCATTTAATACAGTTTAGAATGAGTTATAGCTACATTACTTTATCTTGTTCCAAAAGCATTATTGGTTACACAAAACAAAAATATTTTTAAAAGGATGATTTTTTTTTTTTTGCCTTGACATCTTTTCAGCTTTCTTGGCGTTGGTGGGGGTGGAGGGGATTTTTCAATTAGGAAATATTTCTATTGTAAGAGCATTATATTTGTACATTTCCTAAGTCTACAAAATACTACTAAAAAGATTTGAGTGGGGATATAAATAATGCACAAAATCCCTATAAATTCAAATTTAATGAATCCTTCTAAATCCTTCAATCTTTCTAAAATCCTTCTAAAATTTATTAAATGTTTATGCAAATCTTCTAATGTAGTTTAAACAATCCACGAAAAATGCTTTAGAAGATAAAATCTCCACGAATTCATAATTCAATACATAAAGGGTTAACATATTCACCATTATTTAAAGTTATGAACGAAAATCCGGAAATGGCTTGTGGTTAGAACGTCCTGTATTTTTAAATGGGTAAATGAATTGCGCCCTAGGTTCTTGTTAAATGTTGTTAATCTTTCTAAGTGCTATCATTACCTTATTTTGTTATGCAAAAGATTTCGGGAACGTCTTGTATACTATTTATATATATTGCGCGAACTAAGAGGATGCAGGAAAATTATGAAAATTAATATCAGGAAAATTATTGTACCAATATATAATAATAAATAATAAACAAATCCACGTACATAATAATATGCAGCGAAAAATCAATACGTTTTGAAAACGCTATAAGTATTTAACATTTTTAACCTTAAAATATAAAGTATGTTCTTTTTATATATATGTTACTAGCAAAAGTACCAGGCGTTGCCCGGAATTTGTAGAATGTTTGTTCTGAAAAGCCAATCTCAAGATTTAGCATACAACATAAAACAAAACAATACAAAAAAAAAAAAAAAAAAGAAGTCGAAGTATTGTACACATGAATCAAATGAAAATCCATATAAAGTTATATAACAGATGGTTAAGAATACAACTATAAATGAAGTTATTTCAATTCATCATTGCAGCAATAATGTTAAAATACGCCATTATTTCCATAATCGGGTTTTTATCATGCTTCAATACGTTTTTTCACACTCATATGACAATATACTATATTCACCAAGTCCTTTATATTTCCAATATGACGTGATATTCCACTTTTTTTAATTCGTCAATTTATTTATTTCATTTTCATTTTCCACGTGGAAATCTTGCAATAGAAAAGTAATTGTTGTAGTAAGAATTTTATAGCGGATTTTTAATTTTTGTCAACGGTTATAATGAAAAATGTTTAAATTTGATTGGAAATTGCTGCGTTTTTATTAATTAAAAATTAACTATAAATTATTTCGATTCCGGATTACTTTAGTTGCCTCGACCGTGTTTTAATACACATGTACGTAACATTTTACAATTCTGGCTTCCAAACTGTGGATTTGTATAGAATTGCAGACAGACAAATTTTCCTTTTTATATATTACATTCATTTTTAAAACATTTATTCTATATTCAAATTGCACGTAGCTAAATAAAATGAAATAAAGTATGCAAATTGTTTAGCGAGGTTGGATTTACAACATAATGTTAGGAAGCAAAACAAAATAAATCCAATGTTAGCATCGCTTAAATAAGACGGGGAGAACTTACCTCGTTAGGTGTTTGATTCGAACGCTTGGCTGTGAAGGGCTTCCTCCCACATCCTTGAAGCTCTCCATAGTATCCGACATCGAACATAAGCCTCCCTAAAAAAATAACAAAAAAATCGATTTTAAAAAGCAGAATATTTAAGAGGTGAAATTTCTTTTATTCATTGGAAACAGAAAGAACCATCAAAGAATGTTATTCTCTTGAGAAATGTACACATTTTGTTAGCTAAGTGAAATGTTATTACTTAAGGATTCGATATATTTCCCTTTTTTTCTTGTGCGCGTGTACGTGTGTGTATGTGTATTTTTGAAAATCAATGACATGAAGTAAAAAGAAAAAAATATATAGCTTTTTCCATTACTTTCGTAAAAGGGTCTGCAATGGAAAATGAAGAATTTTGTCATATTTATGAAACACAATGAAAGATTTTATTTAAAGTAATCAGTTTTTTTTAATCGTGAAATAGTCTTTTTATTTGTTGAAATAGTTGAGAAATGATTATGACTTTCGATTGCTTCTCTGTAAATGTATGAAAAATATGCAAAGAAAAAAATATGATAAAAAGAAAGAAAGAAAGAAAACATTCGACAGAAATCCATAATACAATTCCCATTCTAAAAGTCACAGAATATATCTTGTTTGACAAAAAGTTCTTTGTTTATGTTTTTCTTTACTATTGTCACACAGCAAAAAAGTCAGTTGATTTTATTATTTTTATTATTTATTATTTTATTTATTTTGCAGAAAAAAACTGCGATCCAGTCAAACTTTCTATTATTTTAACTGATTTTGCCCGTAAGTTAATAATAAATACAGATTATTTCTGTGAAAAACACATTTTTTTACTGTCGCCCTGGCTGCCAGCTTTTTTCTGTAAAATCAACAGATTATTTTAACAGCATATAGTTAAATTTTCTTGGGGGACCATATGCATTACATTTATTTTTATACGAGTTTTCAGAATCTTAATAAGAGCTCCAATACATATTTTCCCAATCGATTCGCCATGTCGCATATATACTAAATACAAATTTTCACAGGAAGGTCTTTGAAAATTACAGAAATATGGGTTAAAATAAATGGGGTCGAGGACTATGTGACTGTTGTAAAATGTATTTTTTATTTTCTAAATTGAGCTAAAACTATTAAAGTTAGGAATTAA
Organism: Maratus speciosus; assembly: GCA_963932465.1. NCBI lineage: Eukaryota > Metazoa > Arthropoda > Arachnida > Araneae > Salticidae > Maratus > Maratus speciosus. Next base: position 363,235,783 of record OZ010790.1, on the reverse strand, counting down.
CAGTTGTTTGGTAACAAGAGTAACCATACTCATCGGGAAATATATAAATATTTTGTTGCATTAAAAACATTTAGATTACGTCAATTGACATTAAAGAGAATTTGAATGTCATAAAATATAATAAAATATAATTCTTTGATGCTTCTGATTTTATGTACTTGATCATGACATCAGAAGCAAAGGAAAGAATGCAGGAAATTTTGTCTATTTATTTTGTGGGGGCGGGGTTAAATTGTGGATTCAAAAGGGACCACAAAAAATATATATGTTTCTATTAAAGAATTTTTAATAAACACATTATCGACGTTAATATTTAAAAAAAAAAAAAGCAGCTTGATCCAAAATGAGCATGCATGTTATGTTTGATCCAAAATGAGCATGCATGTTATATTTGGCTTTTACAAAGTACCAGAAAAAAGTAATCAAATACATACACTGATGCCAAAAAATTAGAAATTCTGGACGAATTGACCTTGAACTCCGAGGATATAAAGTACCTGTTTGACTTCAAATTTTTCAGTGAAGATTTAGTCGCAGGGAAAATTATGGGGCCAACTATAAATTTAATAATAAAATAATGCTTGCAATTACCCATTTAAAAGAAAATGCTTAAAATGGTCTGTCACTATAGCAAATGACTATGTGGGTCCTGTTTACCGTTTGTGTGCATTTGCGTAAGCATAGCATGCATATCAATGAAGGTTTTAACGTTTTGTGAAAAATTCAACTGTTTTTTGTTCATACCAAACAGAGTTTTCAACCAATTTTAACATCACTTTCTGAAAATATTAAAAAGAACTGTAGAAACAGTATACTGTGATTAAAACACTAATATATTAAATATTTGATGATATATGCGCATTTGTATGAAATAAGTTTTAACCGCGCATGCGTGAAAGATACCAAAATTTTTATTTCAGAATTTGGTAGTCAGCTATTTAGGGTAACTCATATAAAAAGCCCAACCAATTATTGTGAAAACTGTCAGCTGATTGACGAATTGTGGAAAATCCTTTCTATTAATGCTACTTTTAGAAAACAACTCACTATATTGCCTCTATCTTTATTAATTTGGATATTTAATTCGAAATCTGTTCCGAAAGTGAAAGTGTCCTCATTTAAAAAAAAAACTGCAATAAAAATCGAAAAATTAAAAAAGGGCCTTTATACACTGTAAAAAATTTATGTAACGTTACTCCATAAAATTGGTGGCAGCATGCTGTCTCCAATTTTATGGAGTAATTTAACTTATATAATGGTGTAATTTAAACTGATATAATTTGTGTAATATTACATATTAGTGTAATGTAACAGCAGTTATATCGGTTAAATTACTCAATAAAATGGAGGTAGCAAGGCTGTCACCAATACCATTGAGTAACATTGCATAAATTTTTAATAGTGTAGAAATCGACCTCAAGTTATTCAATGCAAACTAATAATAATAATAATTATTATTATTATTTAAAAATATTGAAATGCAAACGAGATATTTTTTTAAAGAACGTTCCCCTTGGAATAAGGTTAGCGTGCTGAAGTTTCGGCAATGATTCCTACAGCAAAAATTCTCATCACCATTTTGATATATTTCAATATTTCTAAAATAAATGCAACAGAAACTTTAAGTAGGTTTGGATCAGCAGGTCAAAAATCTCTGATTTTGTTTTGTTTTAAATAAGAGAGGTTAAAGCGAAAATGTGAAAGTTTTTAGATGGGGGTTGTTTTCAAATTAAAGGTTTGAATTTCTTTCAGGTCACAGACGTGACACCAATACACTAAGTACATTACTACACGATAAACGACGTAAAAGTTAAATTAACAAGTAGAACTTCTTCTTCTTCTTCTTCTTCTTCTTATTATTATTATTATTATTGTACTGGAGTTCATAGAAACGATACACTATTATAACTGCCGAAAAAATATTCTTATAGTTTGTAGAAGGCGAAACTCTTAACTCAAATGAGTTTTTCAGCTGTGAGTTTTAAAATTTAATTTAGGATGGCGTGCAAGAAATTATTTTTTAATGATTTGATAAGCTATACTTTGATAAAGAAAAGAATGTGCTCACAATCCCTCGATCGTATTTATGCGTAGGTGTAGTTGGGGGCTCAGAGAACAGGAGGCTCAAGCTCGTCAACATTCTTAACTTCTTTGAAACATTTAAAAATATATATAATGCTTAATATTTTGGTCTATTTATTTGTCCTATATTACACAAAGAATGTCTGTTTATAAATCTTATATTACATTTTAAAAGTTTATGTGATTTTTTTTAGAGTGGCAAAGAACAGCAAATACAGTAAACTTTCTGTAAGGCGGACTCTGTGTAAGACTGAAATCTGTCTAAATCGGAAAGATTTTCAAGTCCCTGCGAATCCATAGACATAGAGTAAAATTTGTCTAAGGCGGAATATTGTCTACCGCGGAAATTTTTCTGGGTCCCGATCGATTCCACCTTAGACAGAGTTTACTGTAAATTAAAAATACTATAAAAGTGAAACTAATCCAACGAAGTACTCCCTAATAAAGCAACGTATAGACCCTTGAAATGAAGAAAGGAGGTCTTTATGATGTAGAATATAATGCTAATGCTCATTAAAAAAGTAAGGTATCTCGTAAAAAAAATTCTTTAATTTTTATTCCCCTTTAAAGTAATAATATTCTTAAATAAACGTAAAATTTTATGCGAATAAGCATTGAAATAAAAAATCAAACTCATTTTACATAGCTCTTATTCCAGTATTAATTTCTTTAAAAAATAATCTGTTACCTTTTACGATTATCAAAAGTTTGAAAAAAAGAATAACGAAAGTTTCTTTTAATGATATTTTTATTGCCAAAACTGGTTTCGTTTTCGCCGTTTTGAGAACAAATAGCTGGAAAAATTTTAGAAAGTTAAGCTCTTAATCACAATTAAAGAAAATACTTAAAGCTGAGTTGTAATATGCAAATGATTTTGGAAAGTGTTAACATAATAAAAAGTAATACGTTAACATAAAACTGTTTTTGAAGTTCTTTATTTTATTTTAGATGATGTTTTGACTAGAAATATAAAAATGGTGATAATCATTTAATTATACGTAATATATTAGGAAACGGGACTTCCTTCTCTTTCTCTAGAAACGAAATTGCCTACTCAAAAATTGATAAATAAAGATAAAATATAATAATGAACTTTAAAGAAAAATTATATAAACGGCATGCATATCTAACTTTTTAACAAAGTTTAGCATACAATATCGGGTTTTTTAAAAACACAAATCATTTGTTTTAAAGGGAAAAAAATGCATATATTCCAACAGTTTCGATAAAGTAAATTTCATTTAAATATAATGATTTATTTTTAAACTGGAATTGTTTCATTTGAGCGACAGAAAATTAACAAAGCGAAAAATTAAAGAAATTTTGACGCATAAATGTCTTATACAAAGAAGCAAATGATTAAAAATATACATAAATAAAAATAAAAAAGTCCTTCCGGCCAGTGCCGGGAGGAAGAGGTAGCTTTCATATTCCTTATTTTTTAAAAGCCAGCTTATATTATTGAAACACACGGAACTCAAATTAGTGGAACCCGATTATAGAAGATTAAATACTAATTTTTGTCAATATTGAATATGAATGAGAATTTCGCGAAATTAGTCAGCGTTATCAAAGCTGGTTTTATTAAAGTGATTTATATTTGTCGCAAAATTCGGTGATATCCCGAATTATATTAATAATTATATTAACCCGAAATATCGGTGATAGCCCGCCATTTTAAAACAACATAATGTGTGCAACAAAGCTCACCAATGAACTTGGTCGAGACCTTAGTAATTCCTGTGCACATGCTCACTCATATCTAAATTGGTTGATATATGCGAGTGCTGTTGCAGGCAAAAAATCAGATTTTTTAAAATGTCACACACATTCGAAATTCAATCTGCTATATCTCGGCTTTTTTTTAGATAAAGGCAAAACAAAAAATAATCCGGAATCTTTGTAACAAGCTGAAAAACATAAGAAAAAATCTTTTTCAATTTCTAATATTTTTGTACTTTATTTTAAATTAATTTTTTTTTTTAATTTTTAAATGGCCGCCATTTTGAAACAAGATGGCGGATGAAGTTAGCAAATGAACTCGGCGGAGAGATTGCTATGTACTATGCACATGCCTTGTCACATCCTAATCGGTTCATAAATACGCGTGTTATCGCGTGGCAAAAATCAGATCGTTTCAAAATGTCAGCCATGCTAGAAATTCAAAGTGCTATAATTCAGCCATTTTTTAAGACATAGACGAAACAAAAAATGCTCCGGAATCTTTGTATCAAGCTCAAACACATAAGGAAAAAATCTTTTTCAATTTCTAACTATTTTGTACCTCACTTAAAATTTTTTTTTTTAATTTCTTAAATGGCCGCCATTTTAAACAAGATGGCGGATGAGGCTGGCCAACGAACTCGGTCGAGACATTACTATGTACTATGCACATTCCTTGTCACATCCAAATCGGCTCATAAATACGTGTATTATCGCGTGACAAAAATCAGATCGTTTCAAAAGGTCAGCCATGCTAGAAATTCACAGTGCTATAACTCAGCCATTTTTTAAGATATAGACAAAACTAAAAATGCTCCAGAATCTTTGTATCAAGCCCAAACACATAAGAAAAAAATCTTTTTCAATTTCTAATTATTTTGTACCTCACTTTAAATTTTTTTTAAATTTTTTAAATGGCCGCCATTTTAAACAAGATGGCGGATGAGGCTGGCCAACGAACTCGGTCGAGACATTGCTATGTACTATGCACATTCCTTGTCACATCCAAATCGGTTCATAAATACGTGTATTATCGCGTGACAAAAATCAGATCGTTTCAAAAGGTCAGCCATGCTAGAAATTCACAGTGCTATAACTCAGCCATTTTTTAAGATATAGACAAAACTAAAAATGCTCCAGAATCTTTGTATCAAGCCCAAACACATAAGAAAAAAATCTTTTTCAATTTCTAATTATTTTGTACCTCACTTTAAATTTTTTTTAAATTTTTTAAATGGCCGCCATTTTAAACAAGATGGCGGATGAGGCTGGCCAACGAACTCGGTCGAGACATTGCTATGTACTATGCACATTCCTTGTCACATCCAAATCGGTTCATAAATACGTGTATTATCGCGTGACAAAAATCAGATCGTTTCAAAAGGTCAGCCATGCTAGAAATTCACAGTGCTATAACTCAGCCATTTTTTAAGATATAGACAAAACTAAAAATGCTCCAGAATCTTTGTATCAAGCCCAAACACATAAGAAAAAAATCTTTTTCAATTTCTAATTATTTTGTACCTCACTTTAAATTTTTTTTTTAATTTTTTAAATGGCCGCCATTTTAAACAAGATGGCGGATGAGGCTGGCCAACGAACTCGGTCGAGACATTGCTATGTACTATGCACATTCCTTGTCACATCCAAATCGGTTCATAAATACGTGTATTATCGCGTGACAAAAATGAGATCGTTTCAAAAGGTCAGCCATGCTAGAAATTCACAGTGCTATAACTCAGCCATTTTTTAAGATATAGACAAAACTAAAAATGCTCCAGAATCTTTGTATCAAGCCCAAACACATAAGAAAAAAATATTTTTCAATGTCTTATTTTTTTGTGCCTCATTTTAAATTTAAATTTTTTTTAAAAATTTTAAATGGCCGTCATTTTGAAACAAGATGGTGGATGAGGCTGGCCAACGAACTCGGTCGAGACATTGCTATGTACTATGCACATTCTTTGTCACATCCAAATCGGTTCAAAAATACGTGTATTATCGCATGACAAAAATCAGATCGTTTCAAAATGTCAGCCATGCTAGAAATTCAAAGTGCTATAACTCAGCCATTTTTTAAGATACAGACAAAACTAAAAATGCTCCAGAATCTTCGTATCAAGCCCAAACACATAAGAAAAAAATCTTTTTCAATGTCTAATTTTTTTTGTGCCTCATTTTACATTTTAAATTTTTTTTTTAATTTTAAATGGCCGCCATTTTGAAACAAGATAGCGGATGAAGTTGCCCAACGAACTCGGTCGAGACATTGGTATGTACTTTGTACACACCGAATTACATCGAAATCGGTTCATAATTACGAGAGTTACAGTGTGACATAGGTCAGATATATATATATATATATATATATATATATATATATATATATATATATATATATATATATATATATATATGGATATATATATATAAATCAATTTTGAACGGTGGGTGGTTTCGGGGTCTGGGGGTCATGATCGGTGAAAATATACCAAAATTTTTCGGAATCGTTTTCCTCCGAACGGCTGCAATAGGTAGATTTTTGTAATGAAAGCTACCTAAAACACGAAATTTAGATCTGCAGATGGCAAAAAAAGAAAAAAAAAAGTCTCTCAACTTATGCAGTGACTTAGTGATAGTGATCTATCACTTTTAATACATAAAAAAAAAAATACCTATTTATTTATTTGTACCAACAACTGCCTCAGAACATCGTAGAGGAAATTTAAATAGAAAATAGAAATAATTCACAATGAAAACACATTTGTATTTTAAATCGTGAAACGAAATTTTTAGGTGTAAACGTCTATTGTATTTGTATTGTTCTCCTAAACTAAAGGTTATAATCTTTATAATTTGTAATATGAAGGAAGCTTTATTTTCAGCATCAATATATGGCTTAAAAAAATTGCAGCGAAAATAAAACATAATTCATTGGCTCATGATTGAAAACATTTGTATTTTATGGCCAAAGGGAAATTTTTAAGTTGTAGAAAACACGATGGCTCATAAACGAATGCAACGAAATAACGAAATCATAAACGAAATATATGTGCATCAAATGTCAGATGTAGCGTGCAGAACTTGACAAATTTCCTGCAACATATATAATTATTAACTAGCATCATTTTTTAAACAAGGAAGCTTTATTTTCTAATATCAACACCTGACTCAGAAACCTGCAGCACTCATGATTTATGAATTCAAACCACCTGCAGCATCAGCAGCGCAAGAGTCCATCTTTACGACAGCACTCGCACTTTTAGAAGAAATTCTGGAAACCATTTGCACAACCGGCACCTGATCACTAGGTCTATGGTAATGTTGCCCATTAAATGGCTTCCTACTAGCGTAGTCTACGCACATCAGTAATTCAGTAATGACATATCCCTCTATATTTCCCACAGAGAGTGGTTAGGCGTTTTTATTTACTTGTTACGAATAGGGATTCCATGAATGATGTTGTGGTAGAAGGTCGAAGACCGGCATTGAAACTTTTGTCGATGTCTTAATGTCTCGTTAACTTAGTAAGTTACAAGATGATCCTTAATAATGGAAGGTTAATTGCCGTATTTCTAACACATATACGGTAAAATAATTTTGAAATATTCTTGTAAATTGAGAAATTTATACATTATTTACTAGTATAATCTCCGCTCTTATACATTTTTAGTATAGCAGTAGTTTTGAACTTTTGAGAAAAAAAAATAAAATTCGCACATTTTTCACAAAACGAATACGCAGGGCTCGTAGCATTCCTAAAATTTTCACACTTTGCTACCAGTATTTTAAATCAAAAATCTTCATGTCCGATTCCTTTAACATCTGCAATAGGATACTAAATAAATATTATCGTTTTAAAATCGTGCTTGCAAAGTGTGAAAATTTTAGGAACGTTGCATGCCTGAATATGAGAGGTTAATCCGTGTAAATTATCTAAAAATTGGGTTTCAATATTTTTTTTTCCGACAACAATTAAAAATGAAATATTGTTTGAAATCCAGCCCCGCCCGAACCCGGAATATTTTGTATCATCAGAACCTGAGCTTGATACCAAATAAAAGACACTAGAAAATTTTTAACGACATTTTTATATTGTTTCAAGATTAATTTTCGCATTGACCCCTTCTTTTCTTATACTTATAAATAAGTATTATTCCTAAATGCTCCGTCATGACAAAGTTTCGTGATTTTCATGGCACGGAAAGTCTGTTTAAAAAAGCAAATTTGTAACTTATATTCAATCACTGCCAGAAATCTACAAAAGTCACAGGGAGATTCTCAAAAGGTGGGATCATTAAACGTTAACTATATATAATTTTTAAAATTTTCAAATTTAAGGCCAAATTTTTTTAATAGTATAGTATTTTGTCTATAAATATAATATATAAATATTTTAATAGTATGTTTACAAAATTATACGCAAACATTAAAAGACAGCAACTATTCTGGAAAATTAATGATTAAAGCATTTAATTAGTAGTTGTGTACGTTACAAATTTTGGACAGTTGCAGATTTTGGACTTAAAGATTTTGGACGTTGCTCTTAGTATTTAAAAAATTCTTAAGACTATGAATGTAGTAAATGTGTCTGTATACATATATATATGTATAATTAACTTTTTGTTATCCAGTAATAATAATAATAAAATCAAATGCTTTGTTACGTACGTTACTTTTGGACGTAACAAAATACAGAAAAATTCTTTATAGAAAAGTCCTTCTATCTTCAAAAAAAACAATAAATCAGCCTGCCATTTCTTAACGAAATTATCAAAAAATCATCCGTTTCCTTTATGCATTCGTTGTTTACCATTAGAACCACCTGGAAAAAAAGTTAAAATTCTTTTTCTTGATGGTACATTGGAGCAGTTAACGTTATGAATGTCCGAAATTGGCCTCTTTAGCATATAATAATAAAATTTTAAGATATTTATACAAAGCTTTTACAATAAATTATGTCATTTTCTATCTCTGAATAGAATTAAAAACTCAGTGTAAAAAAAAAATAATAATAAAGCCAATGATAATTAAAGTTATGTTTGAAAGGCTTAAAGTTATGACTTGTGTCCAGTGCCTACCTTTTGAGAATCGCCCCACAATTGTTATTTTTCAATCTATAGCTATGACAGAATTAATGTGTAGCTATGACAGAAAGAGATGAGTTCTGTTTTCCAGTAATTCTGGGAAAAGACTTGGAACAGAAAGAGAAAATAGACAACACGACTTCTTTATGTTACTAAAACTGACCGTGCGCAGACTTTAGAATCATCTATATATATATTACGCTAACGTACGTGGCACAGAAATCGCGGTTATTTGTTATTGCTTAATGGATATGCCCGAGAAACGCATCTCATTGGTTATTGTGTAAAAGTCATTTGGCAGGATTTAGGCGGAGGTGAATCCGGTTTATTTACTTACGTTTCGCGTTTATTTATTTATGTTCTCTCTTTCGCTACAATTATGAAACTTCACAATATCGTTAGAAATGCCCGTAAAAGATTTCGGCAAATGCTTGAAAGCGAACAAGAAGCATATTAAGAAGAGAAAATTGAAATAGACTGGACCAAGAACGGTGTCAAACACAGAACATAAGCGATCGCCAAAATAGGCTTAATAACCGTCGCATGGGCAAACGCTTCTGAAATCCAAATTACTGATTTAAACGTTCCGGAGCATAACTGTGGATATATATATGTATATATGACATCTGTGCCAAATAAATATTATTCAGTGTTTTTTTTATGAAGTCCACTCCAATGTTACAGTTTTCAATGACAGTCCCGGCACAGTTTCTGCCCGGGCAACGCCGGGCGGGTCAGCTAGTATAGAATATTTCTCCTATATCCCATTAATAACAATTCAATTCCCTTTCAAACTGATTTCTAAATGATTGTAACATATTTTGAGAAACTTAAAATACATTCTTGCTTATCGAAAAGCTTTTTCAACGTTTTCCCCTTTTTAGGCGTGTTCGTAATTATGTAAATACGTAGCACCTATAGTCGTCGTTCAGTCCGTCTGTCCGCATATAACAGAGCAAAAAGTACCCAACCGAATGGTCTGAAATTTTAAATGTATAATTGTTGCAAAATTTTGTCGAGTCATTTCAAAATTTATGAAAATCGGATGTATATTTTAATTACAGGGATAGTCAAAAGTTTTCCGTTACATTAAGGCCAATGGGAAAAAATTATTGCAAGTGCATTTTAATGATGTTACAGCCTTCCGAATGATCTGAAATTTTAAATATATAATTGTTGCAAAATTTTGTCGAGTCATTTGAAATTTTATGAAAATCTGATCTATAGTTTAATTACAGGGACAGTCAAAAGCTTTCCGTTATATAACGGCCAATGGGAAAAAATTATTGCAAGTGCATTTTAGGTAGCTTTCATTACAAAAAGCTACCTATTGCAGCCGTTCGGAGGAAAGCGATTTCAAAAAATTTGGTATATTTTCATCGATCATGACCCCCCAGACCCCGAAACCACCCTCCGTTCAAAATTTATATATGTATATATACACAGGGTGCATAGGAAAGTCCCTTTAACCTGAAAATACTTGCGAACGGAGAGAGCTACAGCTATGTAAGTGAGGTAACGGTATAGTAAAGCGACTATGCCCAACATAATGAAATCGACAGCAGCGCCCCTGGTGACGAAATTTGGAAGATAGCCATTGCAAATCGAAAACGAAAGGAGATAGAGCAAAATTTCCAATTAGAAAGTTTTAGAGCATCAATTAATTAGTACGAAATGACATTTGGTTTACAAGGATAAGATAAATTGTCGCCGGTATACCCAAAAATGTCCTAAATCGATACGAGACGATTCTACTCTGCATATTCACATTTCAGAATTTAGCAGTGCGCAGTCGCAGATTGTGACGTTGTATGGTACTGTAACGTCTGTAATATTTGAATTTCCAATGCATTTAAAATTTTAGTTTAACCCATTAAAGAAGAGCATCTTTTACACTTCTTTTAATTATTCGACACAAGTTTTTTCCACATTGTAATTTTGTTACATTAAATCGCTCAAAGTTTGAGATTAGATAATGTGAAAATTTCCAAACTAAAATATTGGTATTCAAATTTAAATGTTTTGTTCACCTAACATGGCATGTTTTCTTGCTATCCGGATTTAATGTGTTAAAAGGTATTGGCACTCGCTTAATACAAATAACCTAACTCATAGCATAAGCTTATTTGTGGCAAACGATAATTTTAATCCGAATTCGCAAGCGCTTTTATTATAAAACTTTTATTTTCTGTGTTGTGACAATCTTAATCGTTGCCTATCGACGGGTTGAAAATGCGTGTCCTTTTTTGAGAGTGACAAAGTGACTGGAATTCTGAATGATCCTAAATGAATAGATCCTACAAAAGGTACATTTCAAAGGTTCGTGCGGGTCCTGGAATTGCCAAACCAGAAAATTCTTCAATAGCAATATTTTGTTATAAGTAATCTCTCATGAAATTAGGCTAAATTTCGCGCGTTTTTACTTGATTTATTTTTCATAAGAAAATACTGGTATTTTGACTTGAAAATAATGATACTCGTACGAACCCTGATTTCTTAGTGTATTAAAAATAATCTTTTCTTGTAGTTTGAAGTTAGAATTTTCGAAGTGTATGAGAATGGCGAACTTCACTGATTTGGAATATTGCGAGATGGTACTTATTTACGGCGAATGCCAACGAAATGCGACGCATGCTGCACGGGAGTATGCCGTTCGTTTTCCAGCTGGGCCACATCCAAGTGCAGTTACCATCGCAAATGTAGTCTAACGTCTCAGAGAGGCAGGAAGCACTAGGAGTCGTCCGCGATCTGGCAGACCAGTGAGTGCCGGTATGCGTATTACGCCAGAGAGTATTTTGGCATATGCACTAATCCATCCACACAGCAGTACAAGAGATATCAGTATGGCTTGTGGCTTAACACGGGGCCGAGTATGGCAAATACTGCGTGATAAACATGCACATCTCTATCGTATCACTCTGCAGAAAACACTGTCACCACGGGATAATCAGCGTCGATTTGATTGGTGCAACTGGGCGTTGATTAATGTTGAAGGTAACTCGGATTTTATGTCCAACATTCTTTGGTCGGTTGAGGCACAGTTTCAACGTACTGGAGTACCAAACCGACACCATGCCCACTACTGGGCGGTGGAAAATCCCTCGTGGGAACTATCAACCTGAAACCTAGTGCGCTGGTCCATTAATGTATGGTGCGGTATTTGGAAGGATCGCTTACTGGTACCTGTGTTCTACGAAGGTACATTAAACGGACAGAGGTACCTCCAACTATTACAGAATATCATACCTGACTTTGTAGATGATATCGCCTATTCCGCATTACGGGACTTGTTGTTCCAACATGACGGTGCCCCTGCACACCAGCCAGCTGCAGTTTTCTCAAAGATTGTTTTGGACAACAAATTATCGGGTATGGTGGTAGTGTTGATTGGCCTCCACGATCGCCGGACCTCACTCCATTGGATTTCTTCCTGTGGGGTTACATAAAAGATCAGGTTTATGCAACTCCACCTACAAGTCTGCTGGACCTACGTCGTCGTATTGAAGATTTCCATGCTAAGAAATGTGCATGCAGAATTACTCTCACGAATACAAGCGTGTATCGTGAGCAATGGCGAACTTTTCGGACATACTGAACATTAACATTTTATCACTGTGAGACAGTTTGTCTTTATTGCTTTTTTGTGTGATGTTATCAAAATGTATTGACGTAAGTACGTATTTATACAATAAATTGTGCCTATTTCTTCATACTTCTGGCTATTCCTTTCAAACGTATACATAAAATGGAGTACATCGTTTTGGGACATTTTTGGGTATACCGGCTACAATTTATCGTATTCGTGTAAACCAAATGTCATTTCGTACTAATTAATTTATGCTCTGAAACTTTCTAATTGGAAATTTTGCTCTATCTCCTTTTGTTTTCGATTTGCAATGGCTATCTTCCAAATTTCGTCACCAGGGGCGCTGCTGTCGATTGCATTATGTCGGGCATAGTCGCATTACTATACCGTTACCTCACTTACATAGCTGTAGCTCTCTCCGTTCGCAAGTATTTTCCGGTTAAAGGGACTTTCATATGCACCCTGTATATATATACATCTGACCTTTGTCACACTGTAACTCTCGTATTTATGAACCGATTTGGATGTAATTCGGTGTGTACATAGTACATACCAATGTCTCGACTGAGTTCGTTGGCCAGCTTCATCCACCATTTTGTTTCAAAATGGCGGCCATTTAAAATTTTTTAAAAAATTTAAAATTTGAAAAGTGGTACCAAAAAGTTGAAAATGGAAAAATATTTTTTTCTTATGTATTTGACCTTTATACAAAGTTTACGGAGCAGTTTTTGTTTCGTCTATATCTTAAAAAGTGGCTGAGTTATAGCATTTTGAATTTCTAGCGTGGCTGACATTTTGAAACGTCCTGAATTTTGTCAAGCGATAAAAGGCGTATTTATGAATCGATTTCGATGTAACTTCGTTTATACATAGTACATACCAATGTCTCGACCGAGTTCGTTGGCCAGCTTCATCTGCCAATTTGTTTAAAAATGGCGGCCATTTAAATTTTTAAGAAAAATTTAAATTTGAAATGTGGTACCAAAAAATTGAAAATTGAAAAAATATTTTTTCTTATGTGTTTGACCTTGATAAAAAGATTCAGGAGCAGTTTTTGTTTCGTCTATATCTTAAAAAGTGGCTGAGTTATAGCATTTTGAATTTCTAGCGTCGCTGACATTTTGAAACGTCCTGATTTTTGTCACGTGATAACAGGCGTATTTATGAACCGATTTGGATGTACCTTGGTGTGTACATAGTACATACAAATATCTCGACCGAGTTCGTTGGCCAGCTTCATCCGCCATCTTGTTTCAAAATGGCGGCCATTTTAAAAAAATTTTAAAATTTAAAATTTAAAATTTAAAATGAGATACCAAAAAATTAGAAAATGAAAAAGATTTTTTTCGTATGTGTTTGACTTTAATACAAAGATTCCGGAACAGTTTTTGTTTCGTCTATATCTAAAAAAATGGCTGAGTTATAGCATTTTGAATTTCTATTGTGGCTGACATTTTAAAACGACCTGATTTTTGTCACGCGATAACAGGCGTATTTATGAACCGATTTGGATGTAACTTGGTCTGTACATATACATACCAATGTCTCGACCGAGTTCGTTGGCCAGCTTCATTCGCCATCTTATTTCAAAAGGGTTGCTATTAAAAAAAATTAAATTTAAAATTTAAAATGAGGTATTAAAAAATTGGAAAATGAAAAAGATTTTTTTATGTCTTTGGCCTTGATACAAAGATTCTGGAGCAGTTTTTGTTTCTGAAAATTTGTTCTTTTGTTTATATCTTAAAAAATGGTTGAATTGTAGCACTTTGAATTTCTAGCATGGCTAACATTTTGAAACGATCTACACGCGATAACACACGTATTCGCCTATTTCGATGTAAGAAGGCATGTGGATAGTATACATCAATATCTCGACCAAGTCGCTGGCCAGCTTCATCAGCCATCTTGTTTCAAAATGGCGGCCATTAAATTTAAAAAAATTATATTTAAAGTGAGGTGCAAAAAAATTAGAAATTGAAAAAGGTTTCTTTCTTAAGTATTTGACCTTGATATAAGGATTCAGGAGCATTTTTTGTTTGTCTTTTATCTTAAAAAATGGCTCAGATATAGCAGTTTCAATTTCTAATGTCGGTGACATTTTGAAAAATCTGATTTTTTGCCTGCGACAGCACTTGTATATATCAACCGATTCCGATGTGAGTGAGCGTGTGCACTGCAATTATTAAGGTCTCGACCAAGTTCACTGATTAGCGTCATCCACCATGTTGTCTTAAAATGGCAGGCATTTTAAGAAATCGCCGAATTTGGCAGCCAAATATAGGTTACTTTAAATAAAAGCAGCTTGGATAAAGCTGATTAATTTCGCGAAATTCTCATTCATAATGATTTAGTATTGATAAAAATTAGTATTGAATCTCCTATATTCGGTTTCCACTAAATTGAGCTACGTGTGTTTGAATAATATAAGTTGGCTTTTTTAAAATAAGGAATATGAAACTATCTCTTCCTCCCGGCACTGGCCGGAAGGGCTTTTAATGATGTTACAGCCTTCCGAATGATCTGAAATTTTAAATATATAATTGTTGCAAAATTTTGCCGAGTTATTTCAAATTTTATGAAAATCGGATGTATAGTTTAATTACAGGGACAGTCAAAATTGTTCCGTTACATTACGCCAATGGGAAAAAAATATTTCAAGTGCATTTTAATGATGTTACAGGCTTTAGAACAGAATGAAAATGATATGCACTTATGAAGTGCACTAAAATATACATTCAGTATAATATGCGGTGCAAAAAATATTTATAAAACTAGTTTTAGTACGAACGCACCTTATTTGCCACGTTTGACGAGCAATTTCCAACTTGTTTTAGTTTGGGAGAAACTAAAATTTTTAATTTGAACCCGATCGCAAAGACTTTTTTAAAAGTAGAGCCCGAGCCTATCTCATCTCTAGTTTATATCGCAATATTTCGAAGAAAATTAAAATTGAAACTGGAGATAATGTTTCATGCATTATTTAAACAAAATATTTCAATATTATAGCACCCATTTAAGATAGAAAACGTGTAACGTTTCTCGTAGACATTATATAAAAAATTTATCAAAAAACAGACCATTTTAAAGAAAACATACGGCGTACGGAGTGTTAGGCTTAGATAGATCAATTCTCCCACCTCCTCCAAAATTTCCTTTCTTGAAATGTAACAGCATTTGTTTTAATTTCACATTTTAGCTCTTTTTCCATAAATAATAATAATAATATCAATAAAACTCAAAACTTTTAGTCTTCAAAAGAATTTATTTCCCATTATTCAATCTTGAATTCAAGAGAAAACACCTAATTTAGTAACATTGTGATTATCAGACGAATGATTCACACTTTTTTTTCTGCCCCCTCCAGCAAAAAAAAATGTAATAAAAGCTAAAACCACTTTTGAAGAACACAATAAATCGTGATCAGTCTATTTTTGCTGATGCACATACTCAGTAAATGCGAAACTACCGTTTTTATCAGACATTTAGCATCATAAAGTTGCCGAAGAATGCCCAGTCACGTTGTCAAATCTCTCCACAAACAGAATAAGTACCTCTCCATTTATCGACTACTTAAGGAGAAAATTTATCTCCAATTGTCAGTCGGATTAGCGTCAAAAACCTCAAGGATACGATGCCAATTATTATTCAGGTTTTACTTTTCATCATATGATACTATTTGAAGCCACAGAGTCGGGTTTAATTTTGATGTAAATGAATTTGTTCCGTGTTAGAAACAAATTAATAGCAAATTAACCCGGTAAAGAGTATTCTGTATCAAGTGTCTACTCAGAAAATTTACTTTTTGTTATCGACTTGTTCTCAAATCTTTCGTGTACCACTTTCTACAACGTGAATCGTTCTGATAAAAAGCCATTTTAATTCTACATGTATGAAGTTTTTATCTATTCTCATTCAGGTTTTAAAGAGTAAGGAATGAAAATAATTTCATTCCTTCTTCTATCATTCTATCTTTTCAATTATACAGAAGATAATCTTCTTTTTACTCAGTAAAATAAAAGGATTATAAAAGAAGATTCTGAAAAAAAAATATCAGGCCATAATTATTAACGTACTAAAAGATTAGTTTCGATCGTTCAGAATAAACTTCTTTCTCTCTCATCCAGGGCCATCGCTAAGACTTTTTATTAGGGGGGGGGGGGGGAGGACCTTAAATTGCACAGTCAAATTTCAATATTTGCCAACTAATTTTATAATTTTGTTGAGTTACCACAATTAGAAAATGTAATATAGTTCTTATTAAATATATAATATAATAATATTAAAATATTTATTTGCTTAAAAGACGTCATAAAAACACATTAAAAGTAAATTAAAAACTCTTTATTTACATGTTTCAACTCATTTTCTGAGTCATCGTCAGAATGTATAATTGAAAATTACAAATGCATAATGAAAAAGTCCAATTGTCAGAGAAAGGGGAGTGAGTTAATTCGTTCAGTTTACCGAAAACCTGTCGCAAATTTAAACGTTATACCTTCCGATGCATGCACCCCATTGCCTTACAAATTATCCACCTTCAGGTTCCTAATCAATCGTGCTTTCAAGATTTCTTCTGATATAAATCTGAGGGATGAATTAGAGAAAATTAAACGTATTGCTAGCGATAATGGATATCAGGTAAAATTAATTAACAAATTGATTCAGAGCTCCTTTGATAATTCTAAAAATAAAAATAAAACTATTAATGAAGTTACTATGAAAAGGGTTGTAGCAAATTATTTCCCGGGTTTCTTTGAACATATAAAAAATCATTAAGAAATTTTGGCTTATGTTTGATCGCGCAGCCGCCTCCGAAATTAAAGATACTTTTAAATACTAAAATTGATCCGATTAATAGAGATGACCTCTCAGGATTTTATGATTATATGATTCCATTTATTAGGGAGGGAGGAATCAAAAATCATTATATAGGTATAACCCAGTGGCTCCCAACGTGGGGCGTACGCCCCACCGGGGGGCAATTTGACCTTCTAAGGGGGCGATTCCAAATTTCTGACTCACTCACTCACTATCAATTTCTTTTGTCCTTTTTGGGGAAAAGTAGTGGTGTAGGCTAAAAATAAATGGAATACAAGCAAAATTTAAGAAATCAGTTTTTTATTGAATTTTTTTAAATGTTCCCTATCGAAATTTAAAAATAGATTTGACACCAGAATAATTATGCGAATAGTCTTTTTAAAAAATTTGATATCTTTTAAAGTATTAAAACACGATATAATTTTTCTGGTGGTGAATTAAAATTTTTTTTTCGTAACGCTTTCGATTATTTACTGAATAAGTTTTCTACTTCTACTAGCGAAGACAATTAGCGATATTGGGAAAGAGAAAACAGAGAGAATGTGTTATGCGGAATAATGGCTACTTAATTTGATAAAGATGGGAATATTGAAATACTTCTTGTGTATTGTGTTTTCTGGTGTTATCCATAGAAAGAAAAGTCAGTGTCCAAAGCTTTTCCACCAACTCTTAATAAGTTACAAGAATGCATTATAAAATGTATGAATTTATCAATTTTAACGTTAAATGTAAGTGTCTATTTAAGATATTTTCTGAAGATAAAAATGCAGACCGTATAACACTTTTATACGTTAAGTTGGAAAAGTACAACAAAATTCGATTTGGCATATATGGAAAGATGTATAATCTCATTGCATTTATAAAACTGTGTTAAAAACACATTTGTGCTAGAAGATTCACCTCTTTGATAAGTTAAAAAGTGTGAAATGAATAGTTTTTAAGGCTCTATTACATTTCCACCGTGTGAAAAAAGTACATTTTTTAAATAATGATACACAATTTAAAGATTAGGGAGGAAGGGGGGGGGGACATAGTGACTTTACAGATACTTTGGTGGGGCGTGGCCAATAAAAGGTTGGGAACCACTGGTATAACCCAACGAAAATTCAATATCAGATGTAAAGAACATATAGCGGATATAAAATACAATAGAGGTAATACTGCTTTATCCCGGCTAAATCAAATAGAGAACATTAACATACTTTTTAACGAGAGTAAAATCATCTACAGATCTAATTTTTATTTACAATTATTCATAAGAGAGTCCATTGAAATTTATTTAAGAGGTTCAGGAGTTTGTAACGATACCTTATCTTTTCGTATCCCGAATTTATGGGTTAAGTGGTTAGATAAATTACAGCATCGCGACATAGAGGGAACACGAGCAATCGCGAAAATATAGGGCGCGTTACATGATTACTTGTTTATTTTCGATGATTTTTTTTCTTTTTTCATTATGCATTTGTAATTTTCTATTATACATTCTGACGATGACTCAGAAAATGAGTTGAAACATGTAAATAAAGAGTTTTTAATTTACTTTTAATGTGTTTTTATGACGCCTTTTAAGCAAATAATATTTTAATATTATGATATGATTAGAAATGGACGTAATTTTGACTTACTACTCTCACTTATTTACATAGTTCTTATTTGTAAAAAGTTTAATAATATTGTAACTTTTGCCAAATTGGTCAGAAATAGAAAGTGTATTATAGTTTTTACTAAAGTTTTAAACAAATTTTACAACTAAATTGATAAATTTGCCAAGTGTAACAGCATTCACGAAAGTTTTTTTTTTTTTAAGGTAAGGGCTCCCTCCTGACACCCTCCCTCTCAGCGAGGGCCCTGCTCTCATTCTTCACGATTCTTTATATTCATTCTTTAACGAGTTTCTTGTTTTATGTCATTTAGGAACTTTTATTGTTGTCATCAAATCCAGTTTCTAACTGATTTGAAAATAAAGAATGTTACTGATTCAGAATCTTCTTTTTCTATCATAAAATCATAAGACCATACAAAGAGTCAGTAGAAAAAAGCCAACATAATATCTAGCATCCTTTTTACTCTCTTCTTTCTAAAGAAGAAAGTATTGTAATCGAGATTTTTTTCAATTTCCGGTTGTCAACGGATTTACACGTTTTAGGAGTCAGAGATCCCGAAAAACATGCTTATACAAAATGTCTGTCTGTCCGTGTGTCCGTATGTTCGCGTGGTGCCATCGAAAACTGTTTGAAGGTATGCATAGAATTGAACCAATTTCTTTTGTATGTTTCAGGCTATGGTCAGCAGGTTCTTCTTGAATTTGCAAATATTACACAGGAATGGAGCGCTGTAATAGCGATTTTCGTACCCATTTCTTTATTGTACTATCAAAAAGGGTATGAAGTTATGCATAGAACTGAACCAAATTTGATACATATGTTTTTGGTTATGGCGATCATGTCCTCTTTGAATTTGGAAATATTCCTCCAGAAGAGGCGCTGTAATAGCGATTTTTCTCGATTTTTCATAGGTCTATCGTACATCGGATGCAGTGACGAGCAATTCGCATTTCAAGCAGTTGGTGTACAACAGAATAGCGAAAAATATTAATTTTATTAAATATTATGATTGAAATTAACTCGTTTTTACGCCTATTAGTAAAATGAAGCAGAAACTTTGAATGTAAATCGAAGTTGGCGTACTATTGAAGTAATAACGCTAAAAGATTAACATGGGTATTTTTTTTTTTTTTGAAATACACTCATGTTTGTGAAAATTGGAAAGGAATGACGCGATTGAGCTGAAAATTTCAGAGAATGCAAAGTATAGAGTGTTCTGTAAATGATTCCAATTTCAGAGTCACCACGCATGCGTGGACTGAACAGCGCCCTCTGAGCTACTGCTGAAACCGTATAAATAGAGGACTGTAGCGAGACATTGAGAATTGCTACCAGCTATGAATTTTGCTATTCCATTTAACCTGCACAATCTTATGTGACGGGGATGTGGGGCAAGTGGCCCCAGGCTCCTCGACCAAATCATGTTCGAACATTGAGAATTGTCTGCGGTTATTTGCTAATGGTAGACGTTAGGTGAGATGTAACTATGCCCCTTCGACGAAAGAGGGCGGCATTTTAACAACTGACGGAGTTTGAATGGGGGAAAATCATAGGCCTTCGTGAAGAATGATTTTCCTATCGTGCAATAGCAGCTCGTGTTCAGCATAACAGCAGCAGAGTGATGCGAGTTTGGAAGCAGCGGACCGTCGAGGATCGGACAACTTGGAAATCTGAGAGTGGACCCCGATCAGTGACGTCAACGCGCGATGATAGACACATGGTCCGCATGGTGCTGACGGACCGTACAGCTTCATCTAGACAGAAGGAAGCACATTGGTCAACTGCTACAGGTGTATCACTGTCTGTATTGTCAATTCGTTGACGTCTGCTGCACCGTGGACTGCGTGCAAGGCCTCCTTTATACAGGATCCCCCTCCCTTAAAACCATCTGCTGCTGCAATATGCTCATGAACGTAGAGACTGGCATGTAGATTGGCAACAAGTTGTTTTGTATGACGATTCCAGCTTTAATTTGTGGTACCATTATGGTCGCATGCATTTTAAATTCTATGCCGGTGAACGTTACCTTCCGGAGTGCATTACCGAACGTTATAGTGGACGAACACCGGGAGTTATGGTATGGGATTAGGGATTACAATCCCGAGACTAATTTCCAATCCCGAGATTTCGGGATTGCTTAGATTCAATCCCGGGATCCCGGGATAATCTCGAGATTAGGAAAATTACAATTTCTGTAATATCATCAATTTTTACAATAGCTAAATATCATAATATTATAGAAAAGACAAAGAAAATTACAGTCTAATTTACATATGAAAATATACCAAATTAAAAAAATTAACTTCAATTAATTATCAAAACTTATAGGATATATTAGAACAATTGAAAATTAAAAGAAATACGCTGCTGATGTTTGAAAATGCAACAAAAAACATGAAATGTCTATGCTTCATCTTATAGATAATTTCTTTTATTTCCTGTTAAACAAGTTTTTGAATAGTTTAATATTTACAATATTAAAAACTAATTAATATCACGAATTAAATTATGAATTATTCTCATACCCATGTAATTAAAGTTTATAATTCTAGGATATTGCAAATGCAAGATTTTCCCTAACATGAAGATTTTTTTCTTGAAATAAAAGAACTTGGCACAGACACACATAGAATAAAATAATACATAGATGTATAGTTTAAATTTCTAAATAGCAATAGCTGTTAAAATTCGAAAACGTTGCATAATATAAAAAATTATTACGTACCTCGTGAAAAAAAAAGATTATTTTGAATAGTTTACTGTTTCCTAACTAATCGGTATTCCTTTGAAAATATGTTCTAAGAAATATGACGGCATCTAAAGTCCCAGTTGTAACATTGTCTGTTTTTAGGGAAATGTCATATTGGTTTAAGCGCTCTGTTAGCATTTCAATGCACTTTTTTGCTGTAAATGAACCATATATGCGCATAAGGCCTAAATTGCTGAATTTGCTCAAATTTAAATTTCTTGAATGGGCATTAATATTCACAAATCGCTTGCTTGCAGTAAATATCCATTCGTCAAAAGTCAAACAAATTTTTTTTCCTGAATTTTTAAAAGTTTGTATTTCACTTGTAATTAACTCTTTTATTATAGTTCACTACACGATTTCGAACTGATACTGCAGATTTTGGCAAATCATTATAGCCTTTAGCTATCAGTAAGTATCAGTAAGTTTCTTAGATTAGTTGAAGTTAAATGAAAAACAGTCTTTAGCTGTCATTCGCAATAAAATTAAATCCAGTGATTCCTTATCACTACTAAAATAATCTTCTATTTTCCGCTTTTTAGAAAGCAATGCATCTTCTATGCAATCTTGACGTGTGGAAGGAAGAGATGATGTATTAAATTCTTTCTAAACTTTAGTACCATGTTTCGTCGATAAATGTGCATGCAACCCTTAGTCGATCCACCTAACATTTTAAGCACTTGGCTACATCTTTTACGTTTAGCGATTTTTTCATCTTTTGACCTTAAATAGCAGTGCCATACTGAAGATGTATCATTATTTTTCCTATGAGCTACAAAATCATTTTCATTAGACATCTTTAAAGCAAAATAAGTATAAACGCCCGAAAAGCAAAGAAGTTAGCACATAATAATGACTATGAAACTCAAATGCGACGCTTATCAGTAAACTCTAATTCGAAATTTTGTGATTCCCAGTTGCTGAAACGACCGGCTTTCTAAACGCGGCGAAATCGAAATAAACAAATGATTGTTCCCGAACAATAGCCGAGCGGGTTACATCTTTTTGCAAGTCAAAAGGTTTTCATGTTAAACGATTTAATCGCTTTGAAATATGTAAAAAATACTTGAAATATGTATATTTTTTCAAGGAAATATAAATTTCATAAAAATTAATTCTTTTTCTTTCCAAAAGAGAAAGTCTATAAATATATTTTTTTTATTTCAGCTGAATATTGTTCCATTTTAAAAAAAAAGGACAATCCCGAAAATCCCGGGATTTGGCAGACAAGATCCCGGGATTGTAATCCCTATATGGGATGCGATTACGCATTATGGACGACCCTAGCTGCTACGAATTGTGGGTAATCTAAACAGCAACAGGTACATCAGGGAAGTGCTGGAGCCCGAAGTCGTTCCTTTCCTTCAAGACATTCCTGGATCTATTTCTCGACAGAATATTGTCCGCCCACATGTTGCAAGGAATGTTTAAGACTTCTTGTCAGCAGAACACATCCAGCTTCTTTCTGGCCTGGGTATTCGCCGGATATATCGCCCATTGAACATATGGGGGTATTTCGTTGATCGGCGTCTTGCTCGCTATCTTCCTCCTATAGCTTCTACAGATGAACTTTGGGTACGCATACAAAGAATATGGAATGCTCTTCCCCAGGCAGACATTCAAAATCTGTTTGACTTCATGCCATGTCGTATAGCAGCACTTATTGCAGCGCGTGGTGGCTACACCAAATACACTTAATATTGTTTTTTTGCTTTGAAAACTTAATCGTTTGTTTGTACCGATACCAGTCGTTTATGTGTTAAATTCCATTTAATTCTGATGATTCCTTCATGGTGCTTCAGATTTTACAAACATGAGTGCATTAACATGTATGAGAAAGAAGAAAGTTTTGGGATTGGCACATCCGACTAGTTTTCAATAAAATTAAACAATATCTGACAAAGAAAATACAGTATTTCTGTGGGCAATAAAGCAAGAGAATTATTCTAAAGAATAAGTGAGAAATATGTGGGAGAACAAGAGATTAGATATTCTGAACCGTTGAAACTAACCTTTCAAGATTGTAATAATTATTTTTCATCGTCCATGTTAGATACATATTGCGTGTGAAAAACTTTTTAAAACTTTTAACACACTTTTTTCGGAAGGAAAAAGATGAAATTGTGTACAAAATGGTAATTTTTTCGAAATTATAATTAGCAATTGATGCGTAAACTACTTTCTCGTATTTTATTCATAAAAATTTAGGCCTACATTTACATCGAACGTTTTCACAATGCCAAGTTCGATTATATTAACACTCTATTACTATATTATGGAAATTGCGTCATGCATCTTCCATATACAACGACAGAAATAATGTTAGTTTTTAACATTTTCCAACATAGTTGAAAAGCGTTTATAATTTCGGTTCGCCTGTCCGAGCTCTAACTCTCGTAAATATACTCAGATTGCCCTGATTTTTTTTTATGTTATTGATGTTTACTATAGCACGATCGGTATTGAAAATGAAGTGTTTAACAATTTTAGTTCATTTACAGGGACGGTCAAAAGTTTTCCGTTACATTAGGAGGCTATGGGAAAAAATCGTTTCAAGTTCATTTTAATGATGTTAGACAATTTCAAACATAATGAAATTGATGACCATTTATGTAGTTCACTGAATCATGGATTCTGAAGAATATGGGTGGCAAAGCATTTACTGTTCTTTTTCAGGGTCACACAAAAGAATTCCGTTACTTAATGGTCTACGGGGAAGTGGTTTGCAACGTATTTTAGTTCTGTTACACTATTTTAAATATAATGATAATGATATACATTACTGAGGCTTACTACAAGATACTTGTTGTGTAACCTGATGTGCATAACATTTATCGTTCATTTACAGGGACACGCAAAAGATTCGGATAGAGTACTGTATCTAAAGTATACACTGTCTATTAGTTATAAGTGCTGGAAATGCGATTTCATTTATGGTATACACATTTAACTAAATTTTTGGTTAGTATGTGGTGTGTACATATGCTATAGATCATTATGCAGGCCTTCGCAAACATTGCGGATTATTAGCGTGAATTGCTTAAAGGTAGCTTTTTATTGAGTTATGCACTTTCAAGAATTATATTTAGTATACTAAGAAATGTTTGAAAATTCAAATAAAATAAAATACAGGGCCACGCAAAGAACTGGATACATGACCTCCTAAAGATGATAATGTTTAGAAGTGTGATTTTAGTAGATTTAATTATGTTTTAACCTGAATTAAATTCTAGCTTAATGTGTAGCGCATATAAAAATCTGTTGGAAACTTGCAATGCTGTACAAAAGAATTCAAGTATCCCGTAAGGCATGGTGACGTCACAGCGACGTCGTTGTGAAGTCACACTGTGATTTTGTGACCGTCGATGTGACGTTACGTGACGTCGATGTGACGTCATAGTGACTAGAATGCGAGGTCGTTATGGCCGTTTTAGAGGTCGTTTGTGACGTCACATTGTGACCACTCTGTGAAGTCACGGTGTGACAAATTTGTGAAAAGTGTGTCATTTGTGACTATTTTGGCATTAACTTTGTGACTAACCTGTGACGACAGCGACAATGCTTTGACGTCACACTGTGACTAATTTGTGAAATATGTGTCATTTGTGACGAACTTGTCATAAACAATGTGATGATTTCAAATGAAAATCAAATTTCAAATTAATTGCTTAAAAGGGCAAAGGCCAACATAGAGAAAAAGATTCCAAGCCGGGACTCGAATCCGGGCCATCAGTGTAGCGCACTGACATTCTACCGACTAAACCACATGGAACGAGACCCAGCCTGGAAAATTTCTTACTAGTACATGTTGGCAAGGCTACAAACGCAGCACAAGATGGAATATTTATCGTGAGCCGCCAACATCGGGTAAACACGAAACTTAATTAAATCCAGCATCGATTCAAACTATATAAATACTTGGAAATTTTTCCATAGAGAACCATTCGCCTTGCATACAATATTTCAAATAAAAACAAATTTCAAATTAATTGCTTAAAATGCAATTTTAATTTGAAATTTGATTTTCATTTGAAATATTGTATGCAAGGCGAATGTTTCTCTCTGGAAAAATTTCCAAGTATTCATATAGTTTGAATCGCTGCTGGATTTAATTAAGTTTCGTGTTTGCCCCATGTCGGTGGCTCATGATAAATATTCCATCTTGTGTTGCGTTTGTAGCCTTGCCAACATGTACTAGTAAGAAATTTTCCAAGCTGGGTCTCGTTCCATGTGGTTTAGTCAGTAGAATGTCAGTGTGCTATACTGATGGCCCGGATTCAAGTACCGTTATGGAATTTTTTTCACTATGTTGGCTTTTGCGCCTTTTAAGCAATCAATTTGAAATTTGATTTCCATTTGAAAGATTGTTTGCAAGGCGAATGTTTCTCTCTGAAAAAATTTCCAAGCATTAATACTGTGATGATTCTTGTTATAAACACTGTGATGAATTTTAAAATAAAGTTTTGTTTGAAATATACAATATTATCTTTTTACCGTACTTTTTAGCAATGTATCGCTATTTTGGAGTCCTATTCTTCTAAAATACTTTTAATTTTTTACACTGAAAAAAACAATGCTTATCAACTGGCATCCTTTTTTATTAAGTTCTAAGCTTGATCTTGAGTTCAAGCTTTATATTAAGAATGTTTTGTGTGTTGTGATTTGTTATTATTTTATTAAATACGAACATAGAGTCTAACGGATATTAATACATTTCCTATTTAAAGAAGAATAAGATAAGCCATATTTATTTAAATTTTTTATTCCCGTGTATATTGTATTTTGTTAATATGAGCTAAATAGATTTGGTATGATTTATAGGAAATGACTGATCTGGGAAATAGAAAAAACAAGTAAGAAAAATCATGCGTTAAGCATAGATTATAAAGCACTTTCCAATGCTTCTTGAATGCTTTAACTAGACATCGTAATTTAAGGAAATAACGTAAATAAGATAACTAAGCAAATATTTTAGAAAACGCATAAAACATTTGAAAAACGGATTTCAGCAGTTACCGTTCATAGCCAAATATGTTTTCCAATTCTTTTGAATAGCCCTGTATTTAATCTGTAGGTTGATATATACTAGTATATAATGTGAAAATTTAGTTTAGCAAGAAAATGCATAACAGGATGAAATTCTCATTCAAAAATTTATACTAATATATAAAAACATACTTGAATACTTTTGTACAACCCTGTAGTTTACCTAGAATCTTTATTACACGCCACTATTTAGTTAAAATTTAATTCAAATTAAAACACTCTTAAAACTGCTGAAATCACATTTCCAGAAATTATAATTTATAGACGGCCATATATCCATTTCCTTGCGTGACCCTGTGTATCATTTTATCCATATTCTACAAACATTTCTTAGTAAATTAAATGCAGTTCAACATAAAAATCCATAACTCATCTAAAAACACCTTTAACCCCTTGCGGACGAGCGACACGTATACGTGCCGGAAATAGGCCTAAGGATCCTCGTTTATCCTCACCAGTAAATTTTTACTGTAAAATTTGCCTTATTTAATCCGAGCATTTTCCCGATTTGAATAGGCACAAACTTCTGTTTTTTAAAACCGGTAGCAAAGTAATAAACATTTCGTAAAAGGCTCCCGTCGCGAAGGGGTTAAGCAATTTGCGCCCATACCCCTTAACTCTTACGTATACTTTTGTGTAGCCTTGTATATGAATTATAGCTTTTATATACACCATATACTATGCATAAATATAGTGGATCATAAAAGCGCATATTATAATTAAAAATGCATTTCCAGCAATTATCGCGTACAATATCAACTTTTATAAATATCATAAATTATAAATATTTTTTTATAAATATTATAAATATAAAATTTTAAAAAGTATAGTAAAGCAGTTTAATCTATAAACTTGTTATCAGGCATGAAAAACACTTTATTTCAATGCTTAATTGTCATATTTTATTTTTTAATGCGAAGTATCGAACGTGTATCGAAAACGTAGAAAATGAGTTTACAATCGAAGAAAATTTAATAACTGATTCTGAATGTTTTAATTAAATGTTTGATTAAAATCACGAACAGCAAAAACGTGCTTACATACAATTTAAAAAAATAAATATAACAATTTGAAAAACACTATATAATTAGTATTTATAATTGTACTATTAAACAACAACAAAGTACAATAGATGAATTAAATGTATTATTAGATTTAACAATTTCTCAAAAATCTCTCCATATGTTACAAGGAATTCCTATTATTTTATAATTTTGGCAAATGTTAAATCCGAAAACATTGATATGAAGATTTAGGATTTTAAATAATAATTTAAAATATTATTAGCAATGAAAAAATGTCTTTCAAAAGTTTCACTACTATAGTATGTAAAACGGCATTTCCCATTCAGTATAATGTTAATTTCTAATCTGAAAAACAATCCCAGAACAGTCTCTTTCTATAGGTATAATATAAAACTATTTAACTCATCTCACCAAATATACAAAACAGGAACAAACAATTTAAATTAAATAAGACTTACTTTTTGAGCTCCATAAATTAATTATTAATATCCGTGTGTATCTGAAAATGGCGACGTCTTTTTCTTCCATTAAAAAAAGCACATGCAAAAGCTTACATTTTAGACTAGTAACTTACCGCATCTGTTAGAACAAAAAGTTCTCTGTTTACCCTGCGGTATCGTGGCAGACGATTTGGGGCAGGTGTGAGTTTATTTCCTTTTATATAAACAGATATGGAACTTATATGTGCAATCATTTTATGAGACTGTCTGTATTTAAATTTTTGTATTTGAAGAATTTTCCAATTTATTTTACCTTTTCTTTTTATCAGTTTTAACCCCCCCCCCTCCCTTTTTCTAAGTAAAGATTGTTTCACACAAATACAAAATATCTTCCTAAAAAATAAAAAGATATAAATAAATATCGAGGATAAAAAAAATTTCTTTGTCAATCGTCATTCTTTTCATGTTAATTTCCTGTAAAATAAAACAATTCTTAAAATAACTTTTTTTTAGAGTCATATCTCTAAAACACAAATTTGAAATACGAATAATAAATTATATCATGGGTTTTGTATAAATTTTGTATTATTTTTATTTATTCGGAAAATGCTATTTTTATTTTAAAAGTCTGAAAGAAGTAGAATTTTTTTAAAAAATAGTTACTTAAAATAGGTACACTAACAGGAAAAAATATGACTTGAATGCAAATTATATAGCAAGAAATGTATGTATGACTAAACTCTGAAGACTCTTTCTACGTGCTCATTAAAAGCTGCAGACTTAACTATAATAGAAATTTTTTAGTTTGAAGCCACAAAAGTGTTTCGAATACCAGTGGTCGGTAAAAATAAATTAAAAATTTTCCTTCCTGCAAACTAAATATGTAAAGTGTATATATTTAATATTCCTAATTCTAAATATGCTCTCCAAACTGCTCCAGCACGTACCATTTTTCCGAGAAACACTTTTATAATAATAAGAATAAGAGAAGGATTATTATATTAAATTGCAATACTAGATAAAATTGAAATCAGGAAAAAAGTATACTTTCACACTCTTAGATATCAAATTGATAAAATATAGCATGGAAATCTAGTTTGTTGATACTTGTACCGTGCATTTTCCTTTATATGCCCCCCCCCCCCACCCTCTTTTCGTGTCTGAATTTACTACTTGCTACCCACTAATATATTTTCATTCCTTATGCCGCTGTAACGCGGGCCTTTTTAAAACATTTCTCTTCATTTTCAAAGATTTTTGAAGTTCATATTTTTCTCACACTGTGACTTACAATATGGGTTACAATTTTTTACAATTTATTACAATTTTTTTTTTGTGAGTGTGTCGTGACCTACGTTACATGCAGTGACATAACAATTCTTTTTTATTGCCAGAAAAATAAAATTTTGCAGTAACAACATGTTTTGAAGATTTTTTGTAATTTTTTTAAGTTTTCTAAGAAGTTCACATCTCATTCACAATGTGACATCACTGAGTGGTGGCATTTCGGTCACAGATGTGACGTGACCACAGTGACTCACAGTGACGTCGTTGTGACGTCACTGTGACCATGCATGCTATGAGGGTATGTTTCCGTATATTGATAGAAACTGCTGAAGGTGAATTTTCAAACTATTGTGCATTTTCATATGCTAAACTAAGTTTTAGCATATTATGTTGAATATGTGCAAATTGTAGATTAAATGGGAATTTTCAACCTATTATGCACTTTACTAAACTATGTTTAAGCATATTATGTAGAAAATGTACAAATTGCAGAGTAAATACAGGGCTGCACAAAATATTTGGACTACTTTTCTGCTATGGACAATAATTGCTGAAATTTGGTTTTCAAATGTGTTATGAATTTTCTAAATTGTTTACTTTTTTTTTTTTTTCACTTTATTAAACAGCGAAGTTTTGGTATAGAATTCCGGAGGTGTTGGAAAGTGTTTCATAATCTAAGCTTGAGGCATGATTTTTCTTTGTTGTTTTAGTATAGTAATAGTAATCGAGTGCTAAGAGATCGCAATATAATTCAGCACCAAGGCATTATAAAAGCTTTAGCAAGGCTTCAGCAAATCAGTTTGGTGTTTTGAATTTTTTTGAATTTCTATATTTACTAAATACAATTTAAACAACATAAAATTTTATGCTAACAGTCACAAAAATACACAGTGAAACAAATGATTTTCATAATTTATGGGCATAACGAACAAAGAAAGTGACAAATGTTTCTTTACAGAATCTAATTATTTTTGGCGCAGATCAACAGGGATTTAAAATGGGTTTGTTAAGGCTATTCTCAAATCCAAATGGGCTACTTTCTTACACATTTTGAAATACATTTTTGTTCGGAACCGCATGAAATTGGCATGTGTTGTTATTCAGAAATTATGTAATCGAAAGACGTTTTCCATTTTTTGGTAATCGCAAAAGAGCTTTCAGAAAATACTGTCAAATTGAGCATTTTGTACCGAATTTCCCCACGTGATTCCGTGAGACAGAGAAAACCTGTCATCACGTGGCCACAATCTTTTATAACTCAATAAGTAATTTATTAAAAAAAAAAAGCACTAGCTATATTGCTATAGGAGGGACACCTTCAGAGAACAGCCAATGTTGTAGTCGTAAAAAAAAAAGCAGAGCAGGATATATGCTCTAGGCAGAGGGTATACGCTCAAGGCAGAAGGTATACGCGCAAAGCAGAGTATACAGAGTACATACTATACTTTTTTTTTTTTGAGAAACAAAGAATGTACGGTGTTCCTTATAAAAACCCAGAAGGTATAGGGTAACCTGGGGTAATTTTCAGACAAAAACAAAACTTTTGAAATTACTCAGGAATCAACTATTTCTTTTAACTTTTTCTTGGTAAAATCGTCACATTCCTGGTGATTATTTTGAAGCATTTTCCGATAATTAGCAATAATAAAAAAAAAAAAATTAAATTAATAAAATCCTATCTGAAAATTAGCCCGTGGTTTGGGGTAATTTTCAGACACCTAAGGGGTAATTTCCAGACAGCTATTTGTGTGGGTATTTAACAGCCAGATTTGAACACCAAATACGGTAATTAAGAGACACCATTGTAAAATGTTATGACAGAAAATGGGGTATTTATTAAACCCTTCTGAATACAGAAAAAGGCATGAAAACGCAATTGTAACTGTACACCTGAAATCCATTTATATTTTCGCGAATAAAAGTAAGTTATATGGTACCTTTTCACATATAGCTACTGCTTTTATCTGCTTTATCTGTTTTTTATAAATTTATGCAAATCAATAAAGAATTTCAGGCCTTTTTAAACAGTTCTGATGGTTGAATGAAAATTAACATTAAATAAGAACATAAAACTGACACCAATTTCGTTTAAAAATAAATAAATAAATATTTTAGTAGCCTAACCTGCTTTTTCACACTACAATACAATTTTTACACACCACTAATTTCGTAAGGCCTAACCATTTTAGTTTTCTTTGACAGTAACTATATCACTGTAAATTTTTTAAACATTATTTTACAATTCTTTCTCATCTTCAATAATTTTAACGTGAAAAGAATCCCATTTGAAACCAATTTTCTACAAGACAGTGTAAGCTGCTAATTTCTAAGAAAATACTAATTGGAATTGAAAAATAGTTGATTTAGCTAAAATGAAAACTGTTTTGGCCAGATTTCTATTACTGTGCGAGTATTACTGCTGTCTGTTAATTACTCCCGCATTCCTCTATCTGAAAATTACCCCCAGGTTACTCTACGGCGTATACCATAGTATACCCTCCACTACACCCCTGGGGAAGACCTTTGAAGGGAAAGATATGAGAATCATCGTGCTCCTAAAAGGAAAACCCTGAAAATCTTGCACAGTAACCTCGCACAAACCACACCGGTATCGAACCCATGAGCACCAGCTCAAACCATTTTATTGACAGCATGCTAATCACTGGGTTGAACGGGCCCTTCTTTGGCGGTAATCAACCAAGTTATAAATTTTAAATATACATTTTATGTACTTATATTTGCATATATGTCTGTCTATAAAAAAGAATATAAAAAATAAATCATTATATTTAGAAACATATATGTTAATTTCACACACACGTAATACTATGGAAGTTAGACATGCAATGTCATTAAATTTGATGAGTCTTCAATATACACAAATGCATTGCTGTTGAACATTTCTTAGAAGAAAAGTCGATGAACTGTCAGAAAAAGGATAATCCGTTGGCAAAAGATCAAGAAAGTAAAACAGAATTTGGCCCATTTGCTGCATACATGTCAATGATGTTTTGAAT
Organism: Maratus speciosus; assembly: GCA_963932465.1. Classification (NCBI taxonomy): domain Eukaryota; kingdom Metazoa; phylum Arthropoda; class Arachnida; order Araneae; family Salticidae; genus Maratus; species Maratus speciosus. Next base: position 363,203,320 of record OZ010790.1, on the reverse strand, counting down.
CTGACATTATTTCGGAAATTGTAGGTTAATATATGTTGGGTGGTTGTACTTTATTGGGCATTTTTTGAATGTCTGCACAATATTGATTTCATGTAATAGTCATACTCTGCGACGGGCATGTCATGGAGAATGCCATTTGTAGTTACTTATTATACGGCATTCATATAAATAAACTGATATAGAATATTCTTGGCACTTTTTTCAACAAAACAAGAAGAGCGGCTCCAAAGAATTGCTTTTCCTATTTCAAATTCAAAATAGATAGGTAGATAAAATCTCGAATTCCAAAAGTTTTTGAGAGAGTTATGTCTGGTAATTTTAAATGCCAAAGAAATTTATGATTTTTTAGAATCTGCATTTATAAAGAAATAAAAATTATGTCACTCAATATTTTTTTACCAATAAATCAAAAGACTTATAAGCTTTTAGTAGAAGTATCTATAGTTGCTAGTTTTTAAGTATGTATTATTTTCACAGCGTTAGATGGTTTAATTGTCTTATTTCAACGTATTGTCAAATGCTTATGTAAGACATTCACAAAAGTTTAAATCTTAAAAGATAATGTATACTTTAATTTTTTTAGACAAAATTTATTTACTTATCGACATAAAAAATCAAATAAAAGCAACAGTAAATTTTTGCAATTATTGGTTATTACATTTCTTTAGATGTAAATATATTCCAGAAAATTGCAAAAATTTTCGGAATATTGTGTAAGGAACCAGGCTATATATATTAAAATAAAAACCTTAGTCAGTTACGAATCGCTATAAATTCAAACGGAATCTATTCATATAAAATCCAAGTCTCTATGTGTCCCTCACAATTTCGGCAGGACCACCTCAATGATCGCAGCTATGTTAAGCTTCCTATGGAGAAATTGTATGAGCTTCAACAATTAGTAATTGTTGAAAAGTAATAATGCCAGGGTTAGTACAATAGCGTCAAATTTTTATCAACTTGACAAAATATTGCCACATTTGGCGAAATATCGCCAAATTTGGCTACGAAAATACGTTACCATGTATGAAGCCAACTTGGCGATAGCTGGCTAATTTGGCGGAATTCCCATTGAAACTCATTAACCTTTCATAATCGAGCTCACCGCACTTTAATTTAAATTCCGCGCATTTAAGGTCTTTTTCAAAATTTATCGGTCAAAATTTAAAGTGTAATATATGAAAATGCACGTCTTTACATCTTCATCCCGATGTTACTAATAAAATAACCGCCATTAGACGGCGCTGTACTATCTGAGCTCTTAACTAACCGGATTTTAATATGCTTTACATTACCGGATACAAAAATTAAATTCTCGTTTTTTTTTTTTTTTTTCAGTACAGGGGCTTTGGCGACATAGAGAAAACTACCTTGGCAAAGAAGGAAATTTGGCATCATATTTTCTGACAACCTATTCACTGTTTCATTTCATATATACACGCATTTTTAAAAAAATATTTATGCAATTTATTCAACATAAAAAAGCAATTTATCTTATTTTGTTCGGAAACAGAAGTAATTTGTACATTAAAAAAATATATATACATTTAAATAAAATACATATACAAACAAACAAAAAAATTCATCAAGTTTGTTTTCATAGTTGTTTATATCCTTTGTCAACAAATTCTACTTTCTGATGCCCGAATTTCGCCAAACTTTAAAAAAAAACGCCAAAGCCCCTGTAGTGGAAAAGTATCAAATTCTCTATTATTTTGAACAATCTGCACCATAGTTTGTACTATATGCAGGAAGGGAGGTAGAGGAGGAGGAGAGAAACAATCTAAATTGTACAAAATATGGATTTAAAAAATTTAAACAAACATTGAATAGACACGACCTGTAATTCACGAAATGCCTCAAATCCGCACAGCACTTGGAACCAACCTGCAGGGATGTAGTGGAGGGTATACGGGGGTATACGCCGTATACCATCTGGATTTTTTTAAGGAACACCGTATACCCTCTGTTCCTCAAGAAAGCTATAGTATATATACACTAGGGTATACCCTCTGCCTTGAGCGTATACCCTCTGCTTAGAACGTATACCCTCTGTTTTTTTTACGACTACACCACTGCCAACCTGTGCGGATTAGTGGTCTTCTACTGTACATAGTTTTTCATAAATGTGTTATTACATCTATCACTGCGGAACAAGCGAGAAAAACACATTCTTTTATATATTTTTATAACTCATTTTCCGTCGTTTTTGACGGGCTATCTTTCTAGTTGCCGAAAAGTCAGTGAAGGCTTACTGTGGAGACACGAAAAGTTTTGGTTTCTGTTAGTCTGTCTGTCTGTTAGTCTGTCTGTTTGTCTGTTCCTCGATAACTGCCGTAAAAAGCATCCGATTATCTTAAAATTAAGGATGCATGTTGGTGAAATCCCCGGATTTAGCTGTATAGTTTTTGGTTAAATTTGGTTCATTCGTTCGGAATATATAGAACATTTTATTTTGCGACTTAATGCTTTCCTATAGCAATTCAGACGATTTTTCCATTTTTATTTGTTGAAAAGAAATGGCTCATATTATTGAAGGATTTAAATGCTAAATTAAGGATGATGAAATTTCCTAATTGTCTGAGCGAAGCGAAGGCTAATACTCAGCGAAATATTACTGTCCGGACACTTTACTACTACGATGGATATTAACGCCATGTCCTACTAAAAAAAAAGCCTAATAAAAACCTTTCGTCAAGCATAACTCAAAAAATATTTGTCGGATTTCGTTTATGATTGCACCAGAAGGTACCTATGAGGGTCGCCTACTGAATGCACCTACTATGAAAAATAAGTTCCAAACCGTTTAAAAATTATATAGAAAAAACTCTTAAAAAAGCACAATTTATCTGCATACGTCACAGAAATTTGGTGTGCGTCACTTTCACCGGTTGATGTTTTCGTAGACAACTCACCGGTTGATGTTTTCGTAGACAACTGGTTTGAACACATGGAGCAAATAAAAAAAATACGCACGCAGTAATATTGAATAGATCAGTTTCAACCACGTGATCACAAACCTTGCAACAACCCGTGGCAACCAGTTTTGGTGGGCAAACAAATAATAATACAGTATTCCGTACCACGGTGACCGTTTTTAACCTGTTGAATAAAATCTGGCATGTTGTATGACATACAATTGTGGATGATTAAAACAAAAGACATGAGTGTTTATTGATCCGGAGGTTATCTTTCTCTGGATGTCTGTCTGTCTATCATACAGCATGCAATTTTCTTGTAAAGGATGATATTATTATGCAGTAAAACCTCCATAACGGACACACCCGATTAGTGGACACCTCTATTTAGCGGGCATTTTTTCGATTACCAACTCTTAAATAACTGTACATTTTTTACTCTCAGTAGCGAACACCTCCAAATAGAGGGCAAATTCTGCCCTCCCGAGGTGTTCGCTATTCAGAAGTTTTACTGGTAAAACCTCCATAGCGGACACACCCGATTAGCGGATACCTCTATTTAGCGGACATTTTTTCGATTACCAACTCTTAAATAACTGTACATGTTTTACTCTCAGTAGCGGTCACCTCTAAATAGAGGACAAATTCTGCATTCTCAGGGTGTCCGCTATTCAGAGGTTTTACTGTATATAATATTGATAATTATTTTACAGGGCCGCACAAAAGAATAAGAATATATGAAACGAATATAAACTAAATTCGAGATTGGTAGATCGCTGATGGTAATGTAATTTTAGGATGTTGTTATAGTCATCCGCAGCATGTTTTTAGAGTTTCGTTCATCTAACGAAACCCTACCTGTCTCACTCCTTTGTCTGTCTGTTTGTCCGTCTGTCACAGAGCCCGTTCTCAGGAACTATATATGTCGGAGACTTGAAAATTTGCATACTATAGTTGAACACCACACATCAAATGGCAAATAATACAATTTTAAAAAAGTCTAATATTTAACCCTCTGGGTTCTAACTTGTGTATTTTAAGCAATTTTTCTAACTCAGCCCCTAATTTAATTAAGTTGGAGACATGAAATTTTGCATACTTATAGCTGAACATCTCACATCAAACGAAAAATAATAAAATTTTGAAAAAGGCTTAATATTTAACCCTTTGGGCTCTAACTTGTGTATTTAAAGCAAATTTTCTAACTCGGCCCCTAATTAAGTTGGAGACATGAAAGTTTGCATACTTATAGCTGAACACTTGCGATAACACGATAAATCATAAAATTTTGAAAAAGTTATATTTAACCCTCCGGTCTCTAACTTCTGTATTTTAAGCAATTTTTCTAACTCAGCCCCTAATTAAGTTGGAGACATGAAATTTTGCATACTTATAGCTGAACACCTCACATCAAACGACAAATAATAAAATTTTGAAAAAGGTCTAATATTTAACCCTCTGGGCTCTAACTTGTGTATTTTAAGCAATTTTTCTAACTCAGCCCCTAATTAAGTTGGAGACATGAAAATTTGCATACTTATAGCTGAACACTTGCAATAACACGATAAATCATAAAATTTTGAAAAAGTCATATTTAACCCTCCCGTCTCTAACTTCTGTATTTTAAGCAATTTTTCTAACTCAGTCCCTAATTAAGTTGGAGACATGACATTTTGCATACGTATAGCTGAACACCTCACATCTAACGACAAATAATAAAATTTTGAAAAAGTCTATTACTTAATCCTCTGGGCTCTAACTTGTGTATTTTAAGCAATTTTTCTAACTCAGCTCCTAATTAAGTTGGAGACATGACATTTTGCATACTTATAGCTGAACACCTCACATCAAACGACAAATAATAAAATTTTGAAAAAGTCTATTATTTAACCCTCTGGGCTCTAACTTGTGTATTTTAAGTAATTTTTCTAACTCAGCCCCTAATTAAGTTGGAGACATGAAATTTTGCATACTTATAGCTGAACACCTCACATCAAACAGCAAATAATAAAATTTTGAAAAAATCTAATATTTAACCCTCTGGGCTCTAACATGTGTATTTAAAGCAATTTTTCTAACTCAGCCCCTAATTAAGTTGAAACATAAAAATTTGCATACTTATAGCTGAACACCTCACATCAAACGACAAATAATAAAATTTTGAAAAAATCTAATATTTAACCTCTAATATTTTGTCTCGCACAATTTTTAAATTTAAACTGTTTTGCAATACTATTTTTTGTTCATTTTGCATAATAAGTGTAATGTGACGTAATTTGTTCTATTTCAGATTTCTAACGCATGTTAATGAATTTATTTTACAATATCCTTTCTCTTTTAAAATTCACATGTAAATATAGTTTTAATGGCGTAATTTCCAATAAGTGCCTGCTTTTTATACCTAATTATTTAATTGTAATTTGAAGGTTTTTTCTGTTTATAATAGTAACGTGTAAATAATTTTTTTTTTATTTGAAGCAAACATTATTGTTTGCGCTGTTTATACAGTTGGCAACAGTTTAAATTAATACCCTTTTCTAAAATATGTAAAAAATAGCTGTCAAAATGCTGAATATTTGAATTTAAAATGGAAATAAAACCTCAAAAAATGAGTCAAATTAAAAAAAAATTAATGAAATCTGCAGACCGGGATCTTCTATTGAATAAAATGATCTAAAAATGATTAAATTCCCATGTATAGCTTTTGCTCTTATAAATTTTTTTTAATGGAACGATTTTGTCCAAATTTAGCATTAAATATCTCTTAAAATAATTCTTCGATTTGAAAACTGTATGCATTTAGTGTGTTGATCAAACATTTCGCTATAATACCACCGATTTTCATATATTTGTATGCAATAGTTTTCTTAATAGTAACGAAGAAAGACCTCCGGTCACAAAAAATTCAAAACCGGCGGCGGCGGTGACAGCGTTAGTTACTTTTCATAGAATAAAGAGATATATAAAAATGAAAACTTGTCTATCTGTCTGTTTGTAATTCTATAAAAAATCCACAATTTGGAAGCCAAAATTGTGAAGAGATACGTACATGTGTATTAAAACATGGCCGAGACAACTAAAGTAATCCGGAATCGAAATAACTTATAGTTAATTTTTAATAAATAAAAAACCACCAATTTAACAGCAATTTCTTATCAAATTTAAACATTTTTCGTTATAGCAGTTGCCAACAATTAAAAAAACACAATGAAATTATTACTACAACAATTAATTTTCTACTGCAAGATTTCCACGTGAAAAATGAAAATGAAATAAATAGTTTGCCGAATTAAAAAAAAAAAGGTGAATATTACGTCATAACTTTTCTATTGCAAGATATTCACGTGAAATATGAAAATGAAATAAATGGTTTGACGAATTTAAATGAAAGTGAATATAACTTCATAACTTTTCTATTTCAAGGTTTCCACGTGAAAGAGGAAAATATTACGTCATATTGGAAATATAAAGGGCATGGTGGATATAGTATAACGTCATATGAGTGTGAAAAATGTATTGAAGCATAATAAAAACCCGATTAGGGAAATATTGGCGTATTTTAACATTATTGCTCCAATTATAAATTGAAATAAGTTCATTTATAGCTGTGTTCTTTTGCGTCTGTTATATACATTTATACATTTTTATATAGCGTTTTCATATGATTCATTCAACAACATTTCGACTGCTTTTTTTAATGATTGTTTTGTGTTGTATGTTAAATTTTGAAATTGATTTTTCAGAACAAACATCCTTCAAATTCTGGGCAACACCGGCACTTTAGCTTGTAACAGATAAATGGCTTTTGTATCTGTACATCTAATGCTAACATTATAAAGCGTTATTATTAATGCTTGTACGTTTGTGAGGTGTTATCTCTGAAACTACTTAGCCAACTTAAAAAAATGTTGGTGGCCATCTCTGCTCCGAAAAAAAGACCATTTTATGTCAGTGCAAGAACCTACATCGCTGCAGGAGCAAAAAAGTTCTAAAATTGTGATTTCTGCGATATTGATTGGGTTAGAAACTTTAAATTTGGTGCGGTAGTTACTTTTAAGATGTAAATACTCGTAATGAACGCTCTCTAAAATGTTCAATTTAACAGATAAACGTAAAAATTTCTAGAAAGGCTCTAAACTATGATTTATTTGGAATACTGAAATTTTTGGGATACTGTTGTGGTTACAAACTAGAACTTTGGCATGGTAGTAATTAATAAGATGTAAATGCTCGTTGTAGAACGAATTCTAAAAAATAGAAAGACTAAACAAAGCGGAAAAAGATCTAAAGATGATCTAAGTAACGAAGAACATGGAACTGTTAGGAATATAAACATGAAAATTGACATGGCTGTATTTATCATGACGTAAATTCTCGAAATAGAACAATTTCTAAAAATGTTGCTATAAAAAACAGTGCTGAAACAAAAAACTTTCAAAAATTTTCTATTTCTCTGTTACTGCTGAGCCCAAAAGTTTGAAATTTTGCTTCGGCTTAGTTTTAAAATATACAATTGTCTATATGAATGGTTTCTAAAAAATTAAAAATTTAAAAAGATGAAATTAACGGAAAGCGATCTCAATTACCATTAATTTGGAATTATTAAGTACAGCAACTTTAAATATTTCATAATGCTGCATTTCCTCCGCAAAACATGCGATTTAAATGCAACAAAACTGATAGATACCCACCTAGCATTAAATAAATTGTGTAAATATGGAATAAAGACCTGTATGAAACAGTGAGAAGGTTGGCCGAAAGTACTTGTTAAAGTGTTCCTTTTCTAGGCTTTTCTCTCTCTCGCCAAGGCCATTAACAGAGGGAAGTGCCGTTTTAAATGTGATATGAATTTTTTATCCGATTCATTTTTCTAGACATTTTATCATAAGGTCATATTCTCAATTATCATTAGTAGATTTTTTATATGTTAACTTATTCTGGTGAAATTTTGTAATCAGGTTCATATTGGCGTATGTTAGCTTGCATGATTTGCTGAATAAATATGTATGGATTTGTAAATTACTTCAAATGACACTTTGACAGCTCAAAAGTTATGCAGACGATATATTCAGATCTTGTGTCATACTTTACGTTGTAATCATTGCCGATTTCTTTTATTTAATACATGCTAAATACAGCTCAATTTGTGCAGAATATGTTTGAAAACAAAACAATACAGCGTATGTAGTGGCCAGCATACACTCATCATTTAAATCCGATCGAGCATATCTAAAACACATTCTAACGAAGCATTGCATGCCACTTTTGATGTATTCGGTACTTTGATACTATATTAGATTTTGAGAAGAGAATTCCTTAAATGTTATCGACAACCTCATTGCATCCGTGGAAAACAGATATTGTACAATATTAACTATTCCGGGGGAGCACACACCATATAAAGTATAGTCCATTCTTTTTAAACATCATATATTTGTCATTTAAAGTTACTCAAATTGATGCGGAGCGTCTGATTATGCTCTTGACATACAGTTAAAATTCCGATATAAGTAAGTTAGTGTTTCATTTTCTATTTTACTTTTAATATATTGAGTACTTTTAATTTTATATCCATGCATGGCTGTCTTGAATGGTTTGATTTCCCATTTTTTTAAACAGTGTATACGAATTTATATATAAGATTTTGTAATTCTACAATTCGTTTATTTTCATCATTTCAATTTTTCGCAGTATATGGACAATTAAAGATAACATCTCATTTTCTTTGCTTCCACATGTTGTTATTAAATCTATGTTCTCAGTAATATCGCTCAGACTAATCCCTCTGAGGGAAGTCCTAGTTAGAACAATACATTATTCATATTAGTTTGAAATTTTGTGTATACATTTGTCAGAGTTTTTAAATTCGGTATATAACTTTTATGGAGGGATTTTATATATGTGTTTCAATAATATAAAATATTTTTTTAATATAAATTTTCTTTTTAAGCACATATTTAATTGTTTTTATTATATTTTAACTGTTACCTAGCAGCGAACTACACCTAAAAATATCGTAAATGTGAAACTATGTGTAACTGTTTGAAGTTAAATCAAAGTCAAAAGGGACGAATTAATGCCTTTATGTCTTTACATATAGATGGAATTTACCACAGAAATAAAGAAAGACTATGTTCTATTTATTTTGTTCAAATATTTTTCTTTTAAATTAAAAAGTTCATTATTTTCATAAGGAACAAATCGACATTTTGCTATGAAATTTAACAATCATTTTTTTTTTTTTTTTTTTTTTTTTTTTTTTTTTTTTGGCCGTTGCCACGAAAATTCAATCCCGGAATAAAAATTTATCCTAAACAGTTAATTTTGATTTGAACGATTTTTATGTGCGAGAGGAAAATGAAATAAAAAATAGACATGAATACGCCTTCATATTAGAAATAAAGTGAAAATACGAAAAGAAGGTGAATTTGATCTCATATATCAAAAATAAAACGAATACGCTTTGAGGTTGAAATAAAAGGGACTTGTGTTATGATATTAATTATTATTATTTTAAAAAAAATGTTACTAATATCTCATGGTTTATCGTCTGCACACAGAATTCTTAATCGAAAATTCCAATGAGAAAAAAAAAAAAAAAACTTTTGAAAAGCAAATATATAGTAAATATCAAAATTATGCACCGCAAAATTATCGCTGGCGAAAATGACGTCATTGTATCGGGAAATAAATATTTTCATCCTTAAAAACCAAGCTTTAACTAGATTGCCTGAAAAAAATGTTTTTTAACGGGTGTTACTTCTTAATGCCGCCTCATTTCATAAAATATGAATGAAAATTATTTTATTTTTAAAGGAAATTACATTTTCATTCATAAAACGTAAACGTTTAATATAATTGCGTCAATGTAAATCATTTTCTGTGTTACCAGTATTGAAAAATAAGGCTCGGAAGTGTAAAAAGAAATCTAAGATTTGCGCTAACTATTAGCGCAATCAATAAAAAGTTACGTATGGAAATTAATAAGACCAAGAAATCTACTTTGTTATTTAAAAAATATACCAGAATTAACAGCTCATGAAAATTTCGAAATATTCTTCGATAACGTTTTTAATTTAATGCTTCTAATGTCTGAAAACTTCGTATTTTTTATTCTAAATAATTACATAACTTGGAAACTTTAAATTGCGGTTTGCAGAAAACTGAATATTAGCAAAGTGTGTCTAAAAACAAGGACTTGCAGAACTGACGTTGAGGCTCCTGATCTGCAGATTTACTAGTATAATACATAACTGTGATGAAACAGGTTTAATGATAGAGGACAAGCCACCTAATGTAATAGCAAAACGTGGTGAAAGCAATTTCCTCATGTAACATCAGCTGAACGTGGTAAACTTGTTACACTTTTGTTTCTGGATCAAGTAACTCTGTTCAACAGTATTCGTATTCTCAATAAAGAATTACAATGAGTTCATACTCAGAGCTGCCCCATCCCAAAGGCTTGGTCTTGTTCATCAAAATCGGAGGATGACCTAGAGGTCTGCACGGGCCGGAATTTCCAGGCCCGGGCCCGGCCCGGCCCGTACGAAAGCTATCTTGGCCCGGCCCGGCCCGGTGTAAAAATTGGAAGTTCGGCCCGAGCCCGGCCCGGCCCGTTTGCATTATTACAGTTCTCGGCCCGGTCCGTACAAAAATCAATGAAAACGGGCCCAGTCAGATACAATTTCTACAAAAAAAAAAAAAAAAAAAATCCGTTTTTTCTCAACATACAATTAAGATTCTTTTAATGAATACTACATACATATTTATGGGAACATTTTACAGTATATTTTACATTACTATGATGTTCGCAAAACAGAAAACGCACAATAATAAACATTAACGATTACTTACAGTCATCGTGTCTACAGACATTTCAAAATGGAAATAAGGATTCATTAAAAGATTAATGTAGTTCAGAATAAAGGATTAAAAACAAGATAACATTAGAAGCTGTATAATAAAAAGTAGATTTGTGAAAATATTTCTCTCATTTTTAAGACTTTTTTCAAATCCAAAGGAGCTACATTTCGACACATTTATGGAGTCTTTTCTTTTCGGAAACGCGTAAGATTGGCGGGTATTCTTATTCAAAAGCTATGTAAGTGTCGTTTTTTTCATAGATAAAAGCAATATATCTGAAAATACTGTCACAGTTAGCATTTTGAATCGAATTTCCGGAAGCGATAGCACAGTAAAGGAGAAAAACGTACAGTCACGTGACAGGAATCGCTGTTATCTCTGTAAGTAATTTATTAAATATGGAAAAAGCTATTCGTTTCCAAATGCCTTCAATAGGCAGGCCTGTAAATTTTATGCCTTTATAGTTAAAGTTTTTGTCAGAAACATGTGTCTGATAGCTTTGCATTGTTGAGCAGTGAATATGAGAACCACTTTAAGGTATATTTCCAAAGATACTGTTAAGAGAAGTTCATTATCACTATTAATATTACAAAACAAAATGACTGTTCTACACATCCTGAGATCGATTAAGACCACTTCCTTCCCGGCACGAGTCTGCTGAAAAAAAATTAAACTCGGAATCAGACATCTTGTAACTGTACGATGCCGATCTCTACGATGGACACGTTACATTTCTGTATTGATGTTGTTAAACTCGCATCGGCTCGTGACGCACATTTATACTTCTCGAGAAAATCATATTCATTGAAAATGGCTCGTATTTTATCTGCTTCGCTTAAATTGTTATATCGGGCCGATAGGCCCGATTAATTTTTTGCCGGCCCGACCCGGCCCGTTTATTTTGTCTGTCGGCCCGGCACGGCCCGTTGAAAAAATTGTCCTTATTCTGTCGGCCCGGCCCGGCCCGTTTGAAAATTCGCCTTCATTCCGCCGGCGCGGGCTGGGCCGGGTACGGGCCTCGGACCAAGCCCGGGCCCGTGCAGACCTCTAGGATGACCACAGAATTTTTTTAAAAGCAAATGAGCATTAGCTTAATATTCTAGTTGTTCCAAAACTGATCCAACGCTTCTCTTATTTGATGATCATGAAAGCAGTGTAACTATTACGACAATAAAAATTTCAAAAGATAATGGAATATTTATGGTGACACCCCTGTCGCACTTTATCCACAAACTCCAGAAAAGCACTTGGAATGAATTCAAAGTACATTTTTTCAAAAAAAAAAAAAAAAAAAAAAAAAGATTAAAACAACTTTCTATTTACTGATACTACTGACATGAATATTAACGATATTGTGAAGAAGTTACCTAAATCCGTAACTGATGGTGAAACAGGTGGAGCTAAATCTTTCTTAAAATTTTTGATTTAAGTCTAAACAAGTTATTTTTCTTGTTTTTGTTTTATTATGTGTTACAATATATTTTATTTTTATTTGTGTGATGTCTTATTTTTAAATAATGTAATCGTAAAAAAAAAAAAAAAAAAAAAAAAAATATTCATAAAATTGTTTTATTTATGTGTGTCCCTTTCAACCCTGCACAGTGTCCCTTACATCCCCTACAATGGGGTTAAAAGGGACAATTCTCCCCATTTATAAAAAAAAACGCGTACATATTTTAAATTACCGTACTTGAGGATAAGAGGTTTTACTAGTATTAAAGCGAGATCTTAGACGTGAATTAGGCGCAAACATGAGAATGATATCTTTTAATGTCATTATTTTATAAGCTTATACAGACAAAATGTCCCTTTCATCCCCCATCTTCCCTATTGTAAAAAATAAATAAATAAATAAATGCATAATACAATGTCCAAAACCAAGTATGTTTATATTTTCTACAATCAAATCAAATCATTTAATATTTAATGGGCTGCTGCACTGAAACTCCCCGATCACGAAATCCCATGTTAAGCTAAAGGAAAATTTTGAAACGTGATTACCCATTATCTAAATTAATTATTAAAATACCGTTTTCACCATCAGAAAGTAGACGTCAGATGCCGATGATGTGCGTTTTTAAAAATTGTAGATGTCAGTTAAAAATTGTCTATGTAAATTTTAAGTATTTTCAAGAAGATTATAAAATTTAATCCAATGGAAATTTCAAAGTTTAAAGGGATTTTTTATGTACTTAAAATTTACGGAGATAATTTTTAAAAACGCTCATCATCGACATCTGACGTCTACTTTTTGATGTTGAAACCGATATTTTAATAATTGTATTAGGTAATGAGTAATCGCGCTTCAAAATTTTCCCATAGCCTAACAAGTGATTTCGCGATCGGGAAGTTTTAGTGCAGCGGTGCCTTAAGAGCCAAAATAGGATTATATACAGTGAAACGTCTTTTAAAGGCCACCCCTATTCAAGGGCCACCTCTATTAAGGGCCAATATTTTTAGGAACGAACGTTTTTTTCCATAGGCATAATGTTAAATTTACTCCTATTAGCGGCCGCACCTACCCCTCATAAAAGCCATTTTTTTAACATGTGCCTTAAATCCAAAACAGGTGCATTGAATTCTTAAACCAAAAGATAAGAGTTCAGCAAGCAACTGCACTTGCAACAAAGAAGGCAGGGGTAGATGGGGAGGATTTAGTAACACAATGAAAGACCACAAACATTTCCAAAAGTAAGACAAACAGGTGTCCCTCACACTTTGTTTGACCTTTCAACCTGTAGGGGTTGGGTAGGAGGGGAAACTTGACCCTTTGTTGTGGGCACAAAACGGATAACATGTTATCCATATCTGTTATCTAGAAAAACAGATTATACATTTACTAAAACTGTGAATGCACATTGAAGCACAATTTTTACACTAGAAATTTTATGCTCAGGCTTATGTAAGATTTAAAATTATGGCACCTAAATCAAGACAAAGAGTACATTTGGATTTGAATGACAAAATCAAAGTTCTTAACTGTCATGATCAAGGAACATCTGCAAGAAAATTGGCTTCACAGTTTAATTGCAGCAAGAATAAAATAAACAATATTGTTAAAAACAAAGAGAACTTACTGAAAGAGTATGCAGATTTTAAAAATAGCGGGATAAAAAAAAGAGAAATAAAAAATTTGGTCACCCTTATTTAAGGGCCACCCCTCATAAGGGTCAAATTTCAATGGAACGGCAAGTGGTACTTACAGAGCGGTTTCACTGCCTATATACATACTTTGTAATATATATATATATATATATACTTTGTAACATATATATATATATGTATACTTTGTAACATATATCATGGAAGACGGTAGTATTACGAGTGACGCAGCCTTAAGCCTAAAATCGTATCGTAGAATTCGTAGATGGCGGAACTCATATATACGGCTAACTCGACATCAAAGAAAACGCGAAAAGCCGCCTTTTAATAACTCAGCAGATATAGGTCCTATTGTTCTGATTTTTCTAGAACAGTCTTATATCTGCAGTCTAATCGTATACTGATTTTTTTACATTTCTACATGCAGTATATTTTGAGATCTAAATAGCCATTTTTAAAGCGAAAGCGTTCGTACGGTATGTAAGAAGTTCCTAATTTCAAAATCTCGAAAACGGTACTAACGATTTTTTTTAAATTGATATATAATATAAATCTGATTAAGACGAGGTGAATAACACTTTTCTTTTTTCTGGGAAAACTTTATTTCTTTGCGTCATTGTATCCAAACTAAGCGAAATATATGCAAATGGATATTATGACGTAAAGAAATCACTTACATAAATTTTACTTTTTATTTTGGATAGCGTGGTACAAAAGATAAATCAATTTATTCATATAAATACATTACAGTGCATTGTACAGGTTCAGTGAAAGTGGTATTTTTAACAGTGTATTGGAAAATTAAAAGTTTTGGTTAGATGTGTAAATATATTTAGCCAAATCAAAAATAATTAAAATTGAATTTTAAAACAAATTGTTTAAGGCTACATCAAGGCGTCACTTAAATTTTGATATCATATCTTTTAAAACTCATAGTTTGAATTTATGAAAAATGTGAATGATAACGCATCAATGAATAAATTTTTATACATCCTTTTAAATTTAACATAATTCTTACGCATGCGATTATAAATAAAACAAAAATAAAATGATAAAATGAATATAGCGTCACTTAAAATTTGATATCATTATTTTTAAGTTCCATATTTAAAATTCTTATAGCAATAAGATAAAGTGCTGCGTCACAAACTTTTAACCCGTTAAGGGTTTTTTTAATTGATATATATATACGTAAAAATACAAGATATTTTTCGTAAAACTTTACGGAATAGAATCGTTTTTTTTAAAAAAAACAAGTACATTTTCCGTAATTGGCGTTTAGAGAATACAAATCCGTAAAAATGGAGGAATATTTAAATAAATCTAATGGAATATTTCGGTATCACTTTAAAAACAGCATTAATTTCAGGAAATGACGTTTAGAGATCTGCGTATCAGAAATCGCTGTGTTTGAAAGGCGAATTACTTAATTCTTGTATATTACTAAAGTTCTATATGACGCTCAAGCCTGACTGAAACCCAAGCCACTCCGGCCTGCGACCGTATTTTCTGTCATTAGACTCGATCCGGGCCTGGAGTTCATTCTAATCGGGGAAATGTCGGGCCGGTTATTTTTTCCCGTCAATAATAGTAGTAATATTATATTTTATTAATGGACTCTTTAGAAATGTTTTTTCTTTTTTTTAAAAAAAAATCTTGATTGCCTGTACAATTTCAGTAAAGTTTAACTGATTTTGCTTTAATATATATACTTTTTTTTTCTTCCATGTTAATTCTTGTAATTAGGTATACGGTACTTTATTTTACACATGCAGTTCTATATTGTTGGTTTATGGCATGTAGTCAATCATTCACAATATTGCAGTTTTTGATGATGGTCGGTGATGTTTAATGAATGATTATATATATATATATATATATATATATACACACACACACACATCAAATAAAATTAAATGATAGTTTTACCGCGGTAGTGACATAACATTTGGAGAATTTTGAAATTAAAGCCAGTAATTGCAGTGTTTGAGCAATTTTAAGCAAATGTTGGATTGTTTCTTCGGTCAGTGCTTCGAAGATTGATATGATATGTAGAATGACATGAATTCAAAAGCACTTTTTTATTTCACATAATCGAATTTCAAAACACATTTTAAGATCATATCATATCGTCCCAATGAAAACCTTGATAGAACCATTTAACTGCATGATAATATGAAACTCATTGGCACAATATAAATAGACAAACTGATCATAAATAATTCAAGTTATCAATCATTTTTATGAGGTCAATGGTCAACTGAATATCATACTATGAATATTTAATAGACATGTAGCTTCAAAATACTATCAAATCAAACCGCGTTCATTTGCAATGAAGGAAGGAAAAGGAAAAAGGAAAAGGTGTGAAAGTCCAGTCATGTTTATAAAAGGTTTAACCTGTTGAAAATATCTTTACTTAAATAGGACATCTTCCATCGCTTTACTTTTGTTAATTTACTTCATATCGAAAGCAAGATATACGAGTTTCAATCAAAAGCTGCTTTTTTATGCATGCTCAACCAAAAACGATCAAATACCTGTCATTAAGAGTAAAAAAAATACAGCTGACGAAGAGTGTTGACATTAGTTGTTTTTAAAGCTAAATAATTTTGACAGTTTCTTTTCTTGATAGGCAAAGATCTTGTAGCTCTTAATTAGACAATTAAATTAAATATTTCTGAAATATATTTTCCACGGAATTAAAATTAATATACTTTCGGCCAAATTTTGTCTGGAAAAGGTAATGTTGCTGTGCAAAAATAAATGTAATACATGCAAATTTGAAACAGAAAATATAAAATAAATTTCATTCATGTTCCAAAAAAGTTGAAAATACAATAATAAACAGAAAAATGAAAAAAAAAGCTATTATTATTATATTATTATTTAGATTATAACTACTGTTAGACTAAATACTCTATTATGGCTCTCTAAGATGTGCTATACAACTACTCATATCTCGATTACTCATAACTCTACTAAATTATTTTAACGGTTACTTTTCTTGATAGGCAAAGATCTTGCAATTCTTAATCAGAAAATTAAATTAAATATTTCTGAAATATGTTTTTCACGGAATTAAAATTAATACAATTTCGGCCAAATTTTGTCTGGAAAAGGTAATGTTGTTGTGCAAAAATAAATGTAATGCATGCAAATTTGAAACCGAAAATAAATAATAATTTCATCCATTTTCCAGAAAAGTTGAAAATACAATAATAAATAGAAAAATGAAAAAAAAGTTATTATTATGTTATTATTTAGATTATAACTACTGTTAGACTAAATACTCTATTATGGCCCTCTTGGAAGTGCTGTACAACTATTCATATCTCGTTTACTCGTACATCATAGGGCGTGGAGTTGCCAGGTAACTTGGTAGCCCTCAAATACATGACCTTCTCATTGGTTTAATAATTAAAACTGAAATATTTATGTATAAGTGTGTCAAAATCACACCATTTTCATTCTACCAATTTCCAAATTCCACATAGGGCGAAATGCTTTTGATAAATGACTTCACTATTGAAAATAAAGTCATAGAAACACACACTAAATAAAAAGAAAAGTGCCCACTTAAACTGATGGCATTGAGCACTCAGGCTATCCATACTAATTGTATATTATATACTATTATTTCAAAGAACAATGCCCTCGAAAAATAAATTAAAAGGAATTAGGCCCTACACCTCTGTTTCCCATCTTTATACTTAACCAATGAGCCTCCAAATCTCATCAGGGAAGCGCCTTATCAGAATAAACCGGTATACTAAATTTGAAGCAAATCGGACAGAAAAACCCATGTATCTAAGCTAAGGGAGGGGGGGAGGATTTGTCTAAAGTTCCCCCTTTGTACTTAACCAATGAACTACCAAAACTAGTAAAAGTACCTTAACAGAATGAACCTATTTACAAAATTTGATGCAAATCGGAAAATTCTGCCTGAAAAAGCCATTTATCTAAATTAAAGGGGGATTTGCCTACTGTTCTCCCCCCTTTATAATTAACTAATAAACCCCCAAAACGAATCGGGGAAGCGGCTTATCAGAATGAACCTAGAAAAAAAAATTTGAAGCAAAATCGGATATTTCTATCAAGAGTTATCGTGTTACGTACATACATATAGAACCTGCGGCCACATTAGCTCTCAGGCTTTGATAGCCTGTGAGCTAAAAAATTGCAGCGTTTTGAGAGTGGTACAAACGCATAGCGTATGCTCATATTGGAAGTTTTTGTCTAAACCTGGGGTGCCCATCTTCCTCGGGCCGTATTTGTGGCGAAAAATTTGTTTCGGGCCGCATTGGAGGCGGAACGTTTTTTGAGACCCTCGCATACCCTGTGTTAATGTACTAATCCAACGATAGTTCTTAAACAAAATGTTAGAATATATAAAAGAATGTCCCAGTTATAAATTTTAATAGTATCAACTGTAAGTGTTGTAGAGTGTTGGTTTAACTTCACAAATAAAGAGTAACTCAAACAATTTTAGATAAGCGCATGCGCGAGTACTGCTTTGCTATTGACTGGTTTTCAGTGCCACATACGCAACATGGCGACTCCTCAGCGTAAAGCGTTATTGCTGGAATTAAGATTTAAAAGCGTACATTACCGGAAAAAACTTCCTTTGGGGCTTTATAAAAGATCGTGTCTACTTGAGTTCTCCATTAATGTCTTTATTTCACTATACTTCATTTACTTAAGTCTTTTTTCATTATCTTAACTTTTTTGGGGGAAAAAAATACTGCTTTTCTATAGCAATTACGAATTTTTGATCACTTTATCGTTACGTAGTAACAAAAGAAAAAGAAAAAATGTATGGACTCTGAAAAGTGCCTTTTTTGTTTTCCTGTGACATTAACATCTGTCACACCTATTGCCGACTACCCTTGCCAGCTTTGTCCGACAGCTTGTTAGCGTATCCTTCTTAACTGTGCTTATATTAATGTCTTACTTATCTTTTTTACTTATATTTAATATTACTTTCTCTCTTTTTTAACCAGTAAGACTTCTTACTATTTTATCTATACAATACCACTTTTCTTTAAAAGTATTTTTCTATTTTTTATTATCTTTATTTTATTAAAGTTTTTATATAGTATTATATTACAGTTAGACTTTTTACCCCAATGGCTCACTCATTATAGGACAAATATCAATAGACTGGGCGTAAAGTTGCTGACAACGCAGAAGCCCCTCAAAGTGCAAACACTGTTAAACCACTCGTTATCTAATGAGTTGCCAGAGTTGGGACACAAAATTGAAGAGGCTATTGCTTCCATTACTCCGGACTTGTTAACCGAAGTGTGGGAAGAACTGGACATTAGATTGGATGTGTGCCGTATAACTAAAGGTGCAAATATTGAAAATTTGCAAGAAAAACTACATTAGTTTACCTTTGATTTGTTGTAAATAGTCTAAATTAAATTGTTATATACCACTGAAATGGGACAATCTTTTACGCACACCCTGTATAATATTCAACATGATGAAAATTCAAAATGCCGATGAAAATAATGTTTGACTTTCTTTTAGAAACCCTTAAAAATTGTTTGAGTACATCACCCTGAACATTTTGATTAGCCTCACAATGTTGTATAGATTTAACTTAGCTATGCACAAACATTTACAACCCTTCTTGAAATGGAAAATGAAGCACTTCATACGCGGTCAAATACAGACTGTGCTTAATATACAAGCAGGGGCGACCCAGTTTTAAGGGGATACAGTACCTTTTAAACTACTTTTTCAATTTTGAATAATACTGTAAAATACTTAAATATAATGTCACTACAAATATTAGGTACTATAAAGCAAATATAATTTCATATAATTTCATAAAAAAAAAAAAAAAAAAAAAAAAAACCTGTAGAACAGCCTATTTAACTAAAATTTAAATTAAAAAAAAAATTTAAAATCCCTACTACTTTTTTAAATGTGAATATTTTTGCTTCAAAATTTTTTTCCATAATCTTAAAAACATACTACATAAAATTGTGCATGGATTTAACATTCAAGGTTATAGTTTTTTTTTTCAATTATTTTTCCTTGATTTTTTACTATACAAAAGCGAAAAAGATTGATACTAAATGTAATATACCATACATCTAAAAATGCATGCACAGTTTTGTGTAGTATAATCTAAGGAATATGGGGGAAAAAATTGAAGCAAAAATATTCATATTTAAAAAAGTAATAGGGATTTAAATTTTTTTTATTTAAATTTTAGTTAAATAGGCTGTTCTACAAGATTTTATTTTTTTGAAATTATATGAAATTATACTTGCTTTATAGTACCTAATATCTGTAGTGACATTATATTTAAGTATATTACAGTATTATTCAAAATCGAAGAAGTAGTTTAAAAGGTACTGTGTCCCCTTAATTCTCTAATGCTGCGTCCATTATCCAGTGAGTTAAGATAACGTGGTATTGACGAAAATTTTTATCGTGTACCTCAAATATTCATAGTATATTTTTGGCATTGCATCATTAAATATTGACTTTTTAGAAGACTCCATTCCCGTAGGAATTTCTATAAAATATCTTTTATTTAAAGAATTTTTTTATTATTATTTGCTGGGCTACATTCATTACTGCTTAAGGCCGCATGTGGCCTGTGGGTTGTATAGTTGGGCATCTCTGGTCTAAACCCTAGCAACACACATTATAGAACTTGGAGATAACCATCTGGAAGATTTCGCTTCGATCAATTAGACAAGTTAATAAACATTAGCTCGGCGATAATTCCAGGTGTGCCAATTTTAAGATAATGTAGAGCTCACCGGTTTTTGGCCAAAATCTAATCGAACAAGCAAATGTTATTGTCGCCATGTCGCTATTTTCTTATAAAAGTCCTCTACTCTAACTGCTTCAAAAAGAAATTTTCAAAAAATAATTTTCATAATTTTCAGTTAACCTGAACTGTAAACATGATTTCTTACTTATAATAAGAAATTTAATTACTGTTAAGAATTCTTACAATTTAGTAAAAAAAATCTATGTAAATACAAAATTACAGGGTACTTGAAGCCACTGGGATTGGCATCCAATCTGTCTGTTATAGAGGGTGCGTTATAAAAGTGTATGTCTTGGCTACCGACTGGACTTAGGCTTATCTATTTACGTTATCAACAAAATCCCATTTGATACCTTGAACTTCCTAAAAGTAAATTGTAATGATGGCGAGTAAAAAATCAACCACTGTGACTGAAGTTCATCAACCATGAAAATTATCTATTGAACGAAAATTGCTTGTATTCTTTGTAACTTTCTGATATGTTTTTACGGTTAAAATTTCATATTTGTGTGTGGCCAAGTGGAAATAACATATATTTACTGCAGTAATAATCATTTTGAAACATTAATCAGAATAACAATCTTACATCATAGCTACGAAAATTTATGAAACGCAGTATTATTATAACTGAACTGTTGAAAATCTTTCAAAATTATGTGTTTTAGAAAAGAAAAAACAAAAACATGGATAAAGGAGAAAATTTTATTTGTATACATTTTAGGTAGATTTCGTATGAAATACTACCTATTGGGATCGTTCCTATGTTGGAATTTCTGAAAAAGTTTTGCAGATCTACACCGATCATGACTCCTAGAACCCAAAACCACCCTCAGTAAAAAACTTTATATATCTATCTATCTATCTGTCTATCTATCTATCTATATATATATATATATATATATATATATATCACTTTCTTCTGGACACGATAACTTTCGTAATTCCGCACCAATCTCTTCCAAACTGATACATAAAATCAAAGGGCATAAAATCTCGGTCAAGTTCGTTAATGGGCAAAATCGGACCAAGGGGATGGAAATAGGGAGGGGTTTTGTGAAAACCGAAAACCCCCCATAACTTCTTAATTTTTGTACATATCAAATCAGTTTAAAGATTTTATTACTTCTAAAAATAGGGCCAAAATTTTATGTATCACAGATTTTTGATAAAGTTAAAAATGGGCTGAAGGGGCGCAAAAATAAGGTTTTTGGGAGAAACAAATTCATAACTTCGTCAATTCTCAAGATATCAATTCCAATTAATTTTATTATAAATCTCCTTAATATTATCTACAACTTTCATATTCACAAGTTTTTGATAGGACAAATTCGTACGGCAAAAAAAAATTAAAAAACAAAACAAAAAGGGGGGTTGAAGAAGTAAAAAATCCATAACTCCGTCAATTCAAAAGATATAAAATCTCCAGGAATTTATCATATATCTTCTTAATATTGTCTACAACATCTATATAGACAAGTTTTTGATAGGACCAATTCTTACAGCAAACACAAATTAAAAATACATAGCGGTTGAAGAAAAAAATCATCTAAGAAAGGGTGTATTCAAATCCAAACTGCGTATTTTCTGACTCATTTTACAATTCATTTTTGCTCTCAAAGGCTTCCAATTGGTACGTTTTCTTACTCAGAAACTATATAATGTACCGTAATAGTCGATTTTTTGATAGAGGCAGAATATACTTTAAAAAATGCTGTTAAAGTGGGCATTTTGAACGGAATTTTCCGAAGCGGATTGTGTTGGAAAAATCATTGCATTAAGGATGCACTCAAATCCAAACTGTTTATTTTCTGACTCATTTTTAAATTCATTTTTGCTCTCAAACGCATTTAATTGGTATATTCGCTTATTCAGAAACTATATAATGTACCGCAATGATCGATTTTTTGATAGAGGCAGAATATATTTCAAAAAATTATGTCAAAGTGGGCATTTTGAACGGAATTTCCCGAAGCAATTGTGTTATCACTTTCTTCTGGACACGATAACTTCCGCAATTCTGCACAAATCTCTTCCAAACTGATACATAAAATCAAGGTACATAAAATCTCGGTCAAGTTCGTTAATGGGCAAAAGCGGACAAAGGGGATGGAAATAGGGAGGGGTTTTGTGAAAACCGAAAGAACCCCATAACTTCTTAATTTTTGTACATATCAAATCAGTTTAAAGTTTTTATTACTTCTAAAAATAGGACCAAAAATTTATGTATCACAGATTTTTGATAAAATTAAAAATGGACTCAAGGGGCGCAAAAAATAGGGTTTTTGTTGAGAAAAAAAAATCCTAACTTCGTCA
Source organism: Maratus speciosus (assembly GCA_963932465.1). NCBI lineage: Eukaryota > Metazoa > Arthropoda > Arachnida > Araneae > Salticidae > Maratus > Maratus speciosus. The sequence goes on along the minus strand of OZ010790.1, from coordinate 363,180,325 downwards.
GTTCTCAATATATCAAATCCAATTAATTTTATTATACATCTCCTTAATAATATCTACAACTTTTATATTCACAAGTTTTTGATAGGACCAATTGGTACTGCAAGAAAAAAAAACGAAAACAAAAAAGGGGGGTTGAAGAAGAAAAATTTTCATAACTCCGTCAATTCACAAGATATAAAATCTCCATGAATTTGTCATATATCTTCTTAATATTGTCTTCAACATTTATATAGACAAGTTTTTGATAGGGCCAATTCTTAAAGCAAAAACAAATTAAAAATACATAGCGGTTGACGAAAAAAATCATCTTATTAAGGGTGCATTCAAATCCAAACTGTCTATTTTCTTACTCATTTTTAAATTCATTTTTGCTCTCAAACGCATCCAATTGCTAGATTCTCTTATTCAGAAACTATATAATGTACAGTAAGGATCGATTTTTTGATAGAGGCAGAATATATTTCAAAAAATGATGTCAAAGTGGGCATTTTGAACAGAATTTCCCGAAGCGATTGTGTTAGAAACGAAAAATATTGCCCTACTGAGAAAATAATTGTTTATTAATCAAGTTTTAATTAATTGAAAGAAAAATAAAAACACAGGTTGCTTATAAATCTTTTAAAAAATCACGTCAGCATGTTTCATATTTTTTTTTAATTAAAAATTAATCTGAAAATGTGCCAGAAAATTTCGAGTTGTTGAGTATGGAAAAAAAAATTTTTAATATCGCCTTAACATGATTCTCATAAAACCAGCTATTTTATAAAAAGGAAATAAAAACTCGTCAAAAGCAGACAAATAAAACTGTTAAAGTGGATTTATATCTAATCATGATTTAGTTTTTGTTGGTGAAATTAGTATACTTAACTTCGAAATCTACCTCTGCCTGTAGGCCGGGCCGGCAAGGATTTTTTAAAGTTAATCTTTGAACTTGATTCAAGATATGTACACACACACACACACATGAAAATAATGATAATAATAATACGTAATTTTCTCCAAGATTCTAACAGTAAAGGAATACTTTTCAAAACTAAATTAACATTACATTCCTTTGTTTTATAAGCATAACATTTTTAATGGTACAACAAAAAACAGTTAGACTGACATCACATAGGAAGTACTACGTTGCATTTACAATGTAATTCATTATTGCAAGAAAATTAGCTCGACATTAATGGGAAAACTATATTTTACACGACGATATATTTTTTAATAACTTGTTTCAAGTTATTTACACACAAAAAATATGCTTAATTTACTTTAAGACTCTTACGGTCTTATTTCTGACCATTTGTTTTAAAACAAAACAAAACAAAACAAAATAAAATAAAATAAAATAAAACAAACTAGATATATACCTCACAAAACGTGCTAAATTTTCTTATTAATTTCTACTCGGAAGCATATTTCTACACTCTAAATAAAAAAGAGTGACTATTCACTCCAGAGAAGTGAATAGTCACTCTATCGCAGAGTCAAAATATGCCCAACCTCTTTAGAGTGACTATTCACTCTGAGCAAAAGTGAAATTTTTGACTCTCTGAAAGAGTCTGAAGAGACTCTGAATAGTCACTCCTGGGAAGTGAATATTCACTCTAAACAGGGGTGGATAATCACTGTTTCGGAGGAGTGACTATTCACTCTTGCTAAAGGAGTGCGGTTTTTCACCCCTGGTAGGAGTGAATAGTCACTCTTTCATAGAAGTGAATGTTCATTTTTTATTGAGTGAATTCTTTTTTTATTTTGCTTTTATGGGCATTTTAAAAGAATCACATCTTTTACAGCATGCAATGAAAATAGATACAAGCATGGTAAAGACTGGAATAAAATACTTTATTAGCAATATTTATATAATTCATAGTTTGTAACACTAATTGAACTTTTAAGGAAAAAATCAGTTAAAGTTACATATGAATTTAATTTAGATTACTGACAGAAATAAACTAATATATTTTATTCCAATCTTATCCTTTGTGTTTGCTTTTATTGCATGTCCTATAAAAATATTACTTTTAAAGTTTTATAAATAACTTTTTAACAGGTGGATGTTATATGTTTAACAATGTTTGATGTCATTTTAATTTTTGGTTTTAAATATAAATTCTTATCTTTTTACCGTACTTTTCTGTAAATTATTGCTATTTTTGTAAAGTCCTATTGTTCTAAAATATTTTTCATTTTTTTACTTAAGAACAATGCTTATTATAAACTTACATATATTTTTAAAATGAGTTCTAAGTATGATTTAAATATTAAGAATGTGTATTTTTTATCCGCGTTGATTTGCTTTTGTTTTATTTAATATGATCATGTAGTCTAAATTTTAAGTTCTCTGGAATATGTATATATATTTCTTTTAAACATATTCCTTAACTTAATCATGATTTCTAATTTTCGCCCATTATTATTGAAAACAATACTTATTAATGCAACGACACGGTAAGTCATATTTAATTTAATTTTTTTATTCCCGTAGATATCGTATTTTGGGAATATGAGCAAAATAGATTTGATGTTTTATAGGAAAAGATTGACCTAGGAAATAGAAAAAAATAAATATAAAAATAAACACATTACCTTTATTTGTATCTGTATGAATTTTAATAAAAATAAAGTAAATGACTGCATATGAAAAGTTCTTATTGTTTGAAAAACATTTTAATGTAAAAAAGTAGTTATTAATCTCTTTAAAAAAATATTCAGTCCTAAATTATGTAAGAAAATATGAACTTAAAAAATAATATACTAAAGCTGTCTTATCGATAAACTTCAAAACAGGCATAAAAAACATTTTATTTCAATGCTTAAATATCATGTTTTATTTTTTAGTGCCAAAAATTATGTGCATCAAAAAACGTAGAAAATGCGTTTAAATTGAACGAAATTTAATAACTGATGCAGAATGTCTATAATTAATTATTTTTTTATATTACTCAGTCTCGAAATTTAAAATCATAAACCGCAGAAAAAGCTTACATACAGTTTTAAAAAATTAATGTACCAACTAGAGATCTGCACGGGCCGGCCCGAGCCCGGGGACGATTTTCATTCACGGCCGAGCATGGTCTCCACTCTTTTCGGGCCGGGCGGGGCTATACTTTTTTCTGAAGACTCGGACCGGGCCTAACTTATTTTTTCTGTAAAGAGCCGGGACTGGTTTCATTCCTAGTCTTCACGGACCAAAATTTTCGGTCATAGTTTTGACACAGCACGCATGAAATTATTGTCTCAGCGTGGCCTGGTCCATTCAAAGGTCAGTTAATTTAGGCCTGGCCCAAAAATTTTCGCAAAAAATACATACATTTTTAAATCGCCATTATTCTACTCTTAAGCATTATTATTAATTTTTTTTTTATTTTGTTTTTAAGAATGGTAGCTTTCTACGCTTATTAAAATATAACTAAATTAAAATATAACTAAATTAAAATATAACTAAATTAAAATATAACTAAATTAAAATATAGTAAAACGTGTGAAAAGGAACCTGCCTATGACGGAACCCTGTCTTAAACTCAAAAACGTATTGATTCATGCAAAATTATTATACTAGTACGTCAGAAATAATATACAGGGTGTTCAGTTAAACGTTTCAGAACTTCTAAGAAGGGTAGGGTACATCCTGACAACTCGAAATCATATAGCAATGTGGGGTCGGAAATGCTTTCCTGAAGCGGTGTTGTACACAGAAGCACCATAAAGAAATGAGAAATCGAGAAATACATGAATAATACATGAAAAGAAGCAAAAGGTACATGGATTAAAGTAAGTGTTCGAAGTTGCTTCCACGGGCTACAATGCACGCCTCACATCTCTGACGCATGGACATCCGAACATTCTGGAATACTCCAAGCGAATTTCGAATTTCTACGGCAGCTACTGCGCTTCTTGCAACCAGCTTCTCAGCATTGTCAATAAAGGTGTCATGAACTAGCGATTTCATATGACCCCAGAAATAAAAATTAAGACATGATAGGTCGGGTGACCGAGCAGGCCAATGCACGGGACCACCACGTCCGATCCACTGTTGACCAAATGTGACATCCAGGTAGTTACGAACAGCTCCGCTATAATGGGCAGTGGCTCCATCGTGTTGGAACCACATTGTCTGTTGCGTCGATGTAGAAATCTGTTCATCTCTCAAAAGTTGTGGCAATATTTGCTGCAGAAAGAGCAAGTAGGGTTAGACGACACGGTAACAGGTAAGGTCCGATGAGGTGATTTCCCATAATACCGGCCCATACATTGACCGAAAATCGAATCTGTGCTGCACGACGTTGTATTGCATGCGGGTTCGCAACCGCCCAGATATGGTCGTTATGCAAGTTGAAAATTCCTTCCCTTGTGAAGGATGCCTCATCGGAAAACAACACTTCAGCAGGAAAAGTGGGATTTGTAGCACATTTTCCAAGGTACCACTGTGCGAAAGCAATACGAGGTGCATAATCCTCCGGTTGCTGTGCCTGGACAAGCTGCGCGTGAAACGGATGCATGTCTTGTTCTCGGAGAATCCTCCAGACTCTGCAAGGGGAAACCCCGACTACGTTTGCTAGACTTCGTGTACTCGTTCTTGGATTCCTCTGTACATGCTGCAGCACATTCTGCTCGACGGCTGGAATGCGTGCTGTTCTTACCCTGACCCTGTCAGCTCTTTCAAATGAACCTGTCTCAGCTAACCTCTGGTGCAGTCTTGTAAATAAATTATGACTGGGAATACGCCTTGTCAGATATCGTTCCGCGTACAAATTCTGTGCGGCTGGCCACTACAATTTGCAGCCCCGTACACCAAATGCATATCGGCTAATTCTGCGTTCGTGTAATCATCCATCCTACTAACTTGGCGTTCTTGTGCGAAATGAAGATTCCCTGCACGAAAGCTCGGAACTTTCGCACAACGCCATCTACCGCGTCAGGAAAGCATTTCTGACTGCCCATTGGTATATGATTTTGGTTCGTCAGGATGTACCCTACCCTTCTTAGAAGTTCTGAAACGTTTAACTGAAACACCCTGTATAATACATTTACACTTGCTAAGAAGGGAACTTGTCTATACCGCATTTCTTTTTTTTCTTTTTTTTCTATGCAACTCCGTCTTAGAAGACTTTACTGCATAGCATTTTTCAGATTTTTTAACACTTCAATACATGGAATATGGATTAACAATATTAATGATAACTGAAGCATTTACATGCAAGCAATAGAGATTCATTAAAAAAATAAAATCCCAGCCTGCGGCACTTCTATAAAAATGAAGATTATAAACATGAAAAAAAAAGTTAAGAAAAATCTTTTGGATCAGAACTCCTCGTACGAGACAAATTTTTAACAAAATCAATGTAAAAATCAATGTTTTTCTAGAAATTCATTCGGGCAGGGCCGAGCTCGGGCCGAACTTTTAAGTTTTTTACCAATATTTTTTTTTCTACGGGCTGGGCCCGAACCTGGAAATTTCGGTCCGTGCAAACCTCTAGTTCCAACCTTTTCGTAATATCATAATCATCAAACATCATATTTAACTCCGAAATAATAATAATGATGATAAATACTCTAAGTGTGTAAAATTTAAAATCGGTAATAAAAAAAAAAAAAAATTCTCACAGAACAGCAAATTTGTTTACATCGCATCTGCTAGGCATTGAAAAAAAATCCAGATGTCTTCTGAGTCACTCAGCTTTGCAAACGAAACAGATAAAACTTTTTTTTTTCGATTGTTGGCTAAAGTTCGAAAGGAATTGGGAAATTGAATGGGGAAAATAAAATATTTCCATTCATTTATTTTTATTCACATTGGCCGAATTAATGAAGTTTTGATTATCTTTTGCTAAGCATTTGTGTGTTTTTCAATTGTTAAAACAATTATATTATTACTCGTATATTTCAAACCGCTACATGAAGAAACATAATAGATAATCTCTTCTAGAATCTAGAAATCTCAAATCTAGAAATCAGGAGAATATTCCTCGATAAATCTTTTTCTATACAACATACAACTATTCAGCGCATAATCTTAACATATCTACACGAATAAATGGTTAAAATTAAACAAGACTTACCTTTATTTTATGTATTCCATTAAGAATAATTTTAATGATATCCTAATCTGTTAATCCTAAAATGGCGGACGAAAATGGGATCATATTTCTTATCTTACGAGGGCGCTGTCGCCATCCTGTTCTGATTGGCTAATACGCAAGCCACTCTTTCGGGAGTGACAACTTCACTCCCGATAACGGAGTGAGATATTGCACTCCTTTCTAGAGAGTGGAAAATTCCACTCTTTAAGGAGTGTATTTTTACAAAATTCACCCCAAAAAGAGTGAAAATGCCTGTCACTCTTTCAAAGAGTGACCTTTTCACTCCTCCCAGTTTTAGAGTGTAAGCAACGTATTAAGAAAAGAAAAAGAAAAAAAATTGAATTTTCGCCATACATCTCTAAGACGTTATTATTGTATTTCTTGGTTTTACAGAGATGATATTTTCAGTGCAACACAAATATAGTAAACTACTTTTTTATGCAATAAAAATATATACAATGTAATTCAATATTGCGAAAAGATTAGTATTATATTGAAATTAACATTTTTACGCGACAGTAGCGAATGACGAACTTTCAATGCGGAATTCGAAATAAAATGCTAATTGAAAAAATAGATAGATCGAAATAGATGGATAGAGGTAGATAGAGAATGAGGGGGAAAGGGAGGAGGATTTCACTTCTCAGAAATTCAGTTTGAAGGAATAAAGTCACAGACTTCAGCAGTGAAACTCAAAGTTAAAGGAGTAAGAGCTGCCGCAGATACAATTGCTTGAATTTTAGCTCATTAAATTTTATCGATAATATTTCTATGGAATTTGCAGCCATGAATGCAACGTTTGGCTAAGACAGCTTCAATGCCAAGGTAGGCATGAAGAGCATGCATACAAGTTTACAATATCGTTGGCAGATCAGATGTTGTAAGTTGGCATTATCTGGCATAGAAAATTTCGTGTCACCTTTGAGTTTATATGATTGGGGAGGGAAGGGGATACTGTTATACCTTTAAAAATATTCTTAAAAATTTTTATGTACTTTCTCAATGCACAATTTAGAAATTTTAGCACTGCTATTCCGATATTTTACAATATGTATGCAAATACTGATAGACAATACGGCTAAATATTTCAAAAAAGAAAATAAATCAATGTTACTGTATAAATTTATCTATTTTTTTTATGAAAATTTAGCTTTTATCATGCCAATAGTTTTTGTTTACAAAGAAAAAAATTAACCCATATTCCTGAGCAATGAAAATGGAAACCTACGAGTAATTAATGATATCTAAATCTAAAAAAAATTAAATGTTTCTTGTAACATTTGATTTTTTATTACTTTTATTACTTTCTAAAAAGTGGAAATTTCGAAATATTTCTAAACTTGTAATCAATAAATGAGAATGTTGTAATATTTTGATATGGCGAAATGAATATAGTAATTAAATTTTGTGAAACATAAGCCAATGTTTAAATTCAGTCTTCCAATGCAAATTACAAAACAAAAAGTAAAATAAAATAAAAGAAAGAAAGACGTCAGAAAACGAGATTATATCTTTCTCCCAGACGCATCTAACAGGGAAAAAAAATAGAAAATGAAAAAATTGAAATGTCGGGATAACACTTACCTATCCAGTGACTTACTTCTTTAATAACGAAAAAGAGTAGCATTATCAATTGCAGATAAACAATATAAGCAGACTTTAAACTTTTTTCTTTTTTTCACTAAACTATGATAAAGGTATGATTCATTTTTTTTTTTTTTTTTTTATGATAGAAGCGAAGTATGTATTTTTTTCTACGGGGATTGATTTTCTTTTTCCAATAAGATTGTTTGTATTGATTTTACCTTGATTATCTTGATTCTTTAGGAGTGAAACAACATTTGCACAGTATTGGTCAAGAATCGGTGCAGAAATGGTCAGAATATTTTTCTTTGCCCGGGTACTTACTCCCTGCCAGTATTACCTGATGATGCATCATCAGGTGATCTCTTGAGATCAGATAATAAATTGCTCTCAAAACTAACGTATCAATATTATGAACCAAAAACGCTTTTGTGCGTAAAGCTGACGTCATTTTCCGAATGGCAACAACAGACGATCAAATTTCGCTTTTACTGCAATTTTTAAAAATTTTTTTAAACTTCTAAACGTCGCACATATTCAATTTTTACACCGTCGAATAGGGTAAAAAATTATACTTTCAAATGAAATTTATTTGAAAACTATACCGCAATTTGTTTGAAAACTGTATCGCAATTTATTTAGTTTTTATTGTTTTTAAAATAATTTTCAAGAATGAATTTTTTTTTTATCACGTTCTATCGCGTGCAGATGGTTACGAAATATAAATCCGTTTGCATTTAAATAGACATAAGTAGCTCATCATTTCTTTCCAGTTTATATTACATAACGAGATTAAAACAATCAATTAAAAATAAAACAATAAAATATAAATAAAACACAAATTTAAGACATGAAATTGAACTATGCTATTAACCCTTTAAGCGTCCTAACTGTGTTTTTCCGTCACACAATTTTTGAATTCATAGTCTGATTTAAGACAAAATTAATATTAATATTAATTTTTTGGAGTGCATAAGATAAATATGTAAGATTAGGGTCAGGAGGGTTAATTATGGCCACTTTGTATATTTTCAACATTTTATTATTATTTTATTTTATTTTTTTTTTACTTTTTTCTATTTGGAAAAATGGTGTTTTAAGCACATAGAGAATCCTTTAAGAACATCTTATAAAAGTTTAATTGTCGTATCTGTTTTTTTTTTGTTTTTTTTTTAGTTAAAAGGATGGTTATAATTACTCCCTCAAAAACTCACAATCACAAAAGTTTGAGGTAATTAAGACCACTACTGAGGAAATTATAACCAATATATTTTCTTCTTATACTTGCCTATACATATTTGTTTGAGGTAATTGAGCCCACTTTGAACTCCAAAGTGACAAATCCGTTTATCAAAAATTTTGATAGACTTAGTTTCAAATTGCTATTCGGATCTCAAAAAGGTTTCAGACTATTGATAAAGAATATCTAAAACAAAATATACATTATAAGGTTAATATCTAAGCTTGAAACAAAATTTTCTCATACACAGTTTTCTCCAATTTGACGGTGGTCACAATTACCCCCCGGTCATAATGAGCCCTCTTGACCCTATGAAATACAAATCCTCATACCTAAATTTTTCATAGTTATAATTTTATGAATCATTAAACGTACGTGAAAAATTTTCGCTTAAAATGTTAAACCACTGAAGTGATCAAAATCCAAAAGGCTGGAATGTAAATAGTGTAAATAGAGGTCTTTCGCAATTTCTTCGGCTGTTAATTCCTGACGCGAGGCCAATACGAAAGTATCGCCCCTAATTCATTTCCAGAGCTTTATTTAAACGCATGATTGTTTCTCCTTATAAATATGAGTTTTGGTATTGTAAGTGGGTATTCAAAAAAATATATAGGGGAGACTAGGGACGGTTGACCATACGGGAGGCTTGACCCACCCATCAGTTTTCATATTTAAAAGAATTTCAGAGTTTTATCATTAGGTGTCAACAAAAGCCACCGGAATGCTCAAACAACAGTCTTTGTTTCATACAGATAATCAAAATAGGTGTGGAAAAAATCACTTGTGAGGGTTTTTAACCTAAAAGTTGTGCTTTTTAGAAATACTTTGTAAACTTTTCTCAGATAAAATATATCATAGAAATTTAAGTAAGTAGGTTTTAAGTAATGCAGAAATATCGAGCTTTCATTCCAGGCATAAAGATTGTACAGTAACTTAGGCCTAACATAACAATGTGCTATTCTTTAGAAAAAGGCTATGTGGGGAGGCTTGGCCCAGTCAATGTGAGGGAGGGTTGACCAGATGAAATCTTTTTATTATACACTATGCATAATGAAAGATTAATGATTATATATAAAAAATATATAAAAATTTATTCTGCAAAGCCACGGTAAACTAGGGTGATGGAAAAGTAAATGTTTAGATTAAAGAAAGCTGTGAAAAATCGCTACAGTATCTACTGCAAGAAAAAATTTAATGAGATATAAATGGGAAAGTTGATAGGAACTTTTTCCATTTAAATATTACTAAAATAGGTAAATAGAAATAGTGTAAAAGGCTAGAAAATATGAAAGCAGCAGTCTTGACATTTTCAGGGGCAGTGGCATGCTTCTGAAACCACTTAATTTTAATTCCCAAACACCACATTGATACCAGAAATTTGCTAATTTTTTTTCCATTTAATATGTATGTGAAATATACCCTTTTTCTTATTTCCAAATAAATGTCTTCGTAAATTGCGGTGCCAGTCATTTATTTCAACATTTTAGTACTGAAAGTACTTTGCCACTGAAAGGGATAAAGAAGATAATGATAAATTAATTACACATACGGCGGTAAAAGAACATAGAATCGATCGAAAAACTTTTGGAAGGTATGTAGACAAACTTCACCAGCATGAATACAGTGAGATGAAGCCAAACTATGTGACAATTAGAGTTGTCAAGTCGAGTGTCACAAAAAGTAGGAAAAGGAGACAAAAAAGAGCGGGACAGTGGCTATAAATTCCGGGCATAATAATCCATGAAAATGGAACCTGTCTCTAAAGGAATACTGTCTTAAATATTAAAATTTCATTTTCCCTGCTGTACAATTATACCTGCTCAGACGAAATTCTGCTTAAAACAAAATATTTCTCCTCTGATTTGCAATTGCGTCAAAACGGGTTTGTTTAAGCATCATATTTTCAAAAATGTTTTTTATAATAACTAAAGCATGTAGCATAAAGTTTTATTGCCTTTTTTTAAACAGACTTTATTTTTCTTCACAAATATTTCAATATAAAACAAAGTGGGTCAAGCCTCCCATATAGTGGGTCAACCCTCCCATGTGTGGGGAGCCTTGACCCATTATTTGCTCATGGTTAAAATCGATCATTTTTCAAATTTCTTACATATTACATTTATGTAGCAATTTTATTTTGATAACTGATCGTATAACGAATAAAATGATATATAAAACTTTATTCTACAATCAATATTTAAAAAATTAAAAATATTTTTGTAAAAAGTGGGTCAACCCTCCCGAGTCTCCCCTATATTAAATGTAAAAATCTATTAGAGTTATCAATTAAAAAAAAAATATTTTCACCAATATTCTGTCACCTGGGAAGACCGATTTTATCGCCTTATATTTCTAATGGTTAAAGATATGTAAATGATAAGAGCAAAAGATATGAGCCAAGTGTCACCCTCTGAGCGGCTTGCCCGTTTTTTTCCGTTTCAAGAAAACAACTTTAATCTGTTGTAGACAAAAATATGTTAAACAGAATTTTATTTCAAGATGTATATCAAATAGAGTGGCATGAAGTGTATTTTAGAAACAAACAGGGAGAGAAAATTTTAATTAAGATTATTTTTATAAGCATTTTTATGAAAATGCAAGAAAGCTCTCAAGACGCTCAGAGGGTTAGATTTTAAGAAGGAGCAGTATCTTTAACAGAGTAAAAAAAAAATTCAATTTTTACGTTAAATGAAAGCTATTTTAGTTCTGATCATTTTAATGCCAAATTTATGTTTCAATACTTTTCTATTTCAAAAAGGAGACATAAACGAATAAAACATTTCTGTACGTCTCCCTCCAATTAAAAAAAATAAAAGCTTTTATCTTTAAGGACAAATTATGGTGCTGTGCGCAGGATAGCCCCTCACAACCACTGAAAGGATATCAACATTTCATAATAAATAAACTAAAATCTTGTAGATATTGTGGAAAATAAAAATAAATGTTATGCTCAAAATAGTTTTAAAAATTCTAGCAATATTTGATTTCTTCATAATAATTTTGAAAGTTTATTATTAACCCCTTAACGATCGCATTAAATTACAGTTTAAAAATTCAAATTGCTTATTGCCACCACTCTTTTGAAAAAGAATTATTCACCTTATTTAATGACAATTAAAATAATATCAGAATGAAGCCAATTACACTATTTTATAAAACTGGTATGAATCAAACAATCTGAATAAAACACACAGCCCGCCACAACCCGTGAATATCACGGGAGCGAGAATTAAGGGGTTAAATAGTTATCTATTTAAAATATTTTAGTACGTTCTAAATTCTATAGGAATTTGCTATATTTATAACTACTGAAAATTTCAAGACATTTCATAAAGTGGTAGAAATAATACGTAATGGTTGAAACGTATAAGGAATAATACTTCCATTCTTTGTGTTTATGTAATAATACACTCGTGTCCAAAAATTAAGGATAAGTGACCGGAAGCTTTCGATTTTTCACGGTTTGTCGAATACCTACTGAAATTCTTGAACTTCTAAAATGTAAAGAACAGGTTTGACTTGATATTTCTCAGTGAATATTTAGTTGGGAGAACAATTAGGGGGCTAATGATATATTTAATAATAAGATATTATTTGCGATCAGTTATGTAACAGAAAATGCTGAAAATGGTTTGCATTATGTTAAATTATTTTTTGGGTTCTATTGAACATTTGTGTGCATTTCCGTAAGCATAGCACTCATATTCGTGAAGATGTTAGCGTTTCTGGGAAAAAAATTTGTTTTTTTGTTTACAGCATACAGAGTTTTCAACAAAATTTAACGGAACTTTCCGAAAACCCGACAACGAACAGTAGAAACAGTACAATGCAATTAAAACATGAATATATTGAATATTTGATGGGATATAGGTACTTGTATGAAATATTTTTTAACTGTGCATGCGTGGAAGATTCCAAATTTTTTATTTCGGAATTTGGTAGTCAGCTATTTTGGGCAACTTCTATAAAAAGTCCAGTCAAATATTGTGAAATCTCAGAAAGCTATAGTGGTTGAAAAATTGTAAAAAACCCTTTATAATAAAGCTACTTTTAGAAAGTAACTCACTATATCGCCCCTATCTTTCTGAATTTTCGCGCTATTTAAGTGGGCTTTTATATAAGTTGACCTATATAGTAGTAATAGTAGACTACCAAATTATGAAATAAAAATTTTGGAATCTTTAACGCATGCGCAGTTAAAAATTACTTCATACAAATGCCTATATCTCACCAAGTATTTAGTATATTCAAATTTTAATTATAGTATACTGTTTCTACTATTCTGTGTGATATTTTAGGAAAGTTGTGTTAAATTTCGTTGAAAACTCTATATACTATAAACAAAAAACTTTTGAACATTTCACAGAAACGTTAACATCTTCACGAATATGGGTGCTATGCTTACACAAATGCACACAAAGTTCAACCGTTGTATGCATTTGTATTAGGACCCAAATAGACGTTCAATACACTGACAGACCATATTCAGCATTTTCTGTTACATAAGTGATCGCAAATAGTATTTTATTATTAAATTTATTATTAGCCCCTAATTGTTCTCCCGACTAAATCTACACAGAGAAATAAGGGAAAAATATGAAGTCAAACATGTTCTTTACATCCTAGAAATTCGAAAACATTTAATCATGAATTACAATATGTTTTCGACAAAATGTGTAAAATTGAAAGTGTCCGTTCGCTTATTCTTAATTTTTGGACATGACTGTAATAATTATAATAAATGCTAAAACGTACATTTGATATCAAAATGGTTATAGCTAAAAAGGCCACCATTTATTAGAAAAACTGAAAATTCGCATTACAGATGTACGTCCCCGGGAATAAGGACTCTCAAATGAGATAAATTAATTTACAAACACGAAAAAAAGTTTCAAAATACACGTCAAATGCATTGCAGATATACCCATATATTTTTTCCTGTGTTTCTTCGCATTTATACTCGTGTGAATCTAAAACTATTATCTGTAATTTTCATTAACATTCTCTTCTTTCATACTGATGTTTGCGTCTTTTCAATCCATTTGATATTTAGAGCTGTAAATCCAGTTTTGAATCTCTTGCTGAAGGTCACTTTATGTCGAAGAGACTTTGAAGATGATGAATGATAGACAATTTGTACAATAATAACCTCTTTGTTGCAAATAATATCTGAATAATGAAGAAAATAAAATAGAGATGTTTTACTTAAACGAGTTTGTGTAACTAAAGTGGTACTCAGTTAACTCGGGTTTACACAACCTGCGAACAATAATTATTTTAAGTTAAATGGAAGATCGTGAACAGAAAATATTTTTATGCCAGAAGTTTTATTTTACTTATTGTTACAAATATTTATGTATCTTTTCTGTATTTCTTTTAATTTTGGTTTAATAAAGTTAAAAAGTTCATGTTTATTTACAACTATTTTTGGTTTACAATGAATGATTATGACAGAGATTTAGAAAGCAATGATAATATCAGTTTTAGTCGTAATGGAAATGCTGAAAATAGTATAATTATTTACTATACATTTGTTGTCAAAAAATGTAAAATACGCACATTTTAATAGAATATTTTAAGTCCTGTTACACTTATTAAAATAATTAAAAACTTTAGAAAAAAAATTAGCTAACCGGTTGAGTAGCAAAGTACAAAAATTAAACGCAACTTTCTTTTTTCAACTATAATATGAATATTTATACACAATTAAATAAGTGAAAACATGCGACACTCACGAAATGCACAATTAATTCAAACTTAGTAACTTTTCTTTTTGATATGCTAAGAAATAAAATGCATTCGTGCTTCGATATCTTCAAGTTCTAACGGAATGGGAAATCATTTCAAGTTTTGAAAAATAGAATCATAGAGATTATAATTAAAAGGTGTTTATCTTCAGAAAATAGAAAACTACTTCAAAATATGCAAAATTCGAGATCTGGTTGCTGAACTTACAGAAGCTATTATTACAGTGTATTGTTTCCTATATGAAATGCCACTCTTAACTAAAACTTGGAAATTTATTGGTAATAACTTTTCCTTATTATATAATAAATTTTCTAAGCCTTTTTGTTAGATAATAAATTTATCGTTACTTTTGTGAAAGAAATCAATAATAAGCTTTAAAAAAAAATAGGGGGGGAGCACTCTTTTTTCATATTATAGTTAAAACATCACGGAAATGTAAACAGAGTTTATTTTTAAACGATAAAAATAATTATGATAAATGGACAAAAATGACATAAAATGAAATAAATCGAAAGAAACAAAATCGATGAGATAAGGTTTTTTGAGTAATATCGTGGGTAAAGGCTTCGGAAGGCATCTGAACCGGAATTATGATGAAAATGATGCACAATGTAAGACAGAAAAAATGTTTGAAATATTAGTTAATAGACACGCAAAATAATGTTTTAAACAAAACGAAAATTTAAGAGAAATCTGAATAATCTTTAGTAATAATTTTGCTCGTATACTTTTCTTAAATCATAAATAAAATAGATTTTTATTAAATGTATATGTTCATAATTATATACCCAACTTAATGTATAATCTATTTACTGTATGTTGAATTCCTCGACGAACTCCAGTTACTTTCTATTAGATGCATTCAAGCACGATCTAAAAGTTCCTGTGTTTGATTCTTAATTCTGAATAATCTTTGGTACTTGAGGTGCAGATAAGCAATTTAAATCTGTGCAGTTTTGATTATTTCTTAGCAGAGCGCGTCCAGCTCAAAAAGGGTACTTTTTCCTATTGAATATAGGAAAACTTAATATTATGCAGTAAAAAAAACGCCGAAAGCAGAGATTTCAGCAGGGTGCGTATCAATAGGTACACTGAGTTTTCTTTCTCTGACATATCAAACCAGATTCGTTTGCATTTATGGGTCAGAGGTTTAGTAATATGAAAAAGAGGAAAAATTAATGACGAAGAAAATCTTTTCATTCGCTCAAACGTAAAAAATACATAAATAGATAAAAGAAAAGGAAAGAACAAGAATAAGAACGAAACATTATGCATAGCACCATCGGAATATTGTTCAGGTGTTGGTGTTGGTGTTCTTTTATGATGGCCGATTATCTACACAAGGGATATAGGCCCGAGGGGGGATCCCCTCCGTGGGGGTCTTTCTAAGGGAACCTAACCCGTATTTACGCATAGAATTCCAAGGTTCGAAGAAAACCACGAATATGCTTGAGAAATATCAATTTCGTTCGTACAATTAAATAATATTATCTATAAAAAAAAAAAGCAGTAAAAATTCATTTTCAGCAATTGCTCTCTACAGCCGGTAATGTGACCGAATTCTTTCGTACTGCCCTGTATATGATACACCTCCTAATATACTAAAATTAGTTAATTTTAAAATGCATATCACAGCTGAAAACGCACATCTACAGTTGTGGCACATAGTCATCACTGTAACCGAATTCTTTTGGGTGTCTCCGTAAATAAACGATAAATTCTACGTACTCAATAATCTAGAGAATGAACGTTGTAGTGCACCTCCGCGATACATATTTTATTGAAACAGTGTAACGTAATTAAAATATACTCAGAAGGATTTCCCCCCATTGAACATAATGCAGCAGAATGCTTTTGTGTGCCCCTGTAAACGAACTATAACAGCTATTTATTCTATTCTCTATAGAAAATATCTTGTCGTCGACCTAAGTGACTCATATCAGTTTTATTATGTTTGAAATAGTGTAACCACATAAAAACCACTAAAAACAGTTTTTCTCCAGTCACCGTAATGCATTACGGTGAGAACATGTAATGGAATACTTTTTAAGTACCTCTGTAAACGAACTATAATTGCTACTTATTCTACATTCTATAGAAAAACATTTTGTGGTCAACCTCAGTGATGTATATAACTTTCATTATGTTTGAAATAGTGTAACATCATTTAAATGTACTGAAAATAATATTCCCCATTGACCATAACATAACGGAATATTTTTAAGTATTCATGTAAATTTACTATAAATGCTTCACATTCATTTTCAATACCGAATATGTCATGATAAACATCAATAACATATATCAATTACATTGCAATCTGTGTATATTTACACGTTTTAGAGACTGGCAGGCAGACAGAGAGACTGCCAGACAAACAGACATCATAAACACTTTCTATCAACTATGTTGGTAAAGTGTTAAAAAAGCATCCTAATATTATGATGCATATTTTCCAAATTTCAGGAAGGCAGGTGTGGATAAAAAGAAAATAATTTGAATAATAATTAGATTTTTTAATGTTTTAATTTTTATGCATGCTTTCAAAATAAGTACTTTGGAAATAAAAATTTCACTTGAATAAAAATTAAGCAAATGAGGAAGGCAAGAAAAATTTTCTTGGTTTTACTATGCAAGATTTTAGTGTTTTTGATTAAATATATTGTTAAAGAGATGATAGTGGGATAGAAATAAGAAATCGTTATAGAAAACATGATTCATATTGTGACAAGAATGATTTCATAAAATACCAAATTTATTCTATGCATTTATTTCTAAAGAACAAAGATCAGAGTCGTATAACGATAGAGAAAGAAGATAATTATAGTTTAGTATAAAAGAGCTGGGTCAGAAACGATATCAAATATAAAACTGAAAATAAGTTTGAAGTAAGTGTATATTTTTATCATCACTTTAAAAATCTCAGGTATAATCTTAAAAAAAAAAGAAAAGAAACTGATTATTATTATAATATTTATTAAACCCTTAGTCCTTTACTGAAATACACTATATGGCCATAAACATCCGGAGACCGACTGATTTTCACTCAAAAAGCAAAACAAACCAAAAGCAAAAAACATTTCCACTTCTTTTTCGAATGTTACTTCTTTCTTCATGTGTTTTTGACCCACCTTTTAATTCATTTTTGTTCGGAAACGCGTGAAATTGGCAGGTGTTGTTATTCAGAAACTATGTATCGAAAGACGTTTTCTATTTTTTTTTTTTTTTTTTTTGGAAACGCAAAATACTTTTCAGAAAATACTGTCAAAGTGGGTGTTTTGAATTGAATTTCCTCACGCAATACCGCAATACAGGAGAAGAGCCGTTTGTCACGTCATCAAAATCGCTTATAACTCGGTAAGTAATTTATTTATAAACAAGTTGGAAATTGCAGGCCAAACGTGGCAAATGAGGTGCGTTCGTACTATAACAAGTTTTATAAATATTTTTTGCACCGCATATTGCACTGAATGTAAATTTTAGTGTACTTCATAAGTGCATATCAATTTTATTCTGCTCGAAAGGCTGTAACATCATTGAGTCCTTGGGGACGAGCGACCGGTATTCTTGCCGCATAAGGTATTCAGAATCAGTGATTATTCTCACCAGTAAACTTTTATTGTAAAATTTGCCTTATTTAATCCGAGCATTTTCCTGATTCAATGAGGCAAAAATTTCTGTTTTAAAAACCGGTGATAAAAGATTAAAAATTCTGTAAAAGACGCTCGTTCTGAAGGGGTTAAAATGCACTTGAAATAATTTTTTTCCATTGGCCGTAATGTAACGGAAAACATTTGACTGTCCCTGTAACTAAACTATACATCCAATTTTCATAAAAATTGAAATGACTCGACAAAATTTTGTAACAATTACATATTTAAAACTTCAGACCATCCGGTTGGGTAGTTTTTGCCCTGTTATATGCGGACAGACAGACAGACAGACGGACCGAACGACGACTATAGGTGCTACGTATTTATATAATTAGGAACGCACCTAAAAATAGAAAACTCATTTCAATTCCAAATTGGAACTACTTTTATAAACGCTTGAAATCTCAAAAAAAAAAAAAAAAAAAGAAAAGAAAAAGAAAAAGAAAAAAAAAAGAAAAAAAAAAAGAAAAGAAAAAAAAATGTGAAAGCGGAAGGCCTGGGATAATGAAATTTCTACCTGTGAAAATGAATTATGTTATAAACAGGTCCGTTTTCACTGATATTATGAATAAATCAGAGTAAAACCTGGGAAAACAGAATTGTTATGAACTACAAAAAAATCCGTTTCAGATAGGCTTCTAATGTACGCTGGCAGAGTTGTAAGGTATTTCTTTCGAAAGGACTATAAAATTTTTCTGTTCGGTTCTGTCTTCACAAGTTTTACTGTATTAAGTTCCAACCGATATAGGCTAACAAACAGCATGGTATAAAAAGAAATGTAATGGAAAGAAATATAATGCGCAATGGAAATAAATATATGTATATTCGTTTTTATTGGCAGATCAAATACGATAAAATAAAAACAAAGTTGTTCTTGGACTCAAAATAATGTCTACCTTCAGAGTATGAACGCAGTTTTTGAAATAGAAAACGTCTACATATTTATAAAAATGTATCAGCTTTATTTTTTCAAACGGTAATACTCCCTTTTTACACCATCTTTGAGATTCTAGAACCAAAGTAGCTCGGGAAAAAGTATATTTTATACACCTTATTGAATCTTTTTCTTCATCGAGTTATAAAAAAAATATGCGAAAGGCTTATCCATAAATTTAGAAAAAAATATATTAAGATCGCAACGGAAAAGACAACCAAGGTCATACATTAACGGTGTTATTATTAACCAGTAAAAAAAGGTGTAAGGTTAGTTGGGGCAACTGGAACTACAAGGTAACTGGGCCATAGGCTATTTTATAAAAAACTGTTGGTGTTTTTTAAGTTTTAGCTTTTGTGAACAATGCCCCTTAATCTCTACTTCCTAAAACAACGTGTATCAACTCAATCATAACTCTCACTTTGCTGTGATAGGTTGTCAAAAATTTACGTTTCTTTTTTTAAAAACAACGTCTATATGATTGAACTTCCTCGGCTAATTATTAAAATACTGTAAGTACTTTTATTAAAAACTCATTTTTTTTAAAGATTAGACATATAACTACATTAATATTATTAGGTAGCTATACATATTTACTACATGTTTCAAATGTAAGCCCAGTGTCCCAGTTACCCCATAAATTTTTCAAGAATGGGGATAATTGGGACAAGTATCCGGGGTAACTGGAACATGCTGGATCCAGTTACCCCAATAGTTATAAATAATTTTTTTGTGTTTCTCTTACTACGGGAAGTAAATTTCTCCATTGTTTTTTGCTCACAATAAAGAAAATGATAGAATACCTTATTAAAATTATGTAATGAAATTTAAAAAAAGCATATTGAGTGGTATCAAACCAAATTTCTTCGCCCTTTGAGAGGCGGTGATGCCGTTATGGCATCACTTAATTTTAATTCCTAATTGCCACATTGGCACCTGAATTTTATAATGATAATTTCACCTTTATTAAGTACGCGAAAATATACTTTTACTTGTTTTCAGATAGATTCTCTTATAAATATTGGTGTCATTAAATTATTTCAACATTTCACGAATGCAAGTACCTTGCCCCTGAAAGCGAGATAGCCAGACCTTGAAATTGTACTATACACAGGGGTCGCATTCTATAGGAAAACTTTTATCGTTCCTACCACTATTTTGAAAATAATATCTTCATTGCACATTTCTGTAAGGGTTCTGGTAGGAACAATAAAATTTTCCCTATATAATGCGACCCCTGGATAAAGTACTCAAGTACTTACGTAGCCGTTTGTTCATAGATTTACCTTGCTATTTTTTCCCTTAAAATACCCATGTGACTTTTATATTTATTATCTATACTAAAGTACATAAGTACTTCCTTAAGTTTTATGTTTTTGGTATAAATAAATCTAATATTTTCACTTTTAGTGCTTTTTTTAGACACATTGACAGCAAAGGTTTCCGTTACAATGCTGTTTATTGACATATAATTTACATGATCTGCCTGGTTTAATTTTTTTTAAGTTGTTTACACTTTTTCAAACAGGACCTGATATCCGATATGAAAAAATATGAACGCGTGTGGAACATAGACCGCCCTGGTCCAGTTACCCCATTTTTTGGGGCAACTGGACCATGAGGAAAGCAAGATGAAATATGCATATTTTTATATTTTTAAATATTAAAATGTAATTTTGAGCATTTCTGTCTTATAGAGGGAACCTAACTGAACACATTTACAGAAGTTCAGATTTTAATTCAAATGAACATTAGTTTTTTGAAGCTGAATTGTCAGAAGCTCCAGAGTCACATTGTAAAATCATGTCCCAGTTGCCCCAACTAACCTTATAAATTTTCTGGTTTATGTTTTCAATTTTCTTCTTTGTGGTTGAAAGCTAACGAAACACGGTCCCTTTCAGTCATCGAAAAGTAAAGTTTCTCTATATTTCAGAAAAAAATTATTATTCATTATGCTTACGTAAAAAATTAATACAAGTCGTAATTCTTATTCTTTTTTAACATGAATTAATAATAATAATTTTTAATGATGAATAATAATTTTATTAATAATAATAATGAATAATAATTTTATTAATAATTTCGTAATTAAAAATATGTTTTCCAATTTAAAAAACTGTGCCTAGATTATGTCTTTGTCTATTCATTGTATCCCATTAAAAATTAAAAAAAAATAACATTTCAATGGAATAATTTTTTAGGATGATATAAATTAAAGTTTGTCAAGAGCATTTAACTTTAGTATTCTCAAAATTTGACTTATTTTAACTCTACAAAGATTTACCTAAAAGTACATAAATCATACCTTTTTCCGAGCTGTTTGTATTCAAGGGATTCAAAAATGATGTCAAAAGTGAATATTGCCATTTGAAAAACGAAGTTGATACAATTATTTTAAAATGCAGATGATCCCTTTTTAGAAAATGCAATTGATATAAAAAAAAGATTAATTCCGTGTCTAATGACACCTTTGTTGTGATTTTATTATAAACGAAATAAAATTTAACGCTTTTTTATATATATTTTTTTCCGACACGTGTTGTATTATAAAAAAAAAAAAAAAAAAACTGTCTTAGATAATTACACATTAAAAATTTTAGCATGTTTAAACAAGAACGAAAAATCATGCATCCAGCATAGATTATGAAGCACTTTCCAACACATTCAAAGTACTGCATATCAAAAAGAAAAACATCGGAATTTTTTTGTTTATCCCTGTATATGATCTATAGATTGGTACTTATACTACATTGTATTCTAAACGTTAGTTCAATTAAACACATAGCACAATTTAAAATTCCCATTCAGCAATTTCCGTCAATAAACGGAAATGTACTCTATGTACTTTGTGTATCCGTGGATCTATACAATTTATACGCACCAAGCAATAGGCAAAAAAAAAAAAAATGTTTAAATTTTAAAACGCGCACCACAACTGAAAAGCACTGCCCGCAATTATTCTTCATAGGCAGTAAGTATAAAAATATTCTTGTGTTTCCCTGTAAATGAACTATAAATTATATGCTCACTAGATTCTACAGTAAGCGTTTGTAGTACGCCTCAGTGACATATGTAATTTTCAGTATGTTTAAAATACACGGCAAACGATTTTTTCCCATAGGCCGTAATGTAATGGAGATATTTTGAGTGACCCTGTAAATGCTGCGCAAGTGTTACACATTTCTTTTTCAATACCGAACATACCATAGTAAACCCCAATACTATATATCATTTTCATGGTAATCGCAATTTATGCGAGTTAGAGTACGGACAGACAGGCGGACTGACAAACCCAATTCATAAACACTTTTCAAGTTTGTTGAAAAGTGTTAAACATATATGTATATATTCGATAAGATTATTATTATTTTAATAGGAAACTCTTAGGAGAATAATGCATTCGAAATTTGTAGAAATTTTCGTTCTTTTACGAACAACACAGGTAATATTTTATACAAACATTTTATGTATCTCTCTATATATATGAATAAATTGGAAAATGTACGTCAAACGTGGCAAATTCGTACTACAGCTAGTTTCATAAATGTTTTTTGCATCGCATATTGTACTTATTATATATTTTAGTGCACTTCAAAAGTGCGTTCTGTTCGAAAGGCTGTAGCATCATTGAAATGCACTTGAAATATTTTTTCCCCATTGACCGTAACGTAAAGGAAAACTTTTGACTGTCCCTGTATAGTCCAGGCATTAGGGAATTTTACCTAGCAAAATTAATGGTAGTTCTGGAAATCGGCTTACTTTGTGTTTTTTGGGTCGCTGAATCCGAATTTCTAACTTCCCACCAAAATTTCCCCCGGCAACCCCCCCCCCCCCCACCGAAATTTTGGTAAAAAGCCCCCAAAAAGGTTTTTATTAAAAAAATCATTATTTTCATTCGGATTCAGCGACCCAAAAAGCTTAAAGTAAACTTTATAGAGAAAGTTCGGAGGGGAGATGGGAGGCCGAATGTAAACGTGTGAGTGGTTAAGTGGAATTGCGCAACTTAGTTCACGCAGCACCGCGCGCATGTTTCGAGGCAGATACCCCCTTCTCCTTCATCCTAAGTCATAATGTCATATATCTAATTTGTTGCAAATTTCGTCTACTTTCTGAATTTCTAGATACTTTTCCCCTAAAACAATAAAAAAAATTGATTTTTTTAATAAAAACCTGTTTTGGGAGGCTTTTTACCAAAATTTGGGGGGGGGTGCCGGGGAAAATTTTGGTGGGAAGTTAAAAATTCGGATTCAGCGACTCAAAAAACATATAATAAGCCTTTTTCCAGAACTACCATGAATTTTGCTAGGTAGAGCCCCTATACGGTCTCTATTGCCTGGACTAGTAGTTAAACTATACATCCGATTTTCATAAAATTTGAAATGACTCTACAAAATTTTGCAATAATTATATATTTAAAATTTCAGACCATTTGGTTGGGTAGTTTTTGGTATGTTATATGCGGACGGACGGACGGACAGACAGTCAGACGGACCGAACGACGACTATAGGTGCTACGTATTTATGTAATTACGAACGCACCTAAAAAGGAAGGCTTGCGGCCCAATGATGTATATATATACTACCTATATGTATTCTTTAAAAGAGCCTTTCTTATAAAGCAAATATTTTCAACTAATAATAATAACAATGAAAATTGTCGAAACCGGCGCAGCCATCTGAAATTTTTATAGATGAATAAACAAATAGTGCATGTGTGTGTGGTTATGTTTTAGTCATTAATGAAACATAAAAAAAAATTACACCTAGGGATGTATAATTAGTAAAATCCGAAAATACTTATTTAGCTTACTAGCGATTTTCCTTTACTTCCAAAAATAAAATAAGTATACAGCTGAAAACTAAGACTAAAACATAATGCTAATACAGCTTAATTTTCTAAGCTGATATAATGTAACAAGAGGAGGAAAAAGTAATGGAAATTTTTAATTTTACCTGGCAACGCCTCGAACGAATTTAGAAATGAACAAGAAACAGTTTTCTCTTGAATGCTTGTAAAGAAAGTAAAACATTTGCTAGATACTCAGCAATGGTTAAAATTTGCATCTGTTTAACAGGTAAATTAGTGTATCATGTTCACTTAACGTGCATTTTTAAATTTCAACGGTCAACTGTTTGAAAAGAAGTAATTCACAGTTTCTTAAGGCAGATGGAAGTAAATTTTTTGAAAAAAGTCGTTTTATTATACTTTTAATATTCTGAGTCCTTTATTTCCCCCCTTTTGAATGGTATATTAATTTTGTTTCTATGACAACAAGAAGTTAAAGAAATTTAAGTAATTTAGTTTGTTAACATCATACATAAACATTACATGCGTAAACTTTAAACTGAATTTTCTGAAAATGTTGCTTTTTGAACTTCGATGTACATTTTTATAGAAACTACTACACATTATTATTTGCAATCTTGACAGAATATTTCTCACATATCTCTGATCAATCTGAAGTGAACTTTTGTTACAAACATTTGTACAAAATTTTTATAAAAAAGATTTTCTCTAGAAAAATGCAAGTTTTTTGTTATTTAAAAGTGGTTTTTATTACACATTAAAAAAAAAAAAAAAAAAAAAAAAAAACTAAAGCATATCTGTTTATAAAGTTGACTTCACTTTATTAGGAATTATTAATATTATGTATATAAAAAATTCCAAGTGAATATCTTTGGTAGATTCTGAGAAAACGTACAATAATTTAACATGTTAGGTATAGGGACTTCCTACTGCCCTTAAGTTAGGTCACAGTAATGAATCCATAAGATTAATTATAGTTACAAGAATTGCTTTTTTCTTAACAGAGTATCTTATCAATTCAAATATAAATACTTAGAAAAATAATTTTTATGAATTGCATTACGTGAATTTTTATTCACTTTGCTAACAAGGCAACCGACAGAGTGAAAAAGTATCTAGACCAGGGTTCAAATCTGTGTCTTTGGTTCAGCGCACTAACGCTCTTCGAACTAACAAGGAGAGAGTCCGAGGTTGGTGTCACCGAAAGCGATGAGCATTTGTGTTTCCATCGCTGAGCTCCACATATAACAGGAGATCTGTCTTACTATTTCCGAACACGATATCTAGCGGTCAGCGCGGTAAGATACATTGACGATCATTTTAGTTCGCATGCATGGCCAAAATGCTGTTTGTCGCATTCCCTTATATTTAGACTTAGATAAAATGTAAAACTGTCTGCAAACTCAAATAATTTCTTTAAAATTTTCTGCAGAAAAATGTCACGCCCCTCCTAAGTCCTATATCGCCGCTAACAGCAAAAGTGAAAAAGTCCTCTTTCCAATCTCTCACATTACGTTACATGCTATCACCCCCCCCCCCTCCAGTTTTCTGAATTAGACTTTATTGAAAAGAGGATAATGTTTACTAAGATATTAAAACCGAATTCCCCTTCCGAATGTAAAAAAGTCACTGCAAATCGCAGAGAAATGCTAAACAAGCACATAAACATTCGCTAAAATTTCCAACCAAATAAACTTTATTTATAAGAGATCAATATTTAACATTTACTTTTCAACACAAAATTTATTTTTAATCTGTTAAATTAATCTGCAAAGCCTAAAATAATCTGCAGCACCTGCTTCGGTGCTGCACTGTTTCTGCTAACGGCCCTGGCAAAAAAAAAAAAAAAAAAAAAAAAAAGGCATTGTACCTGTTGTTCCGGCATTTCCAATATTTTAAGTTTTAAAAATATATATGCCACGGCACTTCTTCCATGGTATATGGCAAATAATTTCTAGATAGCTTTTTTTATCTGCAGACACACAAGTCTGCGACGGCCCTCACACAGATTCTCCGCCTGGGGTCTTGATTTTTTTTTATGAAAAATTTGTAAAAAAAAAAAAACCCCATCAGAACTGTCTGCAAACTTTGAAAATTTTCTGCGAACGGCGTTCGCGTGTTCGTCTATATTATCTGACTCTGCTTACATTATTAGACAATTATTTATTTATTTGATAAGTATAACTTAATTAGAGAAACATAAATTAGGATAATAGTAAATGTGAACACTAATATCTAACATTGATAACGCGAACTATTTTTTACCTTTGCCTTGCATGCTTCATTTGCTTGGCAAACTTCTGACCGCCGACTAAGAACTCCTGTTACATAGGGAGCTCAGTGGCTTCGATAGAGTATAGTTAGTATATAAATATGACCGTCATAAAGCACAACCCCCAGGGGGTGCTGAGAAAATAGGTCGCAAAGTTTAAGCTACAGTTTATAATCGGATAAATTTCCTTACTTGGCAAGCGGTTCCGTGGCATGATCGGCAGCATTCTGTGTTTGAGTTTTTTCTATTCCGGTTCAAACCCGCCTCGGACTTGTTTTTCGGAACGAAAATTTTTATCAATCATTTTCGAACCGCAATTGAAAAAATATCTATAATACTTGAAATTTACGAAAAATATGAATGTATGTTTTGCAGCATATAAGTGCTTTTTTAACTACAAAATTCTGCGTGTTTAAATATACAATGGAAAACAAAACGCATATTTATATGTCTCTAGACTAGAGATTTTTTTGCTGTTATTTAAAATTATTTACAGCTATTTCAATGAATAATCTACTATTTTTCCACAAAGAAATAAATTAAAACACGTGATATAAATGCGTGAATAATTATATTATTTTAATTTTTTTTTCTACGTGAAAGTATTTCGAATATTTGATGATTTTTTTTAATACCCTTTTCAAAATTCTTAATATGATTTTTTTTTTTTCGGAATTTTGGTTTTGTAATTATTATCTACGTAATAACTATTTTCATTAGTTCAATATCTTTTTAGGATTTATTTTTAAGCACAAAGACAGTTATTCTAACTATAATCATAAGAATCCAAGATTTAAAAAACTCAAAAGTTAAAAAGTTAGTTGGTAAAAAAACAATACATTTATTTCACAAAAAAAAAAAAAAAAAAAAAAAAAAATAGTAGCTTATTTATGTAAATAACAGTAAAATAAATTTTAAAATTAGCTTAATTTTATGGTCTATAAAAGTTCCAATTGACTTTTTTTTAGTTTGTTATTATTATTATTTACTTATTTTATCTTTACTTTTCATTAAATATATAAACATGCAAAGATTCGCACTTAAAATTGTATTTATGTAATTAAACTGCATTATACAAAAATATTAAACAAGAAAAAAACTGATTTCCGAAAGAAATTACTACGTAGACACTTATTCTTAATTAAAAAATCCCTGCCGGCTCTGGCCTACAGGCGAAGGTAGATTTCGATGTTAAGTATTAAATTCAGCAACAAAACTTAAATCAAGGTTAGAGATAAACCCAGTTCCTTCACTAAGAATGAACTCTAGGGAGCTAAACATTTTGTGAAAATTTTAATATACACGAATACACACACGCATGTATATGGGATAGGTTTAAAAATAGCTAAAACAAATTCAGAGAACCTCAAAGTGTTAAAATATGTTAATATTTCTATAATCGGGTTTTTATCATGTTTTAATACGTTTCTTCAAACTCACATGACGTTACATATTCGCCTGCTGAGGTCCATTATATTTCTAATATGACGCAATATATATTTTTTTAATTCGTCAAACTATTTATTTCATTTTGAGTTTCCATGCTGAAATCTTGCTCTAGAAAACTTATGACGTAATATTCAATTTGTTTTCAATTCGTCAAACTATTTATTTAATTTATTTTTTCACGTGAAATTCTTCAATAGAAAAGCAATTGTTGTGGTGAAAATTTTATTGTTTTTTTTTTAATTGTTGGCAACTGCTATCGAAAAATATTTATTTTTTCCTGTCATTGTTGTGTAAGAGCTGGTTTTATCAGAATCTTATTAAGACGGCATTCAAAATTTTTAACCCTCCCCTTCTCCCATTTCCATTTCCTTGGGCCGATTTTGCCCATTTTCAATCCCCGCCGAGATATTAGCCGTCTCAAAGTTGTTGGCGAGTTTGAAAACGATCCGTGCATAATTGCGACTTTTATCGTGCGGACAAAATTTAGTACATACATACATATATATATATATATATATATATATATATATATATATATATATATATATAAACTTTTTAAGTGGGGGTGGTTTTGGGTTCCTGGGGTCCTATAATGAAAAGTTATGAAGGAATTTTTCAAAAGTCGCACCATGGTAACGACTGCAATAGGTAGTATTTCTTACGAAACTACCTAAAATCAAGAGTCTTAGGCTTTAAAAAACCATATTAAAATTATAAAAGCATATTTTTAATAAACCATGAAATATTTGAAGTATTTGAATGAGGAAACAAAATGAAAATAATATATTTCTTCACTTATTTTATTTCTCTGCTAAAAATTGTAGATATTCATTGAAATAACTGTAAATAATTTTTTGTTGTTATTTACAACAAAAAATTTCTGGGTTTTTTTTTTCTTTCTTTTCATTATATATTTAAACATGCAAAATTTCGTAGTTAAAAAAGCACTTATATGCTACAAAAAATACATTTAATTCATATTTTTCATAAATTTCAATTATTACACATATTTTTTAAATTGCGGTTCGAAAATGATTGATAAAAATTTACGTCCCGAAAAATAAGTCCGAGCAGGGTTTGAACTAGGAATGCACCGAATAATGATTTTGGCCGAATGCCGAATACCGAATATTCGGCCTACAGGCGAACCGAATACCGAATATTCGGCTAGCCGAATAGTAACTGCTAGGCAGAATACCGAATATTCGGCCAGCCGAATAGTAACTATTCGGCCGAATACCGAATATTCGGCTTATCGAATAATTTTATATTTCAAAGTTTAAAGGCATTAAAATGTTAAACTTTAAAACAGTTTTACATATTATTTAAAACAGAAACTTTCATTTTGATAATCAAGAGCTTTTTTCAAGTAAACTTTATGCTGAAAAAAATCTGCTTTGAGTTATTTAAGAAGAGGATAGCCATAAAACTTTTTTAATTAATAAAATTTTTAATTTCATGGCTTCTTCTGTGAATTAAAACAAATGACTAACATTTTCTTAAATTCTAAAACAAACATTTTAAAATCAAAGAGAAATTGTGAAAAAATTGGAAGAAAAATTGTACAGGATCCTACATTATTTGTTTGTCAGGAAGAGACTAAAGTAAAAGTAAATAAATAATACAATCTATTCAAATTTTAAATGGTGGCAACTCAGCAAGAATAACTGTTCTACTCTCGTTTATTAAGCAAGGAAATTTTTAAATACATCTACATCGGTGTCTGGAGTGGGCGATCATTTTCAGAGATTGTAAATGATGTTCTTAAAATCTTAGCAAGAAACAGATTATTTACTGGACAATGTTCAGAAACTTGCATTTGTACATAATTAATTCCTATTAAAATCCTCGTGATTGGTTAATTTTCTTAAATAGTACTTAACAAACAGCAAATAAATAATGTAAAAACATTCTCTTTTATTTAAATATATGATTCTGTTTCTAATTTTTCTGAATATCTTTATAAGTTGGCTGTTAAACGTATAAGTGGTATAAGGTTTTTAAAAATATGTTTTAAAAGTTTTTTTTAAGTATTTGGTTGGCCGAATATTTCGATATTCGGCCAAACCGAATATTCGGCAGGCCGAATAGTGTGCTATTCGGCCAAGCCGAATATTCGGTATACCGAATAGTTTGATATTCGGCCAAACCGAATATTCGGTAACATGGCCGAATAGGCCGAATACCGAATAGATACCGAATATTCGGTGCATCCCTAGTTTAAACCCGGGTAGAAAAAACTGAAATCCAGCATGCTGCCGATCATGACACGGAGCCGCTTACCAAAGAAGGAAATTTATCCTAATATAAACTGTAGCTTAAACTTTGCGACTTACTTTCTCAAGAACCCTGGGGGTTGCGCTGTATGGCGCTCATATATTTATACACTAACTACACTCTATCGATACACAAATGTTCACCGCATTCGGTGACACCAACCTCGGACCCTCTCCTTGCAAGACACCTGGAACGACACACCTAGCCAGGCACTCTTCTGTTTTATACGTTGGTAACCTGGGTCTTTGGTTCAGCGCACCAACGCTCTTCCAACTAAGCCACCTGGAGCGACACACCTAGCCAGGCACTCTACTCTCTTATACCTTGGTAAGGTTTAACAGCGTATAAGCTAGGTGCGTTGTTCCAGGCGGCTTAGTTGGGCTTAGTGAAGAGTGCCTGGCTAGGTGTGTCGTGCCAGGTGTCTTGGAAGAGCGTTGGTGCGCTCTTACCAACGTATAAGAGTGAAGAGTGCCTGGCTAGGTGTGTCGTTCCAGGTGGTTTAGTTGGAAGACCATTGGTGCGCTGAACCAAACACCCAGATTCGATCCCTGGCCTGGATACTTTTTCTCTCTGGTGGTTTTACGCCTTGTTAGCAATGCGAATAAAAATTCACTTAATTCAATTTAGATTTCTCAGGCGTAAGTCATTGTTTAAGAATTATAATAATTTTTATTTCTGTTGTCTTCGCATCATAATTAATACTAGAACCTCGGTGGCGGGTCATTTTGACCCGCAAGAATTGAATAGAGGACGATTCGAACTAGAAAACTCTTTATAGAATAAGCTAAATATAAGCTGCGCAAAAAAAACAAATTTAAATAAATAAATTAAATGATGTTAAATACAAATTCTGATGGGAAATATTTTTGTAAAACTTGAGTAAAATTTCCCGCGGTTCTAGTGTTAAACTTAATTTTTAAATGGTTAAATCGATTCATCGATTAAAAAGTAAATTTTAGATTACACCGATTTTTTGATGGACACTGCTTTGGTGTTATTTTTCAATAATGATTTCAGAAAACCAAAAATGAGAAATCACTATTAATAACCAACTACAAAGTTTTAGGTATCCTTTAAATATTTTTTAAAAAGGAAAAGAATGAAAAATGTGTCTTAAATTTATCTCAATATCGTAACAATCGTCTAAGAATTTTGATGTGTATGAATATATATCGTACATATTTCACATTGTGAAATTTCCGGTGATCTCTGTCTGAAGATTTAGCAATTTTCATATTTTTTGGGAATTGATTTTAATTATAGGGTAGGGGAGTAGACAGTGAGACAGCAGCCACTTTGACATATAGTTGTAACTTTTTCTTCAAGCTGGCACACACACATAACGACCTCATCTTATGCAACACTGTGATGTAGTTTCGGTATTTCAGTTACTTGTCCGACAAAATAGTACACAATTCCTTATTTTATAGTGGTTAAAGTTACAAAAACGTCTATTTTAGAGTTTACTTTCTTCAATATGACATATATTTACTTAACCAAACCTCGTTATATCTAATAATAGACTATTTCGGCAAAACGACATAAATTTTTTAAAGCGATGAAATTCATGTAACAGATGTGGCATCCATTTTGTTACAACGTAACGAAAGTACACAGTGAGACACACAGTTGTGGTACACAGTGAGACGTGTCTTATTGTGTACCTACTATGTAGTTTTGATGCTTAAAAAGTTATTTATTAATAAAAGAAGGTTTCTCCCTCTCTCTCTCTCTCTCTGTGGGCGTGCGATGGCTAGGGAAATTTACTAAACGTAAGAGGCTGAAAATTTGCATGAAGGTAGCCCAAAGTCTGCCATTGTCAAACCGAAGCTCATATTTTTAATATTTTGAAAATCTAGAAATATTAATTAGAAATCATAAACTGCAGAAAATTATTGATAGAGTGTAAAAATGTATGATTTATGAAAATATATACATTGTCTCACTTTGTACTATTTGTGGTACACAGTGAAACAGTTTTCGATACTCCGTTATGCTGCTTCTGTGCTTTTATAAATAACTTTTTTAAAAGCATTTATACATTAATGTGTAGTGCATTTGTGTAGCTTAAAGATCTAGCAAAATATTTTTCAAAAGAATAAAAATCGTCGCCATTTGTTAAGTAATAATAATTTTCGTTTTACTGTGTACTACCCTCCCCTAATTTAATTTGTTATATTCCTTGTCAAATATTGCAATAAATTCTTTATCCTCTGATAACTTCTAATTGTATGACTTAGGATAAGTGCTGCTTAATATGAAGACATGTTTTTTGTCTAATAATATGTTTCTCTATCTCTATGTTGATTCAATGGAATTTTATTTTTATTATTGTTTATTTACATATATATATTTAACCTTAAAGCAGGCGCTTAAAGAAGCTCACAAAAAATGCAATATAAAATATTTTATGCAATCAATGTATGAATTCAAAAACAGCAAAAATTAAAAATAGCAGATAAATGACTAACTATGGAATATTGAACAATAAATAGAATATGAAGCATAATACGAGTAAATCACGTATAAACTCTAAAACAATAAACAAACAACCCAAGTTCATACACCAGCCTCATTCTCCTCAGAAGGTAGAAAGGCTGAGAAAACTTCACCCCACATTGTAAAACTAGAATTTTACACGCACACATATAGAGGGTGTCTACGCTCAAATCATTGACGTATAGTTCCAATTACAAAAATGTTTTAAAAGAGCAAAAAACAAAAAATATTTTTAAAGTCGTTTTGATGAATAAAAATATTTCTTAAAAAGTTACTAAATTTAAATTTTTATACGGTCTCCCGATCACTATAAGTGATATTTAGTAAAAATTTCCCATTACACTAACAAGTAATACAAAAAAAAGTCTCATTCATCTAACACTAAAATTGAACAATTTATGTAACTTTGAATTGCATGACTTATGCCAATTTTCTGCATCTGAGCACAGATGAGTTGGACCATGCTTCGAGAGATCGTACACAAAAGCCTTAAAGTATTAGCAGGATTTATTTCGCATGTACATTTTTGCATTGCAGCCGAAGAGAGTAACTTAGATCAAGTTTTAAGATAACTTTAATTCATATTAATTAAGTTTTAGATTAGATTTTCTAATGACATTTTAAAATATGCATACTTTTTTAAAGAACTGCGACTGCTGCTTTTCTTAATTTCATTTAACAAAATTTCTTTTATTTTTTAACTTATATTTTTAGTCTAAGTTGTATATTTTTCTTTAATATGTCAGAATGAAAATAGATTTGTAATATATATTGTAATGTTAATTTTTCTCACAACTATTGTTATATATATATATATATATATATATATATGTTTAACGATCATTTATATTTCTAGTAAATTTGTGAATGATCTTATTTCGCAGAAAAAAAAGGTACTAAAACTTTAAACAGCTATTACTCGGTCAGTTTTAATCGTAGACGAGTAGGACATTTTGTCTTACTTCTTAGTATAATGGAATATTTTTACTAAATATAACTTATAGGACGGGGAACCGTATAAAAATAATATTTTTACTAAATATAACTTATAGGACGGGGAACCGTATAAAAATTTTAATTTCGTAATGTTTAAGAAAAGTTTTTATAGACCCAAATCGTTTTTAAAACACTTCTTTATCTCATTTAAAACATTTTTGTGATTGGAACTACGTTTATGACTAAAGGATTAGGAATTAGCCAATGGATACCGTTGAGAGAGAACGTTCTGTATATGTGTAATGTGTGTGTTCTTCAAACTTCAAATATTATATTCACAAAGGACCCTCTTTGCTGATTGTACATTTTGGAAAAACAAAACAAACAAACAAACAAAAAACAGCAATTATTCATTTTGGTAGTAATGTTTTCAAACCCAGTTCTCTGTTTTCACTAAACTTCTTATTACTTCATATATAAAACAAAAAAATAAACTGAAAAATAAAACATTATGCTAATTCTGCTTACATTTCTAAGCTGATATAATCTAATGGGGATTGGAAAAGGAGATTAATGGAAAATAAATATTATCAGGCAACGCCTCAAATCAATTTATACTCGGTACTGAAATTAAGAAGTTTTTTTTATTATGGTTTGTAAAGAAAACAAAACATTTACTAATTAGTCAGCGACGATTTAAATTTACATCCGCTTAAGAGATAATTTAATGTATAATGTTTCCTAAACTTATATATCTTTAATACCAACATACATATAATTCGCAGAAATCAACATTTTTTGCACATTGCGCAGAACTTCTAAGTCTAATAAAGAGTAAAGTTAATTCACCGAACGAGAAAGAAGAATAGATTTGACATTTGCAAATGCAACTTGGAGATATCATTTACCTTCACAAAGGATTAGAGAGAAATTGAATTCACTCGATTATCATATTCCGAATTCATGCTTCATTTGAATTAAGAACTTTAATGTGAATACACGAAGCGTAATTCGAACCAAATTAGCTTTTCAGAGTTTAAATAAGGGTTGAGTTTGCATAGTAAAAAATTAGCTTATTTTAGATATTTGATAGAGAAAGATTTCCTGATTTTCTGATTACGGAGATTTCCTGGTACAGAAAGAGCGTTCACTAGAATTTAGCGTAATTTCCTAGATACTGAGTATTCTGGAAACGTTTGCTTTACCTCAGTAGATTCAAGAATATAGGGTGGGCTTAAAAATTTTTGTATAAAAGAGCACATATAATTTTTCCCCCTTAGTGTGTATATGTGCAGAGAGAAAGAGAGGGGAGGAGCGAAGGACAAAAGATACGAGGGTGGTTCAATGATTATTGTCCCTAGTGTATATAAAGTATTTGTACTGCGATGGTTGTTGTGGAATATCGAAGCCTAATGTCTTAGATGCCTATATGCTCAATCTCAGAACCGCAGCTGCTATATTCACATAGTTTTGGAGGGAGGAGTGAAAGGGGGAGAGTGGGGGTAGAAGGCTGATTTTTAGCTTATGGGGCTAGATTTGTGACAGTGGATGAGACGTAACTGCTGTCGTTTGGACTAGGAATCATAGCGATGTAGCCACATCACATTCACTGTCCAAATGTAGCCTCATGAGCTCCGAACAGCATTTCACCCTCACCCACCTTCTTAAAAACTCCCCCCAAAATAGGTCTTTAAAATTTCACCCCTCCCTCCCAAACTATGTTAATATGGCAGCTACGGTTTTGAAATTGAGCATATAGGCATTTAAGAGATTATACTTCTATATTCCACATCAACCACCGCAGTACAAATATTTTATATACATTAGGGACAATAATTGAACCACACACGTAGTTCCAAATTAAATTATGTTTTCTGTAATGAAATTTTTAAATTATTATAATTTAATTATAATTTTATAAATAATTTTATCAAATTATATTCTTATAAGTTCTTCCTTATAAATACATTACTATTTATTTTAAACAACATTGGAATTGCTAACTATTGAAAGTACAAAAAACTAAATGTTAAGAAAAGCATACATTTTCGTCACCGAAGTGCTTTATCAGATCAAGACATCAAAACTGATGACAAAATATGCAGGAAATTTGCTTTGGTGAGAAATTTAACTATACATCTGCTGAAGGGGTTTGCAAGTGCTCCTGTAAGTCTAATTTATGTCCTTACTATTTTTTAAACAAAACTATTTTGAGAACGCTAATAAAACCATATTTCATTTCAGTGATTAAATAATTTAAAAAATAAATTATGAATTAAATCAATTGAAATTGAGTGGGTAGAGGGATCAAGTTATAGGGTGGGCTCGCGCCCCATGGCCAATATAAGTTGACGCCACTGATTTAACTTGAGAAATGTTTAAGGGATAAGTGAATGAGCATCTCAGAAAGCAATAGATTTTCGAAATCAACCCTTTTGGACTGGTGTCCTAATAATAGAGAACGTCTTTATATTTATTATTATTTCGTCTTTACAATTACATTTGCTATGATCTGTGCGTAGTAATTATAGGGATGTCTTTACTATTACTATTATCACTTCATTTATGATTCCGCACTTAGTAATAAAACGAAAAATTACTGAAATGCAATTATGTCTGTCGAATCATGTTGTAATATGACATTTTCTAAACGTCCTTAAAAATACTTCCATAGACTATTGTAATAAAAATTGTTACATTTCTGTAAATATGGCATATTCGCCAATTTTCATGAAAGTCATTCAGACAGCGATGGTGTAGAAGAAAGAAAGAAAATCCTCGAAATTGTGCTAAACTCTACTAAGAGATTAGAAAAATGTCCCGGATTCCGCTAAAAATTACTGCTTAAATTACCGCTAAACTCTAGTAACAGTTTAACTGAATTTCACGATTTGAAATTGAACTGAATTTTTATTGTGAAATATCAGGTTTTATTTAATTTTTTTTTTTTTAGGGTTCCGTACTTAAAAAGTAAAAACGGAACCATTATAAGATCACTCCTGTGTCTGTCTGTCACAGCCCTTTTACTCGTAAACTATGCAACGTGGAAAGTTCAAATTGGGGGAAGTAATAAGGATTATTGACCCACATATTTACAGATTAATAAATATTCATAAATATTTTTAGGGAAAATGTAGAGGGGCTAATTAAGTTACTTGAAAAAAAAATCTTTTCTTTGTATATCGTGTGGGGTATCGTGTAAAAGCTTTCGTAACGCTGAAATCAAAAATATATTTCATTTAATTTTAGGTACTATATTTTCAAAGTTATGGTGGAAAATGTAGTACAAAAATATGTCCCCCCCATCTAATTCCGAATCTATTGCAACTAAAATTATGAAAAAAATAGAGGTAGTAGACATTAATTTAAACCTTGCAGGAAAATTATAGCGATTACCCTAGGTCACATAGTTTTTGAGAAAATCGCATTTTTCCGTTACATTCAAATTTCGATTTACGGGCATTCAGCAAAGGTGTTCATCAGAGCTGGAGGTACCTATCGTAGCAGAAGTATAAAAGCATTGTTGATCATGAATTTCGGAAAAAATCGTCGGTAATTAGCCGAGATATTAACCCGTAAAGACACGGACGGTTTGGACATACATAATGACAGGGACGGCGTACTCTATGCTTCATCGGCTTTTAAAGCCTAGATAACAAATTTTAAGGATATATTTATGTAATGCAATGTCCGGTAGCAGTATAAAAGCAATAAACGTCAAATTATTAAAAGCAGTCTCATTTAATGAGAATTAATCACATACATACTATGGGATTCGCGACTAGTTTCCATTGAGTGGCTCTCTCAATACACCTACTATGTCTTTAAAGGTTAACTAAAAACCTATATAGAATAACAAATATACAGAATAGCTATATTTACTATTATTTAGGTTCCATATATCTTTGAACTTTCATGGTATATTCATTTATACTTTTCTAGTATACAGGGTGCAAACGAAAGTCCCTTTAACCTGAAAATACTTGTGAACGGAGTGAGCTGCAACTATGCAAGTGAGGTAACGGTATAGTAATGCAACTACGCCCTATTTAATGAAAACGACAGCAGTGCCCCCTAGTGGCGAAATTTGGAAGATAGCCACTGCAAATCGAAAACGAAAAGAGATAAAGCAAAATTTCCAGTTAGAAAGTATTAGAGCATCGATTAATTAATAGAATACGACATCTGGTTTACATGGATAAGATAAATCTTCGATTGTTTATCCAAAAATGTCCGAAATCGATGCACTCCATTTTGTGTAAACGTTTGAATGAAGAAGTATGAAGAAATACGCACAATTTATGCTATAAATACGTACTTATCTCAATACATTTTGATAACATCACACAAAAAGAAAGACAAACTGTCTCACATTGATAAAAAGTTAATATTCAGTGTGTTCGAAAAGTTCGCCATTGCTCACGATACACGTTTGTATTCGTGAGAGTAATTCTGCATGCACATTTCTCAGCATGGAACGTCTATTTCAAGTCTCTTCAATACGACGACATAGATATCATCCTTTCAAAGGCGTTGGCTAGACGGTCTAGCCACCTAATTTTAATTCCAAAACTGAGAAATGGCACCAAGAATATTTTAATAAAATTTTGCTTTTGTAATAAAAGTGCAAATTAGCGGGGTTTTGTTTTCTGAGAAATTCGTTTGAATATTCTGGTAATCGGTCAATTATTTCACCAGTTTACGAACAGAATTCTTCTTTCCCTGAAAGGGTTTGTCGGAGTTTCCTCTTAGTCCACACAACTTTGAAGAAAATCCTTTGTTATTTATATGCTGCCACCACCAATATGATTACGTGATATCGGTCACGCTCTGAGAGGATTGTTTAAATGAAAACTAACTCGTTCAATTAACTAAATTAACAGTTTATTTACACACTATTTACAAAACACAAAACACTATTTTTACTTAAAACTCGGATGTAGGTGATCTGGTTTAACATTAAATTAAATACAGTAAATGCTGGCTGTGTACTGTTAAAACTACGTTATATCACTCTCAATCTACACTCGTTAAATTAGCTTTACCGGAGACTACTCTCAATCACCAGACGCATGGGCTCTAAACCTAAGCTCTGCGAGCTTTACTCAACCCTATGCTCTATCTAAGAGCTCTACACAGGAACTAACCTTGCGTCTTGCGCTCCAGCCTTCAACTGACTATCTCCCAGCCAAAGCGACTGCTTCTAGCAACCCCCTGCTTTTTCTGAACTCCTCCTCTTTCCCCAACATAAAACCGGGTTTTCCACTCTGACCCCAATATCAGCTCTTTCCCTCTCTGGTGAAACCCTTGTCTCCTTATCTCAGGCAGGCACCTGAATAGCAGGGCAAACCCCTTTCTATTATAACTACTTCCCTTCACCCACTCTGTGTACCTCACCTGCCCGGATTAAGTTTTAGATAAGAAAAGAATGTTACTTTGCAATTCTCAGTACACAGACCAACGACATGAATACAATATA
This sequence comes from Maratus speciosus, assembly GCA_963932465.1. Lineage (NCBI taxonomy): Eukaryota > Metazoa > Arthropoda > Arachnida > Araneae > Salticidae > Maratus > Maratus speciosus. The sequence continues at coordinate 363,141,373 of OZ010790.1, read as the reverse complement.
CAAGTAAAAAGAATAATATATAACCCCAGTTCCAATAGCAAATGTTTCTCCGAACCTGACACCCCCCACCTTAGCGGAAAATATGTCATTTAGGGGCTAATTTTCTCCGAACATATAGTAACATCACAGAAGAGTTCAATAGTCTCTTTGCAGGTTTCTTCATTATTATTATTACATATATGCTTCAAGGTGTCTGAACATTATCTACTGACATCTCTAATGAACAGTGTACTAATATTATTATTACAGAAAAACTACACATGCTAATACACTATTATAAACACAAGATTCAAATACAATTACACATACACACACAAAAAAAATTTAAAACGTGATGACACCCATTTAAGGTTTGTCCACTATTTAGTCACTGCTGCCGATGGACTAGCAACTGGCTGTTCTTCCCAGCTTTTCCTATGTAGCCTAGAAATTGCATCAGCATTCAAATGTTGCGCTCCTGGACGATGAGAAATGCTCAGGTTCCAGCGTTGCAAGGCCAGAGCCCATCTAGTGAGTTTGGGGGACCTTGGGGTTGTTTCAGTGGGAAATTTTAATGGATTATGATCCGTTATGATCTCAATTTGAGATCATATGTCCATTTTTCAAACTTCCGCAACCCGAAGAGAACACTCCAAGCCTCTTTCTCTATACTCGGCCAAGCACGCTGATCCCCTGATAATTTCTGACTGGCAAAAGCTATCGGTTTAAACTGACCCTTCTCATCTTTTTGAGTAAGACAACATCCTACTGCCAGGTCTGAAGCATCGGCGTGAAGCTGATATTCCCGGCCTACGGTAGGTGTAGCCAAACGCGTCAGGTTACATAATTCATCTTTAAGGGTATTAAATGCTTCTTCTGCCCTTTCATCCCATGGTACAGTATTTTTAACCTTCCCTTTAGTTAATTCCGTTAAAGGTATAGCAATTTCTGCATAATTTGGAATATAAGATCGGTAAAATCCCATTAATCCCAACACAGATCTAACTTCCTTCTTAGTTTTCGGTCTCTTTAAGTACCTTATTGCTCCTATTTGCTCCTCATCAGGTGCATGCGTTCCACCCCCAATTACATGACCTAAAAACTTAGTCAACTTCTCACCAAATTTACATTTATCCAGCCTAATCGTAAAATTTCTATTTCTAAGTTCTTCTATGACAGCGCTAACATGCTCACAATGCTCTTCCCAAGAGTCGGAGAAAATGATGACATCATCAATATATGCTTGTGCATACCTCCGATGAGCTTGAAGGACCTCATTCATATCTTTTTGGAAAGTAGCAGCCGCCCCTGATAAACCAAAAGGCATAGTACGCCACTGATAAGTCCCATTATGAGTTGTAAAAGGTGTCAAATGTTTACATTCCTCAGCCATTTTAATCTGCCAATAACCCCTCAATAAATCATTCGAAGATAAATATTTAGCTGCCCCCGCAGTATACACGATTTCTTGCGAATCTTTCATAGGAAATGTTGGGACCTGCGTTACTGAATTTAAAGCTCTATAATCTATACACAACCTAACAGTTGTGTCTTTTTTCGCCACGCAAACAATTGGATGGCTAATTTCTGCATTTGACACTTCGATTAGATTTCATTCTAATAACTCCCGAATCTGTCTATCTGCTTCCTCTTTATAAGCAACAGGTACACTATATAACTTTGACTTTTTCCTTATCACACCCGGTTTCAAATCAATACGGTGCTCCCCTACTTCCGCTGGTCCTACCGGACCCATAAATACCTCTTTATTATCCCTCAAAATGGACTTTATATCTTTGACTTGATTATTAGATAATCCTTTTATTTCGAACCTTCCTATGTCCCGTTCTACCTCTTGTTCCCAGTTTAAAATTGGAATTTCTCCAACTGCTCCAAATTCCTCATCACCTTCAAAAACAATATTAACTATATTACACTTAGCAATAAATTCCCTTTTATTTTGATACACATACTTTTTGCTACCATCCGCCATCTCAAATAAGACTCTATCACGCACTTTCACTTTTCTAGATAATTGACATTCTAGACATGATTTACAGAATTTTTTAGCTTCTTTAGCCATACCGTCCCAATAAAAAGCTTGCCTAATCCTCTCCAAGGTTTTCTTTGAGCGTGATGCTCTCCCCCATTAGAAGCATGCGCTGACTTTAAGATTCCTTCTCTTTTGACTTTCGGCACTACTAATTTAGCTATAGGTTCTCCAACAAATTTCTCTTTATGATGCAATAAGTCCTTTTCAATATAATAACCTCCTTTATCAATTTTAGCTAATTCCCAAGCTCTCTCTAACTCTTTACATTCCAATTGGGATTTCTTAAACATATCTGAATTACTAACGATAACTTTATTATTTTCCTGTATTTCTGTTTTTTCGACATTTTGACCTTGTAAATTTCCCGATCTCGTTTCTATTGCGTAAACATTACAATTATCGCTACTCATATCTTTCCTTTCACTCGAGTTATAAATACTAATTTCCGAGCTTTCTAATTCTTGGGACTCTAGCAATGGCTCCTCGCGATTGACCCCTGACAACTCATTAATCACTTCGGGATGTAAAATTACCTGCTCATTAATATTATCGGTCACCGCGCAAAGTACTTCCGGGTGAATTATATTAGTTTGTCCGAATTGCGGAATAGCTAACGGTAATTTAACCAACGGTGATTTAACTGCTTCACCAAATAATCCTTGTAAATAAATACTACCCGCTCCTTTTAATTTCTCTTCCGGTACCAAATCTTTATGAATAACACTAATTTCAGATCCATAATCAACCAATCCTTTCGCTTTCTGCCCATTTACACTAACTTCAATTTTCTCGAGTTTATTAATTTCTCACCAATAACATTAGTTCTCTGTTCGGCCTTTGGAATTGGTCCTCGCCACAATAGCCTAATTAGGTAATTCTTTGTTTCCTTTCACGACAATCTTATTTACACCCGCTTTCTGTTCACGACATTCGCTATTATTATTATTTCCCTCATTACTCCCTTTATTACAAAAACGTTGGTAATGACCTCTTATACCACATTTGAAGCATCTAGAGCTATATCTCTTAAACTCAGTTTTTCTATCCGAAAAAGAATTAATTTCATTACTCACATTTTGCCTCCAATTACCACTAACTTTACTATCCTCCCTCGATCTCACTTTTTCACTGTTTACATACTATCTTTACCCTTAAAACTTTTATACGTAACCGCATAAGACATGTGTTTAGCGTCAAAATAATTGTCACATTCTTTAGCAATTTTAGAAGCTTCTAACCATTTACTCTGCTGAGTTAACCCAATATATGATGCGGATTCCTCATCTAACGTGTTTAATAACTTATCCGTAATTATTAATTGATTGACCTTTTCATATGAGCCCGCACCCCTAATCTTACAATAATTTTCCCATGTTGCTATTAAACGCGATACAAATAATACATGAGTTTCATTCTGGTTTCTCCTAGCCTTCTGAAAATTTTCCAAACATGCCTTCAGTGTCGGCTCATGTTCCCTTAGAACTAACTCCTTTAATTCCTCGTAACTCTCAATTTGTTCCCTAGTGGTATAAATTAACAAATTATCCACCTTATCTCCTAACATATTTAGTAGAATTTCGGCCTGCTAGTTTTCCGGTACATTTTTAGTTTTGAATGCCCTTTCTAAACTGTTGAAAAATAAATTCTATCCCTCAGTCCGTTCTGGTACTTTGATAGACAGAGTTTTAACACTTTTGATCAATTTTTTATGTTACTTTCATTATTAGATTCCCTAGACCCATTAGAATTATTTGTCGAACCTTGTATCCTTAGCTTCTCCATTTCTAATTCATGTTCCATCCTCAATTTTTCAGCCCTCTCTTCTCTTTCTAACTTTTCCCGACTTTCTTCTCTTTCTAACTTTTCCCGCCTTTCTTGTTTTTCTGACTTTTCGCGTTCTAATCGTTCCGCAACAATAGTGTTAGATAATTCCATAATAGTCCCCTCGTCATAGTCATCGCTGTTCATTATCTTTTTCTTAAGCTGAAATCTGGTATCATCTTCCGTGAATTCAACCCCAAATTCTTCGGCTATCATCTGAAGATCCACCCTTTTTAGTTTCAATAAGAAAGCCATACCTTCACCGATTACTATTACCACTCTACAATAATATTTAAAACTACTAAATTAATATTTCCCAAATTTCTACTTTAGTACAGCTACCCCCACTTATTTTCCTAATTAATAACTTTCAGATAATCGATGTATTATATTTCTAATTTAACATACTGTATAACCTGATTTTCCTCAACGATTGATATCACACAATTTACTTCCAATAAAACAAAAGGTAAAAACAATAATTTCGATTTGATTACTATGCAATACAGATTCCAATTTATACAATTAGATAATAACATACAATTTACATAATAATACTGATACGTTGCAAATTGAATAAAAGTATTGATGCCAATAGAAACATCCACATAAAGAAAAATTGCACAACAATACACATATTAATTCCTACAATTATCCTCAATAAAATATTTCCAAATTCAAGAATGGTTCTCACCCCTAAAACAAATAAAATCAGAACCCTCACTTTTTTTTTGTTTTTATTTTCCTCCCTGTGAGGCCTTTTTTTTTTTCTTCCGAAATTTACTTCCAGCCAATTAAAATTCTAAGCAAATGTTCATTGCTCGTTTGTTATCAACTCTTCAAACTTAAAACAGTATTGCTTCATTTAAATATTACTTTAATAATAATTTAAATTTAAGTAAATTCAATTATTCCTTCCAACTATTATTAACCCAATGCATTAATTTTGTTCACTACCATTATTAGTAAAAAAAAATAGAAAATCAATTTTAGCACAAGCCATTATGACCTTTTCTTAAAACAATAGTAAATATGGTTGTTAATATCTCCTACCTATCTGAACACAATTATTTGATTGCACATAAATTATCAAGATTAGACAAATTATCTTAAATTACTATTAATTATACAACAACAAATACATTTGGTTCGAGAATGTCAGCAGAAAGAAATGATCAAAACACCTTACCTTATACTTTATCTGCTGGGGTACTCCGCTGCTCACACGCAGTTGCACGATGAATTCAATAATACACACTTTAAAGATATTCAACACTCGGGCTGTAACACACTGTAATTTGATTCACTGTAGCGATGATAGAGCACAAACACTAGTTCGGTTCGCTGTAACGACGATAAGGCCCAACACTTTAGTTCGGTTCGCTGTAACGACGATAGAACACAACACTTTAGTTCGGTTCGCTGTAACGATGATAGGGCACACACACTCTGTATTTCTACTCGACGCTTGATTTTTATCTCTCCAGAATTCCGCTCGACGATCCCGCATTACCACGCAAGAATTCCACTGGGTGCTCCGGCACTAACACACTGCAACACGGCTGGCTGGTCACTGGTCTCAGACGGTTCTATCCCGTCGCTGCCATCAATTTGTCGGAGTTTCCTCTTAGTCCACACAACTGTGAAGAAAATCCTTTGCTATTTATATGCTACCACCACCGATATGATTACGTGATATCGGTCACGCTCTGAGAGGATTGTTTAAATGAAAACTAACTCGTTCAATTAACTAAATTAACAGTTTATTTACACACTATTTACACAACACAAAACACTATTTCCCCTTAAAACTCGGATGTAGGTGATCCGGTTTAACATTAAATTAAATACAGTAAATGCTGGCTGTGTACTGTTAAAACAACGTTATATCACTCTCAATCTACACTCGTTAAATTAGCTATATCGGAACTCTCAATCTCCCAACACATGGGCTTTATAAGCCTAAGCTCTGCGAGCTTTACTCAACCCTATGCGCTATCTAAGAGCTCTACACAGGAACTAACCTTGCGTCTTGCGCTCCAGCCTTCAACTGACTATCTCCCAGCCAAAGCGACTGCTTCTAGCAACCCCCTGCTTTTTCTGAACTCCTCCTCTTTCCCCAACATAAAACCGAGTTTTCCACTCTGACCCCAATGTCAGCTCTTTCCCTCTCTGACGAAACCCTTATCTCCTTGTCTCAGGCAGGCACCTGAATAGCAGGGAAAACCCCTTTCTATTATAACTACTTCCCTTCACCCACTCTGTCTACCTCACCAGCCCGGATTAAGTTTTAGATAAGAAAAGAATGTTACTTTGCAATTCTCAGTACACAGACCAACGACATCAATACAATATACAAGTAAAAAGAATAATATATAACCCAGTTCCAATAGTAGATGTTTCTCAGAACCTAACAGGGTTATTCTAAAATTTTAAATTCATTAAAAATTAAATCTTTACATACATTACAGCACAGTACAACGTCACAATCTGCAATTGTGCACTGCTACATTTACGGAATGTGAATAGGCAAAGTAGAATCGTCGCTCATCGATTTCGGACATTTTTGGGTATGCAGGCGACGATTTATCTTATCCGTGTGAACCAAATGTCGTGTCGTACTAATTAATGGATGCTCTAAAACTTTCTAATTTGAAAATTTGCTCTACCTTTTTTCGTTTTCAATTTGCAATGGCTATCTTCCAAATTTCGCCAATAGGGGTGCTGCTGTCGTTTGCATTAGGTCGGGCGTAGTCGCTTTACTGTACCGTTACTTCACTTCTATAGCTGTAGTTCTCTCCGTTCGCAAGTATTTTCAGGTTAAAGGGACTTTCCTTTGCACCCTGTATACTATACAGCTATACCCAATACTACGTTGTATAGTTTTTACAAAGTCTTAGCATTCTTTTAGCAACGGTATTTTTTTAATAATACACTTACTAATTCATATATTATTGAACGGAACCCTCTGTGCGCGAGTAATACTCGCACTTGACCGTTTATTTTCCTTGATAATACAATATAAAACATTACAGAAACGTTTCCTGGTGTAGGAGAAACTAAGGAAATCCACGAAATTGTGTCAAACTCTAGTAAGTTTTCCTCTCCCTAGATTTTAAAATTTCATTAACTAAATTTTCTTTTTATCTTATGATTAAAAATAAAATAAAATTTATTCGCCTCAAGTTATTTAAAATAATTAAACACTAAGAGTAAAAGAAACTGAAAAGTCTCGCCTCCCTACCGTATTTAATACGGTCTCAATTGTCTGAGTATGATCAAAATGATAGACTTTATGTTATCTGCTGAGGTGTAGCCATGATTATGTGTTTTGGGTAGCTGAGTAGAGATGACTATGAAAGTTACAAGAATGGAGATAATAATACGGAAAATCATGCTCTCTAAATTCCATCAATTGATTGTAAACCAGATTATTGATGAAATTGTGATGAAAGTGTAGTTATCCGGAAACCCCCTAGATTATGTTATATAAAATTTTGCCACCACAGAAGGAGGGCAATTTGTGTGTGGGTATAAATTTACTCAATCCCCTCTATCTCTTCTATGTCTTGATTCTTAATGATTTTATGCTTTTACGGCTACATGCAGAGTGCTATAATTTATGTTACAATGCAAAGTGAAAATCTTCTTTTCCCTATTATTATATTTAAGTATTGCGCGGCAGCGCAATACTTATTTATTTCCAGTGTCACTTATCCATGTTAATTTAATATGGAAAAAGCCTATGGAGATAATAACTTTTTAATTTTTTCTTCCCACCTTTTTGTCCCTGATGCCACTCATTTTTTATTCTTTACTAATTCTAATGATATTATAAATTCAAAGTGTAAAAACGTTTGCCTGACGTCAAGGTCAAAACGAATGGTAAAATGCCTTTGCATATGGGTGAATTATAACCCAGAGAGAAACATGGGCCAATTTTTTGTTACGTTATTCAAATATTTTTCTTAATAATTCCAATTTTCGCTTTTTTCATTGAAAATCAACGGACATTTTTTATAGAAAATGTAACATTTTTACTTCATTGTTGCAAAAATTTCAAAAGCCGTAATAATAATTTATATCTTTTTAGTTGAAAGATTTTCATATGAAATAGTAAATTGAGCTAGTTTTTTTTTTTTTTTTTTTTTTTTTCCAAAAATTAAAAAGGTGAATATGGCGTCATAGTGGAAATAAAAAGTATATTTTCAGAATAAGTTTTTGCTTTGGTCAAGTTTATATTTTAGTAAAATGTTTCTAGTGGATAGCTATTTTTACGCAGGTAGCGAACTTAGTGGGGAATTACATAACTTAAATTTTAAAATGTACTTTTTTTTCCGAGATGAGAACTATTTATACCCCAAGTTAAACTTAGGTAATAATTTTCTGATGTGTTTACATCACCCCTTGGGAGAGAATAAGGTTTAAAAATTTAAGTAAAACTTTTATTTTTTATTTTTACTGTACCACAGCTATAATATTGTTAAATATTAGCAGTAAGGATTCAACACAATTTACATTTACCTTCATAGCGTTCCTGAATGGAAAATAGGGTATCTAAATTTAAGTGAAGTTAATTTTTTATGTTTTGATTATAGATTTTTTACGTTGAGATTAGAAGTTTTTGTCCAAACTACCGCAATCTGCATTACTACAGTGGTGAAATACCTTAATTTTGAATTACACATTGGTAAACTGCATCCCACATTGTGATGCAATACCACATACATCAAAGCCTGATGATACTCTCTATTAATTTTAATATACGTTCGTCTGAGTGCATTAGTTATTTAAAAAATTGACATATTAAACAAAAACATAATCTGAAGAACAAATTAAAAAAAAATTATTTCCCACATTGTTTAAGCTCGAGTAGGGACAGATATTAAGTTATTTCATTCAATTAGTTCTACATTTAATGTTAAATTTTTGTAACAAAATAGTTAAGCCAATTGAAGATTAAAAAATAAAAATAAAATTCATACAATATGATACTTAAAACACTCTAAAAAATTAGATTCCGTTCAAATGAAATCGAAATAAATCTTAAGACTTTTTTTTAAGTTTTGTATTTTGCATGCATCTTATCATTTATGCACAATTGTCATAAACATAATACAAAATCTGCAATACAAATATTTTAAATTAAAAATGGAAGAAGTTTAAGATTTATTCCGATTCCATTTCAACGGAATCTAAGTTTTTAGGGTGTTTTAAGTATCATATTGTATGAATTTTATTTTTATTTTTTAATCTTCAATTGGCTTAACTAATTTGTTACAGAAATTTAACATTAAATGTAGAACTAATTGAATGAAATAACTTAATATCTGTCCCTTCTCGAGCTTAAACAATGTGGGAAATAATTTTTTTTTTTATTTGTTCTTCAAATTATGTTTTTGTTTAATAGTATATTTGATTGTGTTACTTTTCTTGTAGGTAAGCGATATGATCTTTTTATTTTTCAGTAGTAGATACTAAGGAATTTCATGTTTATAATAATATTTTAAATATAAGAACGATAATTACAAAAAATACTTGATCCAGTCAGCATTTCTAATCTCACTAGATGACTGTGAACAGATCCATTGTTTATTAAAAATGACTGTAATTATTTTAGTTTTAAGTAACACTTTTCTTTTAGAAATGTCTTCTGTTTATAAATGTCTCTACTTTGCCCCTGAAAGTGTTAATACTGTGACTATTTCATTAATATAATCATAGTGTCTACCTTATTTTCAACGTTTTTGCAATTTACATTACCTACTTATTTCCAAGAGGTAAAAAAAAAAAGTGCGCCTTTAACTAATCGGGATAGTCTGTAATCTATAAAAATTTCTTCATTCATCAATTTAAATAGTTTGTTACATTTAATACAGCAAGTAAAGCAATTAAAGCAGTAAAAATGTAAAACTTTTCAGGGACACCTCGTATAACTATTGTATTTCTACATTTGATCAACATTTGCATAGCGTACTACGAGGTGTATGTATGCAAACATACATAATTTTTTAATGTACTTGAAAATATATATACGTTACACAACTATTCTATAGAGTTATTAAAGCTTTCGTTTCTTTTTATAACTGCTTAATAGGGAATTTAAAAAATAAATTACGAATTCTTCACAGTGTTCAGGCAGGGGCCAATTCACCACAGTGGTTAATATGGTGGCAACAAAAGGGTGTCAATGTTCGTAGGTTCGATTCCAGCGTGGTCTGAGTGGAACTACTTTGAAAATTTTTCAGGATTTTTTTTTTTTTTTTTTTTTTTTTTTTTTTTTTTTTGTACCAGAACTATAATTCAGTAATTTTCCTTTCAAAAGTCCTCCCGGAATGCATCTTTCCAATAGCAATATGTCCAAAACTGGTTGTTATTTAGTGCTTATTAATTCTTATGTACTTAATCGTTACAAAATCCCAAACTGTGCAATATGACCAAAACTCATTGCTACTTAATCCTTATTAAAACTTATGCACTTAATCGTTACAAAATACTTAGTGCTTATTAATACTTATGTACTTAATCGTTACAAAATCCCAAACTGTGCAAAATTTTAGGTTTTTCTTTCCACGAGAACTATAATTCTGGTCATTTTTCTTTCAAAAGACCTCCCGGAAGGCATCCTTCTAATAGCAATATGGCCAAAACTGGCCGATACTTAAGAAATTCCTAACGTGCCAAACTGCACAAAATTTTCAGGGTTCTACTTATACGAGAACTATAATTCAGATCTTAATTAATTTTTCAACTGCTTTTCGGCAGTGAAATTACGCTTGAAATTATTGAATATTAAAGATGTGAATTATCACATTGCTAACAAGGCGTAAACCAACTTAGTGAAAAATGTCCAAGCCGGGAATCGAACCCGGTCCCCTGGAATAGATCTCCAGTGCTCTACCACTAAGCCACAAGGACGATGCCCAGCTTGGCATCTCTCACTTATATAAGTTGGTAAGGCTGCTACCGCAGCACTAGATGGAAAAGTCTTCATGAGCACACAATCTAGCGGCGTAACATGAGACGCAAACGAACCCAGCATCGGTGAATATACAATTTTAATTAATTTTTCAACTGCAGCGTAATTTCACTGCCGAAAAGCAGTTGAAAAATTAATTAAAGTTGTATATTCACCGATGCTGGGTTCGTTTGCGTCTCATGTTACGCCGCTAGATTTTGTGCTCATGAAGACTTTTCCATCTAGTGCTGCGGTAGCATCCTTACCAACTTATATAAGTGAGCGATGCCAAGCTGGGCATCGTCCTTGTGGCTTAGTGGTAGAGCACTGGAGATCTATTCCAGGGGCAGGGATTCGATTCCCGGCTTGGACATTTTTCACTAAGTTGGTTTACGCCTTGTTAGCAATGTGATAATTCACATCTTTAATATTCAATAATTTCAAGCGTAATTTCACTGCCGAAAAGCAGTTGAAAAATTAATTAAAATTGTATATTCACCGATGCTGGGTTCGTTTGCGTTTCATGTTACGCCGCTAGATTGTGTGCTCATGAAGACTTTTCCATCTAGTGCTGCGGTAGCAGCCTTACCAACTTATATAAGTGAGAGATGCCAAGCTGGGCATCGTCCTTGTGGCTTAGTGGTAGAGCACTGGAGATCTATCTATTCCAGGGGCCCGGATTCGATTCCCGGCTTGGACATTTTTCACTAAGTTGGTTTACGCCTTGTTAGCAATGTGATAATTCACATCTTTAATATTCTATAATTCAGATCCTTTTCCTTTCAGTTTTCCTTGAAGGCATCCTTCCAATAGAAATATGGCAAAAACTGACCAATACTTAACAAAATACCCCCCCCCCCCTCCCGCTCTCTCTTACACACATTGCCCAGGCTGACATAAATGCTAAAATAAATATATGTACTATGAAACAAAGTCATTTTAATGTTATTCGTTCATTCCTTTTTGTATTTTAACCATTCATTAGTGATTCATTTGACCGCTTATTTAAAAAAAAAAAAAAAAAGCCTATAATATTTATAAAATTCGCGGTTTCAGGGTAATACATGAACGAATTTTTATTTTTACCCAAACAAAGTATTGCATTTTTGCAGATAATGGAAATATTTTTCCCCTTTCTTTCTAAAATATGCTTTGATAAGGCACGGATCACTGATTCTACTTATTTTTGTTATTTCATCATGCAGATTTTGCAGTTTACTTCATAAACTATAAATAAAAATGCAGACTTAAAAGCTATTCCCGAAAAATCTTTCTGTGTTTTCTAAATTCTTTCATAAAATTCAATATTTTTCTTAATGTTTTATTTCTACTTAAAATGAGAAAGATATTTATTGTAAAAATAATACGATTATAAGCCTGAGTTGATCCAAGAGTCATACATGATGATACTATACAAGCATGCATACAGCATATATAATATATCTTTATAGAAAGAGTGTTCCCTCTTATCGCCAATGAATAGCTACTTTTTACACTGCATTAAAATTTTCTCTAAAAACACAGAAAAGAACATAGATTATGCTAAATTTACACTCTGGTTCTCGGTTAAAAGCATTTGATAAAGATACTCGATGACTTAGTTCTAGCGCCTTTTTTGATGGGCTGGCAGAAAGAATTAGTAATTGTTGTACCGTAAATTTTATACAGATCCAATTCATTCCAATTTACAGCTATAATTCCGATTTATTGCAAAATTGCCAAACAGAAATTTTATGGCCTATTTTTCTAAAAAAAGGTGAAAAATGTCTGCCTATTGTCGACAAATGAGACGTGGGTCCAACATGGATGCGATTCAGACATTTGAAATGTCTTAAATTCAGACGCATATAAGTGTCTTAAAAATTAAGACACTTAAAATGTCTGAAAATTGAACACTCCATTTTAAGACACTTATGTGTCTGAATTTCAGACAATTCAATTTACAGTGTTTATGCCTTGATCATAAGACACTTAAGTGTCTTAACTTCAGACATCTGTGGTGTCTGAAATTTCACATTCAGACACTTAAGTGTCTGAATTTCTCTTTCAGCCACATATGCGTCTGAATTTAAGACAACCATATTTGCAGTGTATAAAATCACCTTTATAAAATGTATTAGAATTTTTATCAAAGAATGAACAACAAAACTACAACGATCTTCTTTTTTTGCGCATATAAATTTACAGTGTCTTGGATATTTTTATAGGCGTAATTATGCAGACTCTAAGATAAATTTACAGAATAGTTTTTCTGTGTTTGACGGAATCTTGGTTTTCCGTTCCCTGTACACTGAAAAAAAAGAAGAAATGTTTTTAGAAAAACGTTGACGAAAATATAACATCTTCGGAATTATCCACGATTTCGAAAAATTCCTTCCGTTATCTTCAGAAACCAATACCTTACCTGGATTTAAAAAATCATTTCCGAAGCAAAAGTTTATTTTGCTCCCGTAATTTTCGAAAACGTTTCTAAGTAGTTTCCTAAAACCGGTATCAACTCGAAATATCGGTATTTCGGGTATTAATACTAAAGTAAATATTTTCATGTTCAACGGACAATCATAATAAATTAGCAGCGTAAAACGAACGTCACTTTTTTACTCTTGCATGTCTAAATTTCTTGCGCAGCTGAAAATGTTTATTTGAGAATTAATAGCATCCGAAATACCGATATTTCGTGTTGATACCGGCTTGATAAAACTGATTAATACAGGGTTCGTACGGGTGCTTGAATTTCCAGATTAAGAAATTCTTCGGTACCGGTATTTTCTTATGGAAAATCTCTCTTGAAATAAGGTGAAATCTCGTCCGTTTAAACTAGATTTATTTTTCTATAAAAGAAATTCTGATATTTGGCCTTGAAAATAACGATACCCGTACGAACCCTGTAATACGCTTAAAAAAGTATTCGGAAAGTTCTGCATCAGAAATACATCTTTAAACCTCGGAAAGCTATTGTTTTCTGAAGATAAACGTATTCTTTTTGTAATCGTGGTTAACTCAGAAGAGGTTATACCGCATTTTCGTAAACCTTCTTATTATATAAAGAGGCATTTCTCCCTCCCTCTCTATCGCTCTTTTTTTTTTTTTTTATCTATTTTTACAAGAGTAATCCCAGTGGCGTAGTGGTCAGATCATCTGACTGCCGCGCTGAAAGTCGAGAGTTCGACTCCCGACTGGGCTGGGTTCACTCAGCCTGTCCTCCCTTCGAGGTCGATAAAATGAGTACCAAACTTGCTTGGGAACTAAACACCGAGGGTCCTGCGTTAGGCTGACCTTCTAGCCGGGACACATGCTGCATAGCCCAGGGTCAAGAAAACAGGAATGGGCGCTATCGGCCCAGATGCTTCATGGATCGTAAAGTCACAGAGGTTAGTTTAGTTTTAGTTAGTATCTTTACAAGAAGAAGGTATTGGATTCGTGAAAATTTTCGACTTCCGGTTTTCGATGGATTTATACGAGTCTGTCAGTCACTCTGTCACTCTGTTACACTGTGAGTCTGAATGTGACAAAAATTTTGTAGGCGTTCTATCTCACGAACTAATGCAAGTAATTTCACAAACTTTATATTCAATTAGACCTTGATTTAAAGTGGTGCTGATTACTTTTTGGTGTAAATCGTCTAACAGGTGGCACTGCTATGCTGCCCTTTTCATGATTACCGCAATAGCTATCTCAAGAACTAATGCATGGATTTTCACAAAACATCAGATTTAGTTAGTCCTTAATATAATTTGGTGCTGATTACTTTTTGGTGTAAATCGCCCAACAGGTGGCGCTACCATGCTGCTTTTTTCACGATTTCTGCAATAGCTGTAGCTCAAGAACAAATGCACGAATTTTCATCAATCTTCAGATTCAGTTAGTCCTTAGTATAAATTGGGCCTAATTAGTTTTTGGTGTAAATTGCCCAACAGGTAGCGCTGCTATGCAGAATTTTTACGATTTCCGCAATAGCTCTTTCTCGAAAACTAAAGAACGGATTTTTATCAAATTTCAGATTCAGTTAGAAGTTGACATAAGTTGTTCATGATTAGATTTTTCGGTAAATCACCTAACCGGTGGCGCTTATAATGCTGCATTTTCCAGGAAATATTAACATGTATGAGATAGAAGAAAGTTTCGGGACTGCCACATCGGTCTAGTTTTTTTTACAGTGAATATTTACATAAAGCTTAAGATAAATGATTACCAGTTGATTCTCCGTTATTTCACATAAATATTTTTAATAGAGAATTTGCTTTTAGACAGGCTGTCTTTCTTATCGCTGACCAATAACTACTTCTTACACTACACTAAAATTTTTCTAAAAGCACAGAAACGAAAGACAGATTTTGCTAAATTTATCAAGATTCTAGATCACATCACCGTCGCCCTTTTTTTTTACTGACTGTAGTAAGAAATCGATGCTTGTATCGCAAATTTGGGAGGAACGGGGAATACAAGAGATCCAATTTATTCCAATTAATAGCTATAATATAGTAATTTCCGATTTAGTTAGGCAGGTGGATATAGCGCCAGTTGCAAAAGTGTTTGAAATGTTGCTCTGCATCTTACTAAAAATGATTAATACTCACTTTTAAAGTTACAAAGATGAAATATTTATACATTTCTATACAGTTTAAAACAATTAAACAGAAAGCGAAAACACGAAACAATAAAAAAAGAATAAGATTAATAAGATAGAGCAGACTGTATGGTGAAATAATTTCCCGAGAGGCAGATCTCACAATGTCATCCAAAATATGAAAATTATGTTTCTGTTTAAACCAATTAACAGTCTGCCTTTTGCTCAAATATCACACTGTAATTGTCGAGGAAAGATAACGAGCGGAAAGCAAACACAAAAGAGAAAAAAATCCATTATCGATGAAGAGATAAATAAATTTCAGGCAATTTAAAAAACAGAACTTTAATTTAAACAGAGAGAAAGAGGGAGGGGCCAGAAGGGTGAGGAAATAGGTCGATTTGAAGAAGGATTTTTCCAATACTTTAAACGGGAAATCCAATACTTCAAATTCATAGTCGGTTTTATTTCTATCACCGAAATTATTACAACGCAATGATGTTATTACTATTCCAAAATCCAATAACGCATTTGGAAGTACCGATGTTGAAAGTAAATATGTTAATTATGATTTGCAAAGGTCATATTTCAAATACTTCGGTCCAATGGTGATTACAAAAATAATTTTACTTCAAATAATTAATAATTCATGAATTATCATTTATATATATATATAAAAAAAATTAGTTGCGTTTTATTTTATCGAAAAAAAAAATCACTCAATGCATTACGAAATATTAATACAAAACTTTGAAAAAAAAAAAAAAGAAAAGGCATAATTCTTATTAGAAAGTAGAGAATAAATAGGTAAAGCGAACCACGGCTACTGGCTACAATTACCAGAAAGAGGATCTCTGAACTGAACAAATAAAAAAACCGTAATGAAGTGAAAGTGTTTTAAACATCAGCTATTTGAGAGAGGGAAAAACGAGACTGTGAGATTGATTTTGCGTTGTAGAAAGAAAAAAAAAAAAAAAAAAAAGGTGAGAGAGAGCGATTGATAATCACATACACCGGACGCGTAAGCAATAAATATTCCATAAAAAAAGAAAAGAAAAAGAAAAGTTACCGAAGTATACAACATACATTATATGTAATATTTTTAAACAAAAATTAAGAATATAGGAAACGATTGAGAAAAACTTTTCGAAGCAATTATTTCGAAAATCATTTTTAAAGAGTACAGTTAATTTTTGCCTGACCTTTTTATTTCATGTTCAATGTATTTTTCAAAAATAACACAAAGAAGCGTTTGCTCATGCATTTGATTATTGCATGCATTATTGTACAAATGCAACAACTTAAAATTTATTTCTGGATTTCCTATACAGTCTTAGCTTTACACAAAACTTTTACATATATATATTTACATCTGTCATGCATAAAGTATACCAAAGGAGAAGTTTACATCGCGAAACATTAAGTACGTATTCATTTTTGCCTTGAAATTCTGACTATTGAAAATTAATTATACAGAAGCTGTCGTATTAATTTTCGAAACGGATAATTTAAATCCAGATTCATGACAACAAATATATATCTAGTATATAGGAATGTAACGAATACTCTATCCCGCCCCTCCATACACACGCAGAACAATATTTTCATGTTTATATAATAGCAAAAACATTTACATGCATATGAACCACAATACACAAATAAGAGAAAGAAAACGAGAGAGAGAAAGTTTACATTATACCAGCTCAGTAAAGTGTCATCAACGGATTCTCTCTTTAGGCATTATAAAATAGTTCAATGTGCTACCTTTATTCGGACTGTTTGTACTTTTCCTTTCGATAGGTTTTACTCGTTAGATTTTCAACATTTTAAGAACAACATTGTATCCATCAACACAGCGTTTGCGTACTTTTTAACTCTTCGCCCCCAAGTGTATACAGTAGTGGATTCCTGCAACATGGATTACTCCATCTTGGGGCGAAAGGGTTAAAAAAGCTTGGATGCAAGAAATATTTTTCGGCTCGTAAGTTACATTCAAAAGCAATAAAATAGCCTTTTAGTTCTACTGCAAGATTTTTGATAACGTGGGGGTACTAAATATGAATGTTGGCGCAAAATATTTTGAAGTCCTATTTTTTTTTTTTAAATTATCATTATTTAAACAAGTCGAAAATTGTACGTCAAACGTGGCAAATGAGGTATAACTTAGTACTATAACTTAGTTTTATAAATATTCAGATCTCGGTACTATAGCTGTTACACTCTTATGCAAAAATACATGAACACAAAATTTATTAGGATTCTATATATTAAATTGAGTAATACGGAAATAATATGACTCCATCTTAAATAGGACGTAATGGGATATCACTGAGTTAATTACATAAGATGGGATTTAATAGAATGTAGGAAACTTTTAATATTATATTTTTAGTTTTGATTCGATTTTCATAAAGTTTGAAATTCTGCAACGATTACATATACTGGATTTCAAACCATTCGGTTGTGTAGTTTTTGCACTGTTACATGTGACCAGACGACGATTATAGGTGCTACGTATTTATATAATTACGAACGCCCCTAAAAATGATATTCTTATCTCTTTGATGATCTTTATAAGCTTTAAGCTCGGATGAACTTCAGCCCCGTACTTCTCTTATGACCGGCCTTGCATTGACGCTAAGTTCAAAAACATTCATATAAGTAATTATTTTTAAAATAAAAGGAACAAGGTAATTAAAAATAGCGAAAATAAGAAAAGCAAACACTTACACATTGTAGAGCCAGTTCGCTCCAATCGAAAGGCATGTTCGTTATTCCTTGATGATGCAATTCCGTCGTATAAACATTTTTATGCTATTCATACAAATGATACACCGCTCCTTTACAGAACATCAACCCTTTTGTCCAATTTTTGAAAAAACATCACATACACACAAGCAAGCAAGACTGGTTATACTCCTGATACACAAAGATGACGGTTATGAGATGTTTCACTGCATCGCTTACGGTTTTTTCACCTTTCATTATCAAATGCTCTCTCAAAATGAAAGTGATTCAGCGCGAACAAAAAAGCACATTTCCGAGTCCAAGGAACAGTTGATTGCATTAACACTCTGTAGTTCTTTGATAACACTCCCTAGGTACTCGTTATTATTTTAATAAGCATCTTTCTTCTCTTTTTGTGCTTGGGAATCATAGAAATATAACAACGACATGCGTATTGTTAAGAAATAAGAATATGTCTCATCATTTTGTACAAGTTGGTAACATTTTTAAATATTTTCTCTAAATTTAGGCAGAAGTTGTCTTAAAGGTTTTCCTAAATGTGGACTTTCATAAATCTGCATTCACCATAAAAGGTCTTTTTCTCGTTAAATCTGATTAAATCAGGCGAAAAATCGCACTCGCTTCGGGAGTATATTAAAAGAAGGAAGCATTAAATATAATCGAAAGTGAAAATGGCTTGTCGTAACAGCATTCTGTACAAGCTAGCAACATCTCCTGTCTTAATTTTCTCTAAATCTAGACAGAAACATTTCAAACCCCTTTCCTTGAAAATATAAATTTTCATTAATCTGCATCTTCCATGAAAGTTTTTCCTTCGATTATTAAATCGTATTTACATTGGAGTGTACTTAAAGAATGAAACATTAAGTATAATTACAGGAGAAATTTTTCTGTCTTTAACGGCATTTTGTTCAAGCTACAATACTTTTCTAAACAGTTTCTAAAAATCTAAGCAGAAACGCTTTCAAAGCTTTTGATTGGAAATATGAACTTCCAGAAATCTTCATTCGCCGTAAAAATCTTTTTCTTTGATTAAATTCAGCGAAAAATCCCCCTCACATGGAAGTATATTAAACGAAAATTCAATAAAAGCAAACATTGACTTTGAGAATAATTCTACGGTTATTGTTAAAAATGTCTTGCAAACAGCATTTGGTACATGCTGGTAAATTTTTTTGTTTTAATTTTCTCTAAATTTAGGTAGAAGCTGCCTTAAAGCCTTTGCTAAAATGAACTTTCATAAATCTGCATTCGCCGTAAAAGTCTTTTCTTTGATTAAATCAGGCGAGAAATCGCACTCACATGGGAATATATTAAAAGAAAATTCAATAAAGCAAACATCAATCTTGCTTTAGTTTCTGCGTTGGAATTGGAAATTCCCCGCTGCCTTACTACACTAAAGCACTTTCATTCATGAAGTATTTTCGTCTAAGAAATATACTTAGTAAAAAATAAAGAAATCAAAATCAAAACTGTTTCGAAGAATATTAAAAGAAGACGAATATAAAAATGAAGAGATATTGTTTCAGTTCTTTGTAGCTTCTTAATTTATTCACTTTTTTGTTCTATTTTTTCTCCGGGTTTATGAACTTTATATTTAAATTTAGACAATGTAAAGATTTTACTTAAAGAGTTTATTAAAACTCTTAAATTTTAAACATTATTTTTCCTTAAAACTCTCAATTGATTATATTTTATTTTATTTAATTGGACTTGAGAACAATTTAATGGTTAGCCACTTTTATTTCAATTAAATTGAGAAAACTAGAAAAGAAATTTGGATTTAGAATATAATTAAAACTATTTTGTTGCAGTTGTCGTTTAAATTATTAGAAGATAAATTCATAAAACATATAGCAATGGAATTCATGAATGTATCGTAAATGAAATTTCAGAAATATTTCAATAGTTTTGAAATAAGAAATGCAACTGTTTTCCTGTGGGAATTTAAAACAATATTTAATTTAGGATTTTGTTTATTTGCAGTAAAACATCAATAAATTAATTTTATAACTTAAAGTTGTCATTAAAAACTGGTAATTCAGTAATTAACAGTAATTTTTTAAAAAATGGAATGATAATAAAATTTTATTTAATTATGCGAATGTTAAATTTCAGTTTTGAAAACACCTTAATTGAATGTTGTTATTGTCAAACTTTTACTTAATAACATTAAGCCAAAATACAGGGAATTTTCTGTCTTGTTGATAAACTGAAAAATATCTAGAAATTGTAACTTAAAATATTTTGTTATTAAAAAGCATGCTTGAAGAATAATTTTGACTAGCATGTAACTTTCAATTAATTATTAATTAATTTTAATATTGAAATCGATACATTCATTAAATTTTCGAATGATTAAAAATAAATAAATAAATTTGAAAGCACCTTTTTAAATTAAGCAAATTATATAAGAGTGTACTAATTAATACTATTACAAAATTATGTACTATTGTAAAAATATTTTTGCAATAAAAGAGATTTAATTTAAATTATTACGTTATAAATACAAAATTATTAAGTTCGTTTGCATTAATAATTAAAAAGATAGATATAAAGTACGTAATCTTACCTCAATAATTGTAGAAACGGTTGGCATCAAAGTGGAATTTTCTTTGAAAACTAGCATTATATTAAATTTAATACAATATATATTTACCCAAAATGCATCGGCTTACATTATTTCGATTCTGGGGGAAATATAGCCACACATTAAAAGATTCTTTTGCATTTGTATAGGCTGCATTCGAAACCTTCGTGTTACGTACGGCTTAGTTAACATTTTACTAGTCATTTCAACGAAAAAAAAAAAAAAAAAAAAAAATGTAAATCAACTAAAAAATTATTTAAAAAAAATATTAATTAAACAGAATTATCTGCAATAAATACAGATAAAGGGAAGGGAGGTGGTCTCTTTTTTGAATTCTCTTATAATTAAATCATAAAAAAAAATAATAAAAGATTAAGAGTAAACATAAACTATTATTCTGTATAATTTCCTGTTTTTAGCATATTCATATAAAAGCAAACGTTTTAAAGTATAGAAATGGTTGTTAAAAAAATATGCTAAAACTTTGGCAAAAAATTTAAGCCGAAAGACGTGAAACTAGTTATTGGACAATTAACAAAGTTCCTAAAAGAATCAGGTGAGATACTCCTTTTGTACCTTACCATATACGGTAAAAAAGCCGTTAAAATAGTCACCTACGTATTTTTTTCTACCTGGCACACAGGAAGAGGCGAAGAATAGAGGTCAGAAGATCTCAGAGTATGCTTTGAGAGGCCAGACAGTTTGGGGTTGCTAATAGAGGTAACTAACTGGGCAAGGTCGGATAACCTTTAACGTCGCTGGCAGGTTTTGAGTTATATTGCGGGGGCACAATAATGCACGCCAGCTGTCGAATGCAAAAATTTTCAAAAAAATATCTAAGACCGAAACCGGATTGCGAAGACGCTAAAAAACAAGTTACTTAGCGACTTTAGAATCTGCCGACTCCACATAAGTTGAGTATGTTATTTTTAAATATGATTTTCCTTCTGAAATTAAACAACATACAAACACTAGATTTTGGATGAAGCTTTTGCACACTTTTAGATTGCGCTGATGATTACGGGGAAAAAGAAATATGTGTGTTTTTTTTTTTTTTTAAGAACCTTCGATCTAAGCAAGTTTGATTATAAATAATTAAGCTGCAGTCTCAGAACGTGACTTTTCTGGAATTTATATACGGAGGTAGTAATAAATAATAAAACTTTTCTAAATCGAGAGGAAACGAATGCAGAAATTAGAAATTTCGCAACTGAATATAGATATATAATTACTAAATTTTCGAGACAGTTTTCCAATTAATAATATATTTACATTAGTTTAAAAAAAAAAAAAAAAAAAAAAAAAGACTTGCATATGGCAAAACAGTGGCTCCGAGAAAAGATAATTTGAGAAAGGGATTACATAAACATTAGTAGGACTTCACTACCAGCTTGTACAAACATGTAAATTATGTAAAGTCATTTATTTACTTTAACTTGAAATTTCTTATGACTGCATTAATTTAGCTTTGACTCTGTTATAAATTTTCATAGCATAAAGCAGTATAAAACAATTAAATTGAACTAGAAGAGACAATTTTAAATATAGATAACGGGTGGCAAAATACTTATAAAAGAGTAAGCAGTGTGTTGGAAAGAAATTGCAACAGTATTTTTCCTTATTCCAATAGTATTTGTTCCTCTTTTACAAATTAAAAATGAAACATTATGATAAAAATTTTTACTGTCGTAATATTGGCAGTTCACTTCTAAAAATCGCCAATACTTTCATAAAATAAATCCAATTTTCTCATTAAAATTATGAAAAAAACTTTCGCATTGCATAATTTATGCTTTTATCATCTCTTCTTTTGATACAAATCTCATGCAATATTTAAAATGTTTAATTTCATTTCATATTACCAGTGTAAATGTTATGATAAAATTTCAAACTTTTCTTCAGGTGGAAAATGTTGGATTTTTTAAAAATAATCATCAACGAATGCATCTTAACCTTGGAACACAAAATAATATCTAAACATTAATCGAATAAAAACTTATCCATTTATGATTTCAGATTATAACACTAAAAGCAGCACCGTTCAAAATTCAATATACTCCAATATCTCACACAAGCATATCCTTTGAGAATTTATAAAGATGCTTCTGCAGTTTTATCAGGTATTTAACTCTTTGTATTAGACACATATCCTGTTGCAAGCCTGTAAACAATCAGTTTGATAGTAGGCGTAGATAATATCCGAAGCCGACGGGAGATGCACCAAAGCAAAGAGAAAACAAAAGCGACGGTGTTTAGTAGTACACCTGAGGAAAAAGTCACGTGTAGAGAGGAATCTCTCTATTTTGGCACACAACTGACTAGAAATCTAGTTTCCGACCGATCCCCATTCAGTGAAGCTCCCTACAGCAGGGTTGCCAGTAAGAACTTGAAAGTTTCTTCGCCAACTGCAGATCATCGGTGCTGAACTACTTAGTAAATGGGATATTAAAATCGATTATCGCCTACTTTGGCGATAATTACTTAACTTTGCCGTGCAGAGATACTTTAATAACTTCAAAGCTCTTTAAAATAAGCAAGAGAAAGTAATAGTCATAAATTAGAATATCTAATTCAACGCAAAAAGAACAAACGTTTTACGCATCAAATCGATTTAGCAACATCCGAAGTAAAAATTGTGAATCTTGCTGTACATTTCGGAGCAGAAAAATGGATTAGATATAAGATTTCCCTTTTAATAATAATAATAATAAAAGTTATAGGTTCACATTTTTTTATTTTATTTCTTTTTCCTTGCATTTATTTACTATTAAAAGTATTAATCTAATTTGCTAACTAGATTTTCAGATTTAATTCTACTATTTAGCTGACTTAAATCTTTAAAATATTTTAGAGCATAAAATGAATAAATGGTTAAACGTATATTGAGTAAGCCGATTTATTCATAATGCAATATAATGCTTCTTGATTATTTATTTCTCATTTTCCTTATACATACACTATTATTATTATTATTATTCAAGCCATTTGGAATGATTTAATTTTGACTCAATATTTCAGTAAAACGTTTCGAATTTATGAAAAAAAAAATTGATAATTTCTTTATAAAATATACAGGATGTATAAACAAAAGTGGTACAAATTTTAAGAAGTAGTACAATATTTAAAAAATTGACTTACACTTTCACTCCTTTTGTCACCAACAATGCAAAATTTGAAAATAAGACCATTTTTTACTCCCCCCATTTTTTACTATCCATTCATTCAGTTAAAAATACGGTGTATCTCACTTCAATTCGAACCCGGATTTTGCTTTAAATCTTTAATAATAAAAAAGATAATTTAACGAAAATTTCAACAGAATTACCTTTTCCTACGAGGAATGCGATGACCATAACCAATAATGCTGGAAGTGCACAGTATTTCAGTCAATGACACCGTATGTAATTTTTCAAAAAATATATCCATTATTGTTAAAGTTATAGACAGAAATCTGTGTTCGGATTGTAATGAATTTTAATTTCAAAGTGGAATATTTCTTTTACGTCATTAACAGACGTATTGAATCAGATATATTTCGGAGAAGAAAAATATGTCAGAGAACTCTTTCAATTTGAAGAAAAAAAAATCATACTTTTGAAATTTTATTTCCCTCTCTCTAAGCTTGTATTTATTAACTACTGAAAGCATCACTCAAGTAAAAGAACATTTTAGTACAAAATTCCAATAATTATAGTGAATTTACTTCCAACTGGTAAAAAGTCTTTAGGACTTTCTTAAACAAAGTCGGATTTCACTGTTACTTTGAATGCAAAAGAACCGACTTCCTGAAATAATTTTGAGGCTTAAGCGTAAGAATCCCGAAATCTCGTTACTATTTCTGTCATTATGCCAATTTCATTCCTCTGCCACTAAGATAGATCTTAAATACATGTCGAAAATGCTGCATTAGCATCACAGAAAAAAAAAAAAATATCATGTGTTAATTCAAGAAGTATGATTGCTAGTCTGTACGTGTTAAGCAAAATTTTATTGATTACGACCAAAATAAACATACATTTTACCTATATAATGATTATCAAATTTAAATTTTTTGAGTGCGAAAGAAATTGACTTATATGCCATCTCTGGCATTTATGCCATAGGTTCGCCAACCCTGCAAAGTCTGATTATACTGTTACTTTGTATGTAAAAACACCGACAGATTTAAGGTAAGCGTTAAGAATCCTGAAATGTTGTTACTATACTTCTGTCATTTTGAAGGCTTCATTCCTTTGGCATTAAGATAGATCTTAACTGTTTATTTATTCTGATATATTTGCCGAATTTATTTTCTATAATATCTTTTTCAAAGAAATATGTTAAAATGGTGTTTTTAAATTAATAATACATCAAGTTTGTATTAATGTATCTGCCTACATTAAAACGGCCGTTTTTGGTGAAAATTTTCGATTTTTTTTTTTAATTGTTTTATTTCAAAGAGCAATTTTTTACGACTCCAAATCTCTTTTCATTTTATAACAACGATTTCTAACGTTTTTTACATAAAAACACTAATAAACCTTAATTGACACTTCTAGATTATTTTTGTATGTATCTGAAAGATATAAATAAAGAAATCTTTAAATGCTATTTCTGAAAAATCCATTTTCCCGTTATTTCCATGTGCGATAAACTGCATTACCTAAAATGTTTTAAACATGCGTCATTTAAATTTTCTCAGAATGCTTTCCATATTACTCGCTATGGTCTGAATTAGAATTTACGCTTTATGTGATAATGTAATTATTTTATAGGTACTCAAGTATTAAAAAAATTATAATTTTTTATAAAAAAAATATGTATTTTTTGACATATTTTGAACTATTTCAGTTAATTTGGAAGATATTGTAAAAGTGTTAGTTTAGTGTAGACGTAAATGTAATAGTAATATGTACCGTCAACCGTATATGCACTGTTAAAAATTTTGCAGCATTCTGGCAGGTCATTCGACCGTTTTTTGAAAAAACGGTTTCATAACCATAATTTAATTATATTCTGACCACAAAATGGCCAATAATATGGTCAGAATAGAGTTAAAATTACGGTTAGGTAACCGTTTTCGGAAAAAACGGTCAAATGACCTGCCAGAATGCTGCAAATTTTTAACAGTGTGTACCGTACTTTGAGCCACTTTTTCCTGTTTCCACTCACATTTCCATTATTAAAAAACATTATATTTGATTTTTCAACGTCGAAATGGAGTTGTATGGTTTTGAAGAGGAAATTTTTCATTTTTTTTTTTTTTTTTTTTTTTTAACTATGTTTAAAGTTTTGGAACAAAATAGCATCTGCTGGGGGCTTCTTTGGTTCATTCACTTAGTTTCATATAAAATAAATAAATTTCTTGTGTAAATGAATACATTTTTATTGAAACTCCCTTGCAATAGCATTTACTAATAAATTAACACTGCAAACTCGATAAACAAATGTTTTTTTATAACATTTAAACGCAATAAATCAATTGTTAATGTTAAAGAAACGAGAAACAGTTTTCGTCATGTTATCCTCAGCAAGTGGAACAAAAATAATTAATGTAAAACTTTGCTACAATAACATTTAATTTTTTTTTTTACTTAAAACATGTTTTACGAGATTTGGTTGTATAAATGGCATTTCTAAGTAATTGGGGCTATTTTCGAACCAAAAAAGGCCTGGCACAAAGTAGACCCGAAATACTAGTTTTCTTGTTAGCTTTATAAAAACGCAAACATTTCCTCTCAAAATAAAAAGCTAAAGGAAAAACAATTATCACGGGTTACAGGCTACTAAAGGTAATATTTTGACACTTACTTTATTTGTAGCTCTTATCCAAATTGTTTCACCATAGAAAGTTTGGAGAGTTAAAATTTACACACGAAAATAGTTGTTTACTAACGCGTCCAGTGTTGCCACTAAAAAATTTTAAATTACCCCCAAACTATTCTAATACCCTGTAGTAGGGTATAAAATATTTTTCAAGGGCAAAAACTCCAAATTATCTTGTATTGTTTGTTCAATACAAATAATAAAAACTTTTTTTATGGGATGGACCAAAGTTCATCCCACCGTCAACCGGGGCAAGGACCAAAATAGCCCCGGTTGACGGTAGTAGAAAGGAAATTAAAATATATTTAGTTGAATTGAGCGTACGCTGTCTGGCGTAAGCAGGAAATTTTGCCAAACAAATGACAAAAAACGCCAATTTTTAAAAATGCTAAGAAGATATCGATAGAATTTTATGATTTTTCATCAATCTATATTATAACTGAACTAAATATATGTGTTTTCATTCAATATTATACCTTCTTTTAAAAAAAAGCGCTGCGAACGTAGACTGATATCTTAAGAATATATGAATTTCTAGTCTTTCAAAATAAAAGAAAATTTTTGCTTTAGATTCTATTAAATATCGTGAGTCGTTTCTAGCTGATAAAAAGCTTCTAAGGCTTCATTAAACAAAGTCTGATTACATTGCTGCTTAATGAAAAAGAACCGACTTCCTTTACTATTGAGGCTTAATGTAAAAACGTAAGCATTTCGAAATCTCGTTACTATTTCTGTCATTTTGCCAGTTTCATTCGTCTGCCAATCTTAACGTGTGCTTACTTTAATGTATTTGTCAAATTTATTTTCTATAATCTCATCATCAAAATAATAAGTTAAAGTGGTGTTTTTACATTAATTAAATGTCAACTTTATTTCAAGTATATGAATTTAGAGTCTTTCAAAATCAGTGAAACTTTTTGTGTTAGATTCCATTAAATATCGTGAGTCGTTCCTAGCTAGTGAATAGTCTCCGGGGCTTCGTTAAACAGGTCTGATTACGTTGCTACTTTGAATGAAAATGAACGGACTTCCTTAAATAATTCACTGAAACTCCCCAAACGTGAAATGTCATGTTTGCTTATGGGAAAATTTAAAAGCACGATTAATCTTTACCTAATATAATTATCGAAATACAGTTTTCACCATCAGAAAGTAGACGTCAGATGTCGACATTGTACGTTTTTTTTTTTTTTTTTTTTTTTTTTTTTTTTTTTTTTTATGTCTCTTTAAATTTTAAGTATTTTTAAGAAGATGATAAATTTTCATCAAATAGACTTTTCAAAGATTATTGATATTTTTTTTAAATACTTAAAATTTAAGGAGACGGTTTAAAAAAAAAAACGCACAATGTTGATATTTGGCGTCTACTTTTTTATGGTAAAAACCATATCTTAGTAATTATATTAGTTAATTAGCAATCGTGCTTTTAAGTTTCCCCAGAGGTTAACATAAGATTTTGCGATCGAGGAGGCAAACGTAAGAATACAGAAATGCTTTTGTTACTGTCATTTTGATAGTTTTACTCGTTAGTTTATTCAAGTAGAACTCATCTGTATTTGATATATCTATCAGAATAGTGGCATCCAAACTTTATTCCTAATGCGACCCACCGCATAATATGCACAGGCTTTTGCAGAATCTATCCAAGGAAAAAAGTGAATTTCAATACAATTCATATATACGATAATAGTAATAGGTATTTGTTATGTGCATAACTACAATAATAATAATAATAATATAATAACAAAGCATAACCTTCTTTTACTGCGTACGAAAGATTACATTTTAAAAATAAACATTACAGCAATGATTCGTAGCAAAGAGATTCTCTATATCAGGGTTGAAACTTGTTAATTTCACCCTCAAGTCGCTCTCAATATAAAGTGAAGTAAAGCATTGTCATTTCACGAAATTGTTTACCTGTATTTCATAAAGAACAGAATTTTTTTCAACTTCAGAAAAATTTAATAATGTATTTTTGAAAAACTGATCGAGCATTTCGCAACCCATAGTTTGAGAACCGTCACTTTAAGTGATTAAACAGATAATTCAAAAAAATATATATTTAAGAGCAAGAAGTTACAGTAAAGGAGAAAAAAATTCAAAAGAGAGAAAATTTTAAACGGAAAAAAATTCAGAATGAAAATGCTGAGCTAATACGGATAAATGAAAGAATAAATAAAGAATGATCTGTTTGGACAAAAAATATAATTTTATTAACTTTTGATCTTTTATTTTAAAAAAAAGTTAAGATTATCGCAGATATTAAGATTTTTTCATTTTCACTGGGAGAAATTCAGCAGAAGAAATACATAAAATAAAAAAGATCTTAGAGAGAGAGATTTTAAAATTTGTAAGTTTTCGTTTGTTCTAATTAAAATTTCATTTTTTTTTTCCTTTAAGCGATTAAAAATACAAGTCAAGCAGGTATATTTCAGGAACAGGAAGTTGTAGCATATGAAAGATAAAATTTTTGGAGAAAAAAAAATCCAGAATGAAAATGCTGAGATATTATTATAAATGAAAGAATAAATATAGAACGATCTCTTTGAAGACAAAAGATGATATTATCAACTTTTGCACTTTTATTCTAAAAGATTCTAAAAATGTCACAGGCTTTAAACTTTTCTAAGACTTTCTAATCTGCTCTAAGAGATAAATTAAGCAGATGAGGTTAAAATATTATGAAAAAGAAATTATAATTCTTAAAAAATTGTAATTTATTACTGTAGTAGAATGCATCTTAAATTTCTCTGCAAAATTTTTATGATCCCTTATTGTATAATAAGAATTATTATTGTAGTTTCAAGTAATATATATTTTGAAATTAATATTCGAAAAACTATGAATTGAAACCCATGATTTTTTTAATAGAAATCTATTTGTATTGAAGCTTCAAACATATGAATCCAAATTTACTATTCATTCCCCTAAGTATTTTTTTTTATTTATGCTTAAAAAACTACATGCTTTACCGTCTTTGCAACGATTAAAAGTTAATTTAGCATTAGGAATTCCAAATTTTAAACTTGCGTAATTCCTAGATTATTATATCGAATGACTTCCCGTTTGATGCCCGAATGTAAAATTTAACAAGAATCCAAATATGATGTCGGAATTAGATGTTATTATAAAAAACGTTAAAGTTTGGTACAGTTTTTGCGACTCCTCAGCAAATTTGAAGTGTAACATTAATTAGTATATAGTATTACTAAGCGGTTGGCACAAATCACATTTTTATACAATGATTTGCGGCAGTTACTAGGATTTATGCCCCCCCCCCCTCCCCGGTCTGTACCTATATATGTAAAATTTATGTATAAAAGACGTATGTATGTAAGTATGCAGCGTATGTTCAAAGATGAAAGTCATGTATTAAGTATAGAACATTAAATTAGACAGAGTAAAAGCATTACAGCATTAAAGTATGGTAATTTGAATTTTGGTTTAATTTGAATATTAAAAAGTAGTATTTATTAATCTTAGCCTCTCTGGCATGCAAATAAAACGTTACAGTAAAACAGTAACTTTTTCTAAATTTAATTTAAAACGGATAATTTTTTTTTCAATTTTCTTTTTATGAATTACAGCGACTGTAATAATTCTTTGTAACAGCTTTTAAGCTAAAATAATTTAAATATCTCTTTTTAATAACACTGAGCGGAATATTCAAATACGAGGCAGCACAGCATCTAGTATTTATGTCTATCTTCCGATCTATCTGTATTCAATCGTAATTACCTTTCAATTTTTATTTAAATTTTAAGCGGGTGCGTTTAATCTTTTTGCACCCACGGGCGTGTGACGTATTTTTGAGGGGAAGCTATTAAAAATGCAAGATATTTCACAATAGTAATGAAAGGCATGTTAAAAGAATATTTATGCATATCAACAGTAAAAATTGAATTTCAATTTCAATGCTTTTTGTGAGAACACGATTTCCTAAAAATTACGTTTATCGTAAAATTTGCGACAACGCGCCTTGTATAATTTATTTTTTAAAAACCTACATTGTATTTAAGACTCGAAATGAAGATTTGAACATTATTCATTAATAACTTATTTGTAAAAAAAATATCTAACGTAATTAAAAATTAACCAGAAGTCTTTAAAAATTCCAAAAATTAACAAGAAGTCTTTCAAAATTCAGAAATTAGATAACATTCTTCTCAAAATGTTTATTTTAGAAGGGGGGAAATTACTTAATTACTTTGTTAGAAAACACAAAAGTTCGAAGTAAAACAATTAAGACATCAATTCTTAAAGTTTAAGCGGTCACAGATAGCACGACTTATTTTTGAAGAAAAAAAAATGTTTTAGAATTTTAGAGGGTTCATTAAAAAGCAGAACATGCTGGTAGCTGGGCGAATACAAACGTTCGGGAAACCCAGTTGTGTTAATCAATTGTCAGTTGTCAGGAAAACAATAATATTGTTTTCTTGCAATCGCAGACTTGTATCCACATTAGAAGTGAATAGTTTTTTGGTACTTCATTAGGCTGGTATTAACCATATATTATATTAGCCATATGAGGAATACTTTTTGTTATACTACTTCTTTTAATATTACAAAATTATTCATTGTGTTATAGTTTATACTTTATTATCACTATTATTAAATGGATTGTAATGATAAAATAGCAGATTTTTATCTGAAAGTTTTGAAATCAATACAGTATTAAAAATTTAGATTTTGCAGCAGCTGTTCCAACTTTCCCCTTAAGCCGTTCAGGACCACATGGGTGCATATATGCACCCTCAAAAAGAGCATACAAAATTTGTTTTAGGCACCAGTAAAAAAGTAAAGTAATATTTAGTTTCTTTAATTAGAGCATTTTCGTGATTGTTTAAATAAAGGACACTTAACAAAAAAAAAAAAAAAAAAAAAAAAAGCGGTGCTAACCGAATAAGATTTGTGCAAAAGCCACATTTCCTGAAGGGGTTAATGTTCTGTCGTAATGAAGAAGGTTTTATTTAAGTTGTTGATAATTTTCGATCAGTTCAGATTTCTAAAAGTGGATAACTTGTTTCTGAGATTGGGTGTAAGTTAGGGTCGGGGCCTTATAAAGCTATAATTTAAGTTTTTACTTAATAATGCTAAAAGTTTTTTAATATAGTTTGTGTCTATCAATAAAAATGTTACAGACACGCCCTCTCTTCCCCTATTTTTTTTTTTTTTTTTTTGTACAACCTATAAAACGGAACTGTTCTTTAGTTATAAAGTTAAAAAATACATAAAGTGGACATCAGAAAAAAGAGAACACATAAACAAAAAGATTTTTTGAAATTTTGGTTTTGTTAGTGTAGCATCATATAAATCACTGGTTTCCAACCTTTCTACATTGTTACTAACCATTGAAGGATAATTTGCAATGATACCTCTCTGACCCTCCCCAGTCCAACATACACATACGTGTTTATTGCTCACCAATTAATAATTATTTATATTTGTTCACCAAGTAATAGTATCTGTAGGGCTTGATTAAACATATTAAACTTATAAATACAACGGTAAATCTGTTATTTAAAAATTTAAATTTATTTCCTACAGCATTTGTTACAAATAACTTGCTTTTTGAAAAACTTTTTTTTTCCTTCTCTGGATACATTTTTATTTCGAGATCTTCACTCATTGAATTATTTGCAAAGCTATTGCTAACCAAATGTTTTATCTTTACGGTTTCATTTTAGGGTATTTTCGGGTTTTTTATTTGTTTGATTGTTTAAATAATGCACATAAAAAAGTATTTTCGTCATTGAATATATTGTACTTACGCCTTAATGGGCGAATATTTTCGCACGAAAATTTTGATATTTTAATCGGTATAAATCCCACCAATTTAGTATGCACAACGTGTATGTTAAATCAGTGAAAGTAATTGTGCTTTTAATAATTATCTGATATAAAAAAAAATGATATGGATTCTTAAAATATATTAAATTAGTTGAAGGAGAAACCTAAAATTGATACGATAAATTAAAATTTCACAAAATTGCGACTCTTGAAGTTTGAAGTCCATTTTTGGCACTAATCTTTTCATTTTCAAAATTTTTAAAAAATCGAAATCGTTAAAAATCTTCAATTTTTAAAGGTTTATCCTTAAACAAATTTCTAGTTTAATTTAAAATACAGTTCATATTTTTTTTTTCGAAGATTTAATATTAAATATATAATATATATCTCATATGGCTAAGTATAGAGACTATTTTAATAGCTATTCCAGCTTGAGTAAGATCTATTTATTTATTTTATCAAGACTACCAATAATATATTCTAAAAAAAGCATTAAAGATTAATTAATATTTTGTGAAAATTTTACGTTTTAGTTTTTCTTTTTCTTTTGAAAGTCGTTTCTGGCTGATATAATTTTGTTGTATAATCAAACCCTCCCCGTATTAATATTATCCCCTCGTTCAGGTTTCATAACCTTGCAGGGATTATTTTGTCCTGTTTCTTTCTAAACATATAAGAAAACGTGAAAATCAATTTTTGAAAACGAAGAGAGGGGGCAATTCTAAAAAATT
The DNA here is from genome assembly GCA_963932465.1 of Maratus speciosus. Classification (NCBI taxonomy): domain Eukaryota; kingdom Metazoa; phylum Arthropoda; class Arachnida; order Araneae; family Salticidae; genus Maratus; species Maratus speciosus. The sequence goes on along the minus strand of OZ010790.1, from coordinate 363,108,328 downwards.
CTGAGTTATGTTTCCTTTTTGATACTATGAAATTATTGATGAAAACATTTTTTTTTTTTTTTTCAAAAAATTCACCTGCTCTCTTCCCTTTTCCGGAGATCTGTCAAAATGATTTTCTCATAAATCATGTGAGTTTGAATTTCCATTTCGCCTACTATGTGCAAAATAAATAAATAAATACAAAATAAAAAAAGCAATTTAACAAATTACAACGACCATAAATAATAAAAATTCCCTAAAGCATAGCCTGATCGTCGTTTGTATAAGATTATAATATAAATATTTAGCCCATATAATTTTCATCCGAAATCTTAACACTGTTAATGAAAATTTTTTTGGCTTTGTACAACTGATAGGATGATAACTTGAAAAATGTAAAGGAATAGTTACATGTTTATATAACACTTATATTACATTTGTTTGCATATGAATATTACGGTGCATGCACATTTTATATGCATGAAAGGTACTATTTATATGCACATTTTTCTAATTTTCCTGTTATTCTTCGTCGCTTAACGGAGGGAGTGCGACTTTCTTTTTTAAATTAATCATTTTTTGCCAAAGAAAACCTGCAATAAAAACGGAAACAATTATCTGCAATATTAAAATAATATTTTAATTAATAAATAATTAAGATCAAACGAAAGGCACAACAGTTTCACTAATTTGTACGTAGTTTTTGAACAGGAAGAAAAACTATTTTTTTTTTAAGTTTTTAAGAGCATTCTACTAAAGTAGGAAAAGGAATGTCCCTTGATTTAGTGTGCAGTAAATTCATTCGTTCAGTGTGGTGTAAATCACAAAATGTTGATCTCTAAAAAATCATTGAAAAAGAAAAAAAAAAATCAGAAAATGTACATATGAATAAACATATATCGTTGAAAATGTCACATTCACCTTGTACCATATCGAAATAAAATTAAAGAAAGACTTGCTTAAAAGGTGCATTTAATATAAACGATGTCACAAATATATAAATGACGTTATTATATAATATAGTTCTTAAAAATTTAAAAACTTTCACGGTTTTCGCTCTTAACGCTTTCGATCATACCTTGATAGTCATCAGGGGCAGCTTTGCGTACTGACACATCTTAATCGCACTTCTTCCTCATCAAGGTATGATCGAAAGCGCTGGGTGCGAAAACTGTGAAAGTTTTTGTTTTTAAAAACTATATTATGTTATAACATCTTTTATATTAAATGCACCTTTTAGGCAAGTTTTTCTTTAATTTTATTTTTTGAAAAAAGCAAACTTTTAAAATAATTTGAAAATTAACATTTTAAACAATAAACTTTTAAAATTAACATTTGTTGCGGAAATAAAACATCGAGTAAACGTTCTCTTTAACATCAATTTACGTTACATTTGCGTTGGAAACTCATTTATAAGATGCTATCTCAAAGTATTTCTCCTATTACAAAATAGACTTAAAAAAAAAAAAAAAAAAAAAAAAAAAAAAGCAGTAACGTCGAAATAGCTCACTCTAATTGAGGAAAAATGGAAGATGGAAGTGAGATATTTCGGGGAGGAGCGTGAATAAAGGTTTTGTAATTTATATGCCTGATGTGAAATGGAATTACAGGAGCACCAGTGGAATCTTTTTAATTGAAGTAACTTCCTTAATAAAATCAAGTATAACAAATATTAGTGTTTTATCCAGATCTTTTTGCAAACTCCGATGAAAATTAACTGGCAGCTCTGTATAGAAAGAAAATAAGGGAAAGCAAAAATAATAATTTAGATTACAATATTTTAAAGGCTGCATGACATCTTTCAAGGGTTACATTTTTTAATGTAAAATAAACAAAAGAGAGTGAGAAACCAAGAAAGCAATAGCCCATATACTTATTGCAGATGTCAGTCTAAGTCTAGACAATCATCTATACAAGCCCAAATCATCTCACACTGCATAGTAATAATTCAAGCGGTAAGATGCTAGACGGGATTACCTGATTATGGAAAAAATAATCTAATTTGATAACATAAAAAAAAAAAAAAAAAAAAAAAAAAAAAAAAAAAAATCCCTGCCCTTTCGGCCTACAGCCACAGGTAGATTTCGAAGTTAAGTACTAATTTCAACAACTAAAAGTAAAGCAAGATTAGAGCCCCAGTTTAACAATTTTATCTGGCCGCTTTTGACGAGTTTTTAATTTCATTTTTCTGTAAAAGCTGGTTTTATCAGGATCGCGTTAATACAATAATTTTTTCTTCAACCTCTATTTCATTTTTATTTTTATTTATTTTTTATTTATTTATTTATTTAATTTTGCTGTAATAGTTCTTCCTATGAAAAACTTGTCAATAGAAAAGTTGTAGATAATATTAAGGAGATCTATATAAATTTAAGCGGATTTGATATCTTGTGAATAGAAGAAGTTATGAATGGTTTTCTGCTTAAAACCCTATTTTTTTCGACCCTTGAGCCCATTTTTAATGATATCAAAAATATGTTATACATAAATTTTTGGCCATTTTTCTAGAAGTAATAATAACTTTAAACTGATTTGATATGTATTAGAATTAAGAAGTTATGTGGGTTTTTTTGTTTTCACAAAATCCCTCCCTATTTCCACCCCCTTGGTCTGATTTTGCCCATTAAGGAACTTGATTAAGATTTTCTGTATCAGTTTCGAAGAGATTTGTGCAGAATTGTGGAAGTTATCGTGTCCATAAAAAAATGATATGTATAGAGATTTTGTCAAGTAATGTTAAGAGAACTTGATAGTTGTCTTTTGATTTTCAAAGGTATTATATATTATACATATATATAAAGTTTTGAACTGGAGGGTGGTTTTGGGTTCTGGGGCTCATGATCGGCGTAAATCTGAAAAAAAAAAAAAAAAAAAAAAAAATCAGAAATTCCAACATAGGGGAGAATGTAATAGGTAGTATTTCTTACGAATATCTACCTAACTGAAACTCTCTTTTTACAGTTTTAATCTAGTCTTCAATTAACTGTTTTTAAATGAATACATTTAATATTAAAGGGAAAATATATATATATGTTTCTATGTAAAAAAGAAAAAGAAAAAGAAAAAAAAAATGTTATCTCTATTATATAAATAAATCAAGAAAAAAGTTCAGGATTATTTCCTAAAAGAGATTTTTCTCTTAGAACCATCTATATTCATTCAGTATGCAGTAAATCACAAAAAGTTGTCCTTCTTAATCATTAAAAAATTCAAACTTTTGAAAACTCGCATTACCCCATTAAGCTAGGAGTGAAATCGAGTGAGCATTCTTCAACATCAATTTATGCTACATCTGCTTTAGAAACTCATTTATAAGGCAATACCTCAAAGGAATTCTCCTATTACGAAATAGCCTTAAAAAGCGCAGTAACGTCGAATAGCTCACTCTAATTGCGGAAAAGTGGGAGAAGGAGGTGAGATATTTCGGGGTGGAGTCTAGATAAAGTTTTTGTAATTTAATTGTCTAACGTGAAATGGAATTATAATGCGGCAAGGGAGCAGCAGTGGACTCTTTTTAACTGAAATAAGTTTCTTAAAACAATTAAATATCTCAGATAAATTGGTTTTATCTAGATATTAACACAAATTAACTAGGATGAAAATTAAGTTTTTTCTAATTATATACTTCACGTGTAAAAAGAATGTAAGAGGAAAAAGAAACATATAATTTTTAAAAAGTTACGGAGAAGAGACCTTTTACACTTACTTAAAGTTAATAAAAGAAAGTAAGAAATTCCAACAGAAGCAAGATGCGTTTTGTATTTATCCATATGATCTATCTTACATGCATTTAATGCTGTTATCCAAATCCAAAAGGGCAGCTTTATGACATAAGTTTTAATTCATTTTTGTTCGGAAACGTATGAAACTGGCTAATTCAGAAACTATGTAATCGAATGATGTTTTCCGGGTTTTTTTTTTTTTTTTTTTTTTTTTGTAAAACAATAGATATTTTAGAATCTACCTATCAAAGTTGGCGTTTTGAACTGAATTTCTCGGCGAAAACAGAAAAAGCAGTCAGCGAAGGGAGAAAAACGCCTTGTCATGTGATCAAAAACGCTTATAACTCGTTAAGTACTGTAAAAGCACTTATTTTCGCGAGCCCGTCGTAATCGCGAAAATTTAAGCCTCGCGAAATATTTTTTTTTTCGCCTCAAATAATAATAAAAAATCAGAAATTTTTCATTTATCCAAAATTTAATAATTACAATTACTTAAATAAGAAATAAGCACAAAAATTTCTTGAATACTTACAACTATGTCTTGAATATTATAAAACTACTTCTTGAATAAAGACAGTAATACAATTAATAGAACGAACTTTTCGGACAAAAGGAAGTTTCTTTAAATGGTTTGCTAATGCAAAAGGGTTACTATTTAGGTAGTTTCGGGATTTTTCAACTTTCGGTTCTGTTCATGTAAAATTCGCGAAATTTTCAGCTCGCGAAATCACTGATATCTTCATCTTCGCGAAAATTACGGCTCGCGAAAAAGAGTACTTTTACAGTAATTTATCTATCAGAAAATAGAAAATTTATTTCGATTCCAAGTCGCTTCCATAGTCAGGTCTGCCAATTTTAAACCTTTACGTTTAAAAATAAGTACGTCATTGTGTCAGAACGTTTCGCGCTTATTGAGCTGTGAACTTGAGAACAGCCTTAAGAGTATCAATACATTCATGTCAAAGGATATTGACTCCTAACAAATTTTTACTGTAATCTAAAGTGTATTCAACAATATTCAAAATTATAATTAATTACAAACGAGCTTTAGTATGAGAACAAGTTGTGGGGAAAATGTACAGAGTAATCGAGAATATGTCTTTAATATATACTAGAGGTCTGCACGGGCCGGAATTTCCAGGCCCGGTGTAAAAATTGGAAGTTCGGCCCGAGCCCGGCCCGGCCCGTACAAAAATCAGTGAAAACAGGCCCGACCCGGCCCGACACAATTTCTACAAAAAAAAAAAAAATCCATTTTTTCTCAAAATACAATTAAAATTCTTTTAAGGGGACGGTGGAGTTTAAAATCCTTAAAAATATTTTTTTTTATTTTTGTAAATTTCAACTTAAATATTATTCAAGGGTACATTATATACACTATAACATGCATTTATCCCAAAAAAATTAAAAAAAAAATTTATTTTTGAGAAAAAATGGAATTCTACGCGTCGTGTTAGAAATCTTCGAAATGCCCCATGCGTCTTCCATATCAATGAAAATCCCCAATATTTTTTATAAAAGTTTGGTTTATATATAGAAATAAAATAGAGCATCGAATTTTACATATTTGAATTTAAAGGTTAAAAAAAAAAAAAAGTTGAAAAAAATTGAAATTTTTTCGAAAAATTTTCAAAATTTCAAATTTTTCCAATTTTTTTTTTTTATTTTTTGTAAATTTCATCTTAAATATTATTCAAGGGTACATTACATGCATTATGGCATGCATTTATCACAAAAAAAGATTTAAAATTTTTTTATTTTTGTGAAAAAAATGGAATTTTACGCGTCGTCTTAGAAATGTTCGAAGTGCCCCCTGCGCGTTCCATATCAATGAAAATCCCCAATATTTTTTATAAAAGTTTGATTTATATATAGAAATAAAATAGAGCATCGAATTTTATATATTTGAATTTAAAGGTTAAAAAAAAATTTTTTTTTGAAAAATTTTTGAAATTTTGAATTTTTTTTTTAATCTTTAAATTCAAATATATAAAATTCAATGCTTGATTTTATTTATATATATAAACCAAACTTTTATAAAAAATATTGGGGATTTTCATTGATATTGAAGACGCATGGGGCATTTCGAAGATTTCTAAGACGACGCGTAAAATTCCACGTTTTTCTCAAAAAAAAATTTTTTTTTAAATTTTTTGTGATAAATGCATGCCATAATGTGTATAATGTACCCTTGAATAATATTTAAGTTGAAATTTACAAAAATAAAAAAAATTATTTTTAAGGATTTTAAGCTCCACCGTCCCCTTAATGAATACTACATACATATTTATGGGAACATTTTACAGTATATTTTACATTCCTATGATGTTCGCAAAACAGAAAACACACAATAGTAAACATTAACGATTACATACAGTGTTTTAGTCATCGTGTCTACAGACATTTCAAAATGGAAATAAGGATACATTAAAAGATTAATGTAATTCAGAATAAAGGATTAAAAACATGATAACTTTTGAAACTGTATAATAAAAAGTATATTTGTGAAAATATTTCTCTCATTTTTAAGGCTTTTCTCAAATCCAAAGGAGCTACATTTCGACACATTTATGAATTCTTTTCTTTTCGGAAACGCGTAAGATTGGCAGGTATTCTTATTCAGAAGCTATGTAAATGTCGTTTTTTTTTTCATAGATAAAAGCAACACATCTTTCTGAAAATACTGTCAAAGTTAGCGTTTTGAATCGAATTTCCGGAAGCGATAGCACAGGAAAGGAGAAAAACGTACAGTCACGTGACAGGAATCTCTGTTATCTCTGTAAGTAATTTATCAAATAGGGAAAAAACTATTCGTTTCCAAATGCCTTCAATAGGCAGGCCTGTCAATTTTATGCCTTTATAGTTAAAAATTTTGTCAGAAAATGTGTCTGAAAGCTTCGCATTGTTGAGCAGTGAATATGAGAACCACCTTAAGGTATATTTCCAAAGCTACTGTTAAGAGAAGTTCATTATCACTATTAATACTACAAAACACAATGACTGTTCTACACATCCTGAGATCGATTAAGACCAGTTCCGTCCCGGCACGAGTCTGCTGAAAAAAAAAATTAAACTCGGAATCAGACATCTTGTAACTGTGCGATGCCGATCTCTACGATGGACATGTTACATTTCTGTATTGATGTTGTTAAACTCGCATCGGCTCGTGACGCATATTTATACTTCTCGAAAAATCATATTCATTGAAAATGGCTCGTATTTTATCTGCTTTGCTTAAATTCTTATATCGGGTCGACAGGCCCAATTAATTTTTTTGCCGGCCCGGCCTGTTAAAAAAATTGTCCTAATCCTGCCTGCCCGGCCCGGCCCGGCCCGCGGGCCGGGCCGGGTACGGGCCTCGGGCCAAGCCCGGGCCCGTGCAGACCTCTAATATATACACCATATTTTCGGGCAATGGTGGAAATATGCATTTAAGCGGTAGCTTGTTATTTCTACCTCAGAAATTAACCATTTTTTTAGTAATGATTTCGTAATATTGCTCTTGAAAACGAGTGACGAATCATTTGTTCCATTTTTTATTCATAATTGTTTTCTCATTTTAAGCTTATTTTGTAGTTTTTCTATTTGAATTAATGAATTTTCAAATTTGAGATCATACATTTCGTGGAAAGGATTTGTTGATGCTGACAATGAAAATGGAAATCTTTAGCATCACTTGAAAATTTCACAGATTATACCGACTATTATCCATAATTTCAGCCTGAATTTAAATTTGTTTACTGTTTCGTCAGTACGAAAAATATGCATAGATAATCTCCAAACTTTTTGCAGGAAATATGTAATACTTTCAACTTTATTTTTAAAAATAGAAATTTTCATAAAATAAATACAAATTTGAGTTTAGAAAATGCTAGAGCGTCTGAAGTATGTGGATAAAGCGGTGAAATAATGCTGGTAAAATGCTAAATTTAAGTACTCGTATGCATTTAGCGAAATACGAGTCATATCCTATATTTTGAAAAAACATTGTGAGCCTGTAGCTAATAAAGGTATAATCCGTGAATCTAAGTTAAAATATGAGATTAAAAAAGCCATAATATCAACGTCATTATTGTAGCAGATAACAAAAGAAATTTTCTCTGATTTTTATGTAATTCTAATCAAAGATGAGCCAAATCAAAAGAGAGGTCGAGAAACGATTATTAATCTTAGTTCATCAGAAAATTTTTCATTTCTATTTCAAAAACAGGTAAGTTTTTAATCTTTACTTGCAAGAATTTATTCCGAAAGTCATAAAATTTTAACTGTACGTTGTCAGTTTTTCAAATTCTACCTTTTCAATTTATTAAAAAATAAATAAATAAATAAACACAAATTAGTCGACAATTGTCTTCGAGTAATATTTTACAAACATTTATCTTCGCTGTCAAAAATAGCTTGCATTCATCATGAAAATAATACTTTTTACATACAGGAATACTTATGTTTCAATGGCATAATAAAATAGTACTTTAAAATATAGAATTTCTAGAAATCTAAAAGAAAAATTCCATAAATGTAAACCAAGAATGGAAGTCATTTCATTCAATTTCAAAGAGGAACAAAATTCTTCAAAAGGTTTCGGCAATAAAAGACATGCCAACTACAATTGTAGGAGAATTTCGGGCAGACAAATCTCCAAGGAGATTCAGTACTCGGCGAGATAGAGAAAACAGGGATATTTGAAGCTTATCAGGAAAACCTACCGACATCAAAATCAGTGTCGGATCACATATCATGAGAGGTCATAAACGATGGCAAAGAATAAATAGGTTTTGTCGATCTAAAGCTATGGAGTGAGGGAAAAAAAAAGCAAACAATATTAACAAGAAAGAAACATCATGCATCATTCATGGAATATGAAACACTTTCCAACACTTCCAGAATAATGCAAAGAAACCTCATTATTTAATAAAGTGATATATATATATATATATTCAGCGTTCGAAATCCTTGGTGGTCCGCTGGTGCGAGACCACTAAAAATTCAATCGGACCACTAATTTAAAAAATTTAGTGGTCCGCAGGATCAGTAACTTTTTCCCTCTCTGACAGGTAAACGTAAATTTTCCCGACCCTGAGAAAACCGCAACCAAACACAAACCACAGAATTTTATTTTATTTTAAAAAAATAAATAAAAATTGCATTAAAACTTAGTTGAAATAAATAATCGGAAATAAAATATATAATTAATAATTTTATAGTTTTTGTTTATTTACTGTTTATTTAATTTTTAGCAAATCATAATTTTACATTTTATTATGCCCAAAATGTTGGGTAACTGAAAGGAAGTTTGGTTTATATTTTAGGAGGAGGGGGGGGGATGTCACTCAAAGGGTTAAAGGTACTTAATAACTTAATAGAATTTTATATAGCGGGCCAGTGGCGATGTCTGCGGACCAGTAAAACCTGATGTTTACTGGTCCTTGGGACCAGTGACTTTTTTTTATCAATATATATATATATTATATATTATATATATATATTATAATTATATATATATATATATATATATATATATATATAAACCTCAACAATACGCATACATTTTCTTATGTTTGAAATAGTTTAAGATCTTTAATCTATAGGCCACAATGTAACGGAATTCTTTTGTGCGTCCCTGTAACTGAATGATAACTATTTTTTCTTAGGATACTTTCACTTTCCAAAACTGTTCCGAAAGTTAAAAGTATCCTAATTTTAAAAAAAAAAAGTATAAATAAAATTTTAAAAAAGTAAAAAGCTGTCTTTGTCGAGATCGACCTCAGCTATCCAGTGCGAAGATAAATGATTTAAAATATTGAAATGAAAACGAAATATTAAAAAAAAAAAAAATTGCCATTATCAGTTCATCACTGTCAAATTCATTACTGAGCGGCTGTTTTATCGTGGACATTTTAATGTCTAAATAAGAAATTTTAATAATATCCTTGTTTAAGATATTTCAGGACTCTTCAAATAGGAAAAAAAAAAGAAGACAAATTTCAACATTTAACATCTTAAAATGTATATGATTTAAAAACACAATTTTCATTGGGATTAAAAGATATAAGTAAATGCTTTCATTTCATGTATTTAAAAAATTGCAGGATGCAGAATTAGTATTTATAGGGCTCTCCAAACTGTCAAACAGAAAATTGGTATAACAGCTTACGCGCAGGATTACAAAATGAACTTTGCAACTAGAATGAAATTTTGTGTACCAAATTATACTTCAGATTATAACAATCACCCTGAACTTAAATGAATTTGTATTTAAAGCATTTTTATATTTTTAATGCAAAGTTGTAGTTAGCTAAAACAAAATTTTGAAAATTTCAACAGTATATAATCACCTAAAAAAAATATTTTTTTAAAATAATAATAAGGAAATTTTAGGTTCAGTTTATGCAAGATAACATGAAATATATGTTTTGAAAATTTCATGAAAAAATATTCAGAAGTTTCTGAGATATCCTGCGCGTTATACCTAAAAACGTCATTTGGAGAAAAATGACTTTAAAGTTTCGGAAACGCCGCTTTAGCTATTGAGCGGGTATAATTCTAATAGCTATAACTTCTGTTCTAATAGGAATTTCAAGAAACAATCCCACCAAAATATTCAGAAAAAATCGAAGTTTAACATCTAAAAAAATTAAAATCACAAAATTTTTGAAGCTTTAAGAGTCCTGAAACCTCTTAATTCAATGTCCAGCAGTAGTATAAAAATTATAAACATCAAATTGTTAAAAAAAAAGACTAATTTAATTAGCATTAACATAACATGGACTTTATGTAGTAACATAAAGACACGGGCGGCGTAATCCATGCGCAAACATCTTTTAAAGTCTAAATATCAACTTTTGAGGCTAAAAAAAGAATAATGTCTAATGACTAGTAATAGTGAAAAAGTAATAAACACCCTATTAAAAAATAATTTAATGAAGAAAGAAAATAAAACAAATTACACAAATACACCGACGGCGTATTCCGTAAGCCAGTGGTAATTTACCAATAAAAATACTGAAAGAGGACAGACAAAATTGCGAAATTGAGCTTAACACATTGCATAAAACTATATATAAAAATCACTTAAAAATATCAAAATACTCAATTATTGTTATAAGTGATAAACATAAATTTTTAGAAAGGCAAAATACCTTTATTTATTTACGTTTCGATCACGCGAACACAAGGATAATGAAATTAACTGCAATATTAAAAATGAAAATTTGTGAACGTGAATTATTTTACATTATTGTTTCATGATTCTGTGTAGCATTTCTTTCCAAATTTTAGGGAGCTCCATGGACACTTCATCATTGCAAATATTCTCATTACGTAAAAAGATCTCTGTTGATTCTCTGATGACGGATGGCAAATAAGATCTTGATGGATAAATTATTCTACTGTTTTTAAAATCTATTTGTAAAGGTTCTGTGTTATATTAGTCTGGACAGAACTGTAGTTTTCTCGTTGTATTTTATGTCTGCTATATGTTCTTTGATCCTAGTTTTGAGCTTTCTGTTTGTCATTCCTATAGAACGTAATATAATTAATAACGTAATTCCTATATGAGTATTTTCATTAAAACATTGATTCAACATTGCTAGGTTTTTTGGAGGAAGATAAATAAAGCGCAGATGGTAACCACGTAATTATTTTCGTATTTGACAGTGTTTTTTTCACCGAGTGGTGCACTCAGTACGTCCTTCGTGTCTTTAAACGTTAATATAATAGAATTTTTGGTTCAAATCATGCAAATCTAAGAATGCTCATCAAAAATTAAAACATTGCATTAGGAGGTTAAAAAAGCATGTAGCAGTAAATACTCAAGCAAAACAAATATTATAACTAACCCTTTTTTATGGTTTTGTTTAGTAATTATTTTACATTTACTATTTTTTCTATTTATTTATTCATTTAGATAGTGTGACATGTAGGAATATATAAATTGATATTTGCATTTAGAGGCATATGTATGCAATTAAAGTAATTTGAATTCTTGAAATTTCTTCTACGATATAGTTTTTTATATTGCAAATAAACGCAATTTTAATATAATACTAATAATATTGACTTACATGATAATTTTTGAGGAAAATGAAAACTCTGCAAAACACAATTACTCACCTGAAATAAGAAAAAAAAACATATATAAACAATCAAACAACAACAAACAGAAAAATTCAGTATTTAAAATAAAGATTTTATGTATTTTAATCAATTAATTTTACGTATTTTAATAAACAAACTAATAACTAAGGATATTGTCTCGGTCCAAATATCATCATCTATTCAGAACTCGGTCACATAACTGAAAATTTTGCTGCGGCGCCAAACTGGAGTATATCCAATCTAAACTCATTCCAAAAGTTGTAATCTGAGCAAAAAAGGAGAAAATTCTTGGAATGTCCAGCATTGAAATCTACGATTCTTACACTCTGATTTTGTTTTATTTTATTTTACTTGTTCTTCTATGAGCAGAAATTTTATGAAATAAAAGGAAAATCTAGTGTACATCAGATTTTGATGCGGAAGAAAGAAAGTATAAAACAACAACATATTAATGCGTTGATAAAACAAAAAAGAAGGCAAAGCTAATAGTAAAAACCATGCTTCTTAACAGTTCAGAATTCTTTAAGAGCACACACGCAGAAGATATAAAACGCTTCAAATTTCCGAATTTTCAGTTTCGCAATTAAAAAATTGGACTCAGTCAATTAAAAAAAAACAGTTTCAGCAACACATACCCCCTAAAACAAAGCCTTTGAATTCTAAATAAACAATGTCACGCGTATGTGGGTAACTTTTATTTTTGATACAAAATTATTATTATTATTGAATGCATTTTTTACATATTTAAGTTCATTTTACATAAAATCTATTGAATCCAGTGACTTGAAAATTTTCATGATTTGTACAGATATTTTTTTCTTTATTTAAAATTATCTAAAATTATAAGTAACTATATAGTGTAACTATAATATTATAGGACATATATAGGAATAGATTTTTAAAAAGTTCTATGATGTTCTGAATGTCTCAATTACTATTTTTTTTATTTCTTTGAGAAAAATGAAAAATGCTTCTTCTTCTAGTTAAATTATATGTTTATAACTTTCTTGGAAAATTAGAGAAAAGGGTACTTGCAGTGCCTTTTTATAAAAGTGTATTGATCGAAAGTCATAAACTTTTGGACAGATGTAAGTAAATCAAACATTCACAATGAATAAATAAAATTATGTATGTAGCCAGTATTTTTCATTTAATATATCAGCTAACTTTAAATTGAGCAAAAACATTAAGTTGTATATATCGTTATTAACAAATTATATGAATGCAGATATCATGTCGAATTTGCCTAGGTCAGAATACCGAGATGTCATATGTGACCTTAAAAAGCGACCAGTTTTGACAGCAGTAACTTACAGTTTTTTTTTTGTTTTTTTTTATCTGGCAGAAGCAATTGTGAACTTACTAATGGCAGAAACATAAGTATGTTCCGCATACCTAAGTTGATAAAGACTTGTATTTATATTTCTATTCGAATTATTAAAAATTTCAATCATGGATATATATTCCCCCACCTTTGATTCACCTCACGTGAAGACATATATATTTATATCGTTGATCGATATGCTACCACCACCATTATAGGTACGAGATACCAGAGACGAAGTATGTTCGAAAATAACTTCACTCAGCCATCTAAAATAGAATATTAAAGTAAACGTTTATTAGCTGGACACGTCAGCATTTAAGACAATTATACGTGAAACCCAATATTTCAATTTACAGACAAACATATTGCAGATCCTGCTATATATTAAACTACACTTTAAAACACTATCTACGTACTAGGTTAAAACATTATGACACACTATCCCCGTCTCTCTATTAGATGTACACAGCAAGGCTTATTCAATAGCACGACCGCACAGGTCTATCCAAAATATCAGCCCACACTCGCACAAGACACTCAGAGGAAAACGCATTGTGCACACAACACAACCGACACCTTCCAGTACCAATACCTCTCTCTCTCCCTTTTTTTCTGCCTTCCAAACTTTGTCTTTCTATTCCAATCTGTCGCGTTCTTGTCTCTATTTTCACGGGTAGCTATCACCTCACCGTTGACCTCTCTTCCCGTTCCAGTGCATCAAGCCGAATTATTTTCCGCTCTTAAACCCTTCATTCTACTGCTAAGTACAATCTTGCTTTCTCACAACCATTCCAAGAGGCAATAATTTCTTTCTGGAATTTTCTTATCACTCAGTTTAATCTCATAGTTCAAAAATGTGCCTATAATTTGAGTACGTAAATAATAACATACAAATAAATATAATAAATAAAAAAGTAAAGTTAATTAAACAGTAATTTACATTAAACATAAGTTTCGTGGGCGCCAGCAAGCTGACAACTTTATAATTCTATAATGTTAACTTTTAATTTAATTCTTAGAAATGGGGAGAGAGATAAAAGGAACACAGGTTTAAAAATTTCAAGAAGTCTGTTCTATTTTCTTTTCTTTTCTTTTCTTTTTTTTTTTTTTTTTTTTTTTTTTTTTCGTTTTCTCATAGCTTGTATCTAGAATATAGCCCCAAAAAGATTTTTTTTTTTAATTTGAATTATCACAACGAAAAATATACCGAATAATTAATTGTCGCTGAAGCAAACGCATTTTTCTGAAACCGAATTTTTTTAACTGGCCGCTTGGATTTCTCGGAAACTACTCCACTGATTTCCACTGCTGAGCACTGCTTTTTTCCATTTTCGAAGTTTAATTTGTAATTTTCAGTTTAACTGTAGATACTAGTGAATTTTTGTTTCTTTTCAGCGCTCGAAATGGAAAAATCCAGGAATCGGAACGCTATTTCTAAATTATTGTCGACTTTTTTTTTTTTTTTTTTTTTTTTTTTTTTTTAAGTATGGTAAAGCCCTGATTATCTGAGTCCCGCTTAACCGAGTTACTTTCTTCTGATGGACTGATAGCTTCCATTATTATGAAACAGCCATTATAAATGACGTGTTAGGCGAAGACTAAAGAGCAGCTCTAAAAAGTTAGAACTCTGATTTTCTGGTCAAAATGGGGAAAAAATGGCCATTTTTTTTTTTCAAAAAAAAAAATTATGGCTATTTTTTCCCCAAAAATGCGACAAAAAAAGCGTCAGTCGTTTCGTACTTTGCCCGCGAAGATTGAATCGAAATTCTCCCCGCATTTAAGAGAAGTTCTCTGCACTAACTGAAAATCGCACATACCGAAACCATAATTATTATTCGATTATTATAATTTGAAGTTTAGCTTCTTATCGAAACAGATGGGAAAAAAGAGAGAGAGAGAGCAACCTATTAGTATTTGAAAGTTATTTTGATTTTATTTTTCTGCCCTCTTCTATGCGAAGATGCTTGTATTAAATTTTTTCTTAACTTTAGAAACTTTGAGCTATTTCTAAAAGAAATGTTTCTTATATTTAATTTGTTGTAAAGTACTGTACTGTACAGTAATTTATTGTGCAGTAATGCATCACAAAGAGGTAAACATTAGTTTCAGCATTTCAAATTAATAAACATGCGACTATGTAAAAAGAAATGATTTTACAATATTTAATACTAACTATCGATAAAAGGTTTTTACAAATATGGGGAATGTTCTCATAAAAACTAATTGTGAGCAGATCACATACACAGAAGATGAAGCCATCCATCTGTTTTAGGGCTTCTATCATGAGAAAAAATCAAAATTGTAAGGCTTTACTTTTAATCAGAAAATGCCAACTGAAAATCTCATTGGTTTGATATAAAATCGCAGCCAAACTGTTGAAACATAAAGATTGATTTGTAGGGAGAAGGGGAGAGAGAGAGAAAAAGAGAAATATACAATGAAATAGGATTGTATATACGAGGACGTGAGTTTCAAAATTCGCCTTATCCAGAAAGTCGAATTTTGGGAAATCGCGAAAAACTTCTAACTGCGTCTATGGGCTTTCATTACAAACCAAGGTTTCACAACACCAGAAATACATGATAAAACTAGTTTTTTTTTGCAGATTGTAGTGCTTTTTCGATGCAGGTTCACCAACAGAGTAGATTGATATGGAAAACCCAATTTTTTAAATTTTAGATAAGGTGAGTTTTGAAACTCACGTCCTCATGAATTGGTTCTTAATACATACGAAAGTATAATCCTCATGACGAGAATAATACTCTACCTCTGTTCCCGTTATAAATCAGACTGCTCATGTCATTATAATTCTTGTATAAATCTATTTCAATTATTTAATTAAATTTTTTATACTCAGGATTCTTTGATTAAAATTAATTATCTTTTTGCCATTTTTATCTACCTTTTTGAGTATGCATTATGCATAATTCAACGCAAACCGTATTGTACATCGATCTAATTAACACTAGAACCGCCGATAGGGGTCATTTTGACCCTTGCCAAAATTGATAATAGTCGATCGAACCAGAAATTCTTTCATAAGATATGTTATATGTATGAAGCGCAAAATTAGGCTAATTCAATAAGTTAAATAGTTTTAAATAAAATTTCTGGTGTGAAACTCTTTTTATAAAAATTGACTAAAATAGCCGGCGGTTCTAGTGTTAATGAAATGCGTTTTCTAATATAATTTAATGTTAACATAGCTAACAAGAATTTTTTTTATATTTTTATTTCACATCTTATTATTCGTTATACTAGATGTTATCCATTGAACGAATGGGATATCAGCAGGATTAAAATTCGAGACGTTAATTTCATTCTCATCGGTTCGCTTCAGGCGCATACTTCATATTGATGAGATCTTAAGATTAGGGACATGAGGGTTATCAACCTAAAGTTCACTAAAACTTTTAATGCCTGTTGATCAAATTTTGCTTCAGTTGGAAAAACGATCATTTAATTTGCTTTTATTGTTTTTTATAGCTATTTAAATCTGACTATAACTATGTATGTGTGTATTCTCCTCCAAGAATAGAGTGACTTGCGAGCTCAGGCGAATATCGAGTATTCGTACACTGCAAAAGGAATTGTTGATTTTACAGTATAATACTGGTAGCTGGTGCGCCAGTTTATAACGGTAAAATAAGCAGTAATATACCTTCGTATTAAATGAATTAAACCGTATATTACAGGGCTGCCACAGGCGAATATACAGTGGAACCCGGTTAAGACGCTCACGGTTAATACGCGATCCCGCTTAATAAGAGGATTTTTCCGGTCCCTTGAATATCGCCCATAAGGCTAATGCAAAAATATCACGGTTAATACGCGATCCCGCTTAATACACGAGAGATTTTCGGTCCTATGAAGCGAAAAATCACGCTTAAGACGCGAATTCAATGATCAAGATGCGAGTTCCTTGTCTCTTCTTCAGTGTTGCCAATTTACCTGATTTTTTTATATTCAAATAAAAAACACTGCTTACGAATAGTAATATTTGCTTTATTTAATAACATATTAATTAAGGCGAACATTACTAATCAAAAATAGTGACAGATATTTGAATTTTAAAAAATCCGCTAAATTAGTAAGACTACAATTCTTGTTTGATCCCGCGTCCTAACATTCTCTTGTCTCTCGCTTCGTGTATGTTTTTACTGTAGTAGAGAGAGATACGCGAATTCAAGATACTCATATATGTCCTGAAATTATTATGATTAAAGATTAGTATACGTATTGTTTGTGAGGTTTTAAATGTACGTTATATCCCTACTATGTTTCATAATACATATTATAGGCAAAAAATGGAACTCGTAAAGATTAAATAAATACGACTGCGGTTGTTTAATTGTTTTATGTTTTCTTTACTCCTTGCTATACTAACAATGTTTTTTTACACAAATACCATTAGCAAGTTTTTGTTATAATGAAAAGAAGGACAGATTATAATTTACTCATTATCACAAGTACTAAATATGATTTTAACAAGTGCTTCAAAGGTTTAGTACTTTTTTTTAGCTCTGTTAAAAAAAAAAAAAATTAGTCTAACAGGAAATTATTATTATTATTATTATTTGGTTGCAGCATATTAAGCCATAATAAAGTCGTTTGATTCGCTTTTATTTTCCGTTATTATTCCATTTGGTTCTATAAAAAGAAACAATGAGTTAAATTTGAATTCAATTAAATTTTAATCAAAATATACAGAAAAGATACAATTTTCGACCGTAAACATATAAATGAAAGCTCTAAAGTTCATTTAGACGATTAAATGTTGTAAATAAGCACGGTTCCTGCAACATTATACAAATCACGTGTTCGACTGTATTTTAATTGCATTTCGCACCACTTTTTCAAAAGAAAAATCTTTAACTATATTTGCAAGAGAAATTTTCTACAAAATGCATTTTTTTTTTTAAATTGTCGTGCGAACAGAATATAAAAATAGTCACCTGTGGCTGCCCTTATATTACTTCAGAATGGTATATTACTTGCTAATTTTACTGTTTATTACTGTTAATTTTGCAGTTATAAACTGGCGCCCCAGCTGCCAGTATTATACTGTAAAATCAACAATTTTTTTTGCAGTGTAAGTGCCCGAGTATATTATAATGACTCTCGAAGTTTCGAAATTCAAATAAATTTCCAAGATATTGAATTAAAAAATACTTATAATTACTTTTCTCTAATGAATTCGAATGGTGGACTTTGGATTATTGGAATTTGATGAAAAATAAAGGGAAAAAGGAAATAATGAAGATTATTATATCTTTATTGGTGACATTATGGTCACTTAAATTTAAAGGAAAGGAATTTTTTCCCCTTAAATAAAAAGATTGATAACATAAAACAAAACCAAAATAATTAATATAATAATACCAATACCATGTTGTGTAGTGTAACAAACATAAAATATAAGGATGAGGGATTTTATTCGCTTTTCTTTATGAATAACTAAATAATGTCAAATAATACTAGCACAAAAAAGGGATATTTTTAGGCAGAAAGCATTTTTTACTGAGCTTCAAAATTAATAAATAAAATACATATATACACACGGTAAAAAAAATTTATCTCAGTGAAATAATGTGGAAATGTCAATAGTAAATTATCACAACCCTCACTGTTAAAAATTTTGCAGCATTCTGGCAGGTCATTCGACCGTTTTTTGAAAAAACGGTTTCATAACCATAATTTAACTATATTCTGGCCATAAAATGGCCAATAATATGGTCAGAATAGTGTTAAATTCACGGATGTGTAACCGTTTTCGGAAAAAACAGTCAAATGACCTGCCAGAATGTTGCAAATTTTTAACAGTGCTTAATTTAGCTGTTTAACAGAACTCAGCTTGAAAAAATAGTATTTCATTAACAAAAGGCCAAATAAAATAAATCCAGTTTGACAGAAAATGTGGTAAATTCCTTGGAGATTTTCAGTATTAACTTTATTTAACAACATATTGATATTTTCAGTATAAGTTAAAGTAATTGGAAGAACGCAATTAAAAAAAAAAACTAATAGGAAGAGCTTAAGAAAATATATCAACAATTACCCACCGTTGAAAGAGTTTTCCTTAAAATGACGATTTTAAGGGGTCCGGGACAAAATAATTTTTATTTATTGAGTTAATTTTTTTTTTTTTTTCTTTTTGCACGTTAACCATATCATTTGTGAACAAAATCACATGATAAAACTTCTCATAATAATAAAAAAAAATTAAATTTAAAACTTTTTAAAAAGGTGGAGTAATTTAAAATCGTTATAACTCGAAATATTATATGCAGAATTTCAATTTTTTTTTTCATTTAAATAAACAGAAATATATAAGTTTTAATTTTGTTCAGCATTTTAAAAAATATTAATTTAAATAAAAATTAAAAATATTTAAAGTAAAAATTAAAAAAAAAAATGACGTGACTTTTTAGAAAAAACATACAGATGTGTGAAAATTATTAGAATAATTGTGAAATTTACATTAAAATCTTGTTATATTAAAGAAATAATACATTTAAAAATATTGACCCGTTTAATATTTAGTGTACATCCTCTTGTTTTTTTATTAAAGATTCGATACGTCTTGGCATATTTTGTATGAGGTTTTGGTAATTAATTTGTATTTCGTTGTCATGATACCAAATTTGGATGAGCTTTTCAGTCATAATATTCTTGTCTGTGACGTTGCATTTCTTTAATTTAATTAAAGAAAACATTTCTATGGCCTGGAAACAGTGCAGATATGAACCCCATAGAGAACATTTGAGCCAGTGTAAAGAAAAAATTAAAGAAATACAACATCACAAACAAGACTAGTCTGATAGAAATACTCATCCAAATTTGGCATCATGACAACGAAATACAAATTAATTGCCAAAAACTCATACAGAGTATGCCAAGACAGGTATGTTATCATTTCTTTAATAAAAAACAAGAGGATGCACACTAAATATTAAATGTATCAATATTTTTTAAATATTTCTTTAATATAACAAGTTTTTATTGTAAATTTCACAATTATTCTAATAATTTTCACACGTCTGTATTTTCAAAAGTAATTTTTTTTTTTTAATTTTCTGTATCAAAATTAAAGTAAAACAATTGAAAAAGACATGTCCCAAATTTGAACCATTTATGTTTAACGGTTCTTGACTTATAACAATTTAAATACGATAAATGGTGAAAAAACCCATCATGAAGAAAAACGCATTTTCACAAGAAGTCCATGACAACCATAGTTTGAAAGCTAGATTTTGCAAACAAACCAAAACGAAAAAAAAAATTAATATTTCCTGCCTGTTCCAATTAAGATAGAAAAGATGATTTAAACATCATTTTAAGTAGAAAAAAACGGAGAAATTTTTAACGCAATAAATTTTTTTTAGAAAATTTGAAGGTTTTTGTGTCTTGGACCTCCCTTAAACAAAAAAGCTAACCAGCTTTGATTAAAAATGGGGTTTTCATCAATCGGATTGTATTATCATAAGAAGAAAAAAATAAATGGTCAAGTGCGAGTATTACTCGCGCTCAAAGGGTTCCGTACAATATATATATGAATTATTAACTGTATTATTAAAAAATTCGCTCTCTAAAAGAACCAGTCCGATGTGCCAATCCCAAAACTTTCTTCTATCACGCCAATCTACGCCCGTCATGAGGATTCTAAAGGTATGAAATTCCGTGTATTTAGTTCTTGAGATATGGTTATCGCTGAAATCGTGTAAATACTGTAAAATGTAGCCTAACAGCGCCACCTATTGGGCAATTTGCACCAAAACCTAATCAGCAACAACTTATGTCAACGTCTAACTGAATCGATGTTTGGCGGAAAATCCGTGGATTCCGAATCAGCAACAACTTGTGTCAAAGTCTAACTAAATCTGAAGTTAGATGAAAATTTGTACGTTAGTTCTTAAGATAGAGCTATTGCACGAATCGTGAAGAATGCAGCATAGCAGCGCCACCTGTTGTGTGATTTATACCAACACGTATTCAGCACCAATTCATATCAAGAACTAACGGAATTTGAAGTTTGATGAAAATCCGTGCATTAGTTCTTGAGGTAGAACTATTGCGGAAATCGTGTAAATCCTGCAAAATGCAGCATAGCAGCGCCACCTGTTGGGCGATTTACAGTAAAACGTAATCAGTACCAACTTATATCAAGGATTAAAGTTATCTGAAGTTTGATGAAAAGCTGTGCAATAGTTCTTGAAATAGAGCTGTTGCGGAAATCGCGAAAAATGCAGCATAGCAGCGCCACCTGTTGGGCGATTTACACCAAAAACTAACCAGTGCCAATTTTTGTAAGGAGCTACCTGAATATAAACTTTTATTAAATTCCGTGCACTAGTTCTTGAGATTTTCCCACAAAATTTGTGTCACATACAGACAGATAGACAGAGTCACAGACAGACATTTTGTAAAAACATGTTTTTCGGGATCTCTAAACCCTAAAACATGTAAATACGTTGAAAAACGGAAGACGAACATTTTCATGACTCCAATACTTTCTTCTTGTAAAAACAGAAGAAAGTAAAAAAATAAGACTTTGTAAAAACTATACAACGTAGGCTTTGGTATAGCTGTATATATACAAGAAAAGTATGAATGGGTATACCCTAAAAGTTTAAAGAGATATGAAGCCTAACAATATCAAATATTGCTATTCTGTATAACTGTTATTTAAATCTTATTCTAATCTGTTTATGATAAACTTAATTCGGCACTGGCAATAAAAATAGTGATGTTTAAACTTCATTTGGCATTTCATAAAACTAAATTCCGTGTCGTAATAAACTTTTCTTTTTACAGTGTAGCTAAAACAAAACTCTTGTTCAATTGGCATTGTGCTAATCGCGCTCCGAAAGGAGGTCGCAAAGTTGCAACACCGCCTTCATCCGTGCCGCGTTTTTCCATATAGGTTTTTAATTAACATTTAAATACACGGGGGGTGCATTGGGAGATCCACTAAATGCAAACTAGTCGCGAATCCCATAGTATTTATGTGATTAATTCTAATTAAGTTAGACTGTTTTTAACAATTTGGTGTTTCTTGCTTTTATACTGCTACTGGACATTGTATTACAGAAATGTATCATAAAACGTTATCATCTAGGCTTTAAAAGTCGATGGTACATAGAGTATGCCGCCCTGTCATTATGTATGCCCAAACCGCCCGTGTCTTTAACCCCTTGGGGACGAGCGACACGTATACGTGCCGCATGAAGCTCTCAGAATCCTTGCTTTTCCTCACCAGTAAAATTTTACTGTAAAATTTGCCTTATTTAATCAGCGCTTTTTCTCGATTCAAGAAGACACAAATTTCTGTTTTTGAAAAACGGTGACAAAAGATCAAAAATTTCGTAAAAGGCTCTCGTCCCGAAGGGGTTAAATGTTAATATCTCAGCTAATTACCGACGATTTTTTTCAAAAATCATTATCAACAATGCTTTTATAGTTCTGCTACGATAGGTAACTTCAGCGCTCCTCAACACCTTTGCTGAATGTCCGCAAAGTGAAATTTGTGTGTAACGGAAAAATTCGATTTTCTCAAAAACTATGTGACCTATAGGGTAATTGCTATAATTTTCCTGCAAGGTTTAAGTTAACGTCTACTACCTCTAATTTTTTCATAACTTTAGTTTCAGTAGATTTGGAAATAGATGGGGTGGGAATATATTTTTGCACTACATTTTCGAATATATCTTTGAAAATATAATATCTAAAATTAAAAGAAATGTATTTTTGAGTTCAGCGTTACGAAAGCTCACATGATACCCCATACAGTATATAAAGAAAAGATTTTTTTTTTTTGCAAGTAACTAAATTAGCCCCTCTACATTTTCCCTAAAAATATCTATAAAGGTTTAATAATCTGTAAATATGTGGGTCAATAGTCTTTATTACTTCCCCAATTTGAACTTTCCACGTTCCATAGTTTACGAGTAAAATGGCTGTGACAGACACATGAGTGATCTTATAATGGTTCCGTTTTTACTTTTTAAATACGGAACCCTAAAAATGGGCTGGAATTTATGGCTTTTGCTAATTTAACCACAAATGATGTATACTCTTAAAAAATCCTGGATTTGCAATTTTTAACATTTTCCAGAAATAGACGAAATGCGTTTGTTAATTCGGTTTGTCTGGGCATCTGCCTGTGCTCTAACCCTCGTAATTATACTCATATGCTCAGATTATCATGTAATTGATATAGGTTATTGAAGACACTATTGTATGTTCGGTCTTGAAAATGAAGTGGGACATTTACAGGGACACTCAAAATAATTCCGTAAGATTACAGTCTATGGATAAAAATCGTTTGAAACGTATTTTAATAATGTTACACTATTTCAAACACGTTGAAATTAATATACATTACTGACACGCGCTGCAAAATGCTTACTGTAGAACAGAGTGTGCATATCATTTATCGGTCATGTACAGAGACACACAAAATAATTCAGTTTTTGTACTCTGCCGGTGAGAGATAATTGCTGGAAGTGAATTTCCAGTTGTGATATGCATGTTTAATTCAACTTTTTTTTTCTTCTCTCATATTACTTGTTGTGTATAAATTGTCAGATCCACATAAAGATTGCATAAAATAATTCATTCCTGTTTGTTGGCGGAAATTGTCGAAGTGGAATTTTCAACCGTGTTAGGCGTTTCCTAATTGAACTAAATTTTAGCATATGCACTATATGTACAAATTTATAGATAATATACAGGGCTTCACAGAAGATTTCCAATAGAATTTTAATTTAATAATTTTTCGATTATAGTTGGTAATTGCTTAAATTTGAGTTTTTAAATGTGTTACGCGTTTTCCAAGTATTCGCTGAAAAGTATATT
This sequence comes from Maratus speciosus, assembly GCA_963932465.1. Classification (NCBI taxonomy): domain Eukaryota; kingdom Metazoa; phylum Arthropoda; class Arachnida; order Araneae; family Salticidae; genus Maratus; species Maratus speciosus. The sequence goes on along the minus strand of OZ010790.1, from coordinate 363,084,346 downwards.
TACCTCTAACTATCTAGCTCAAACTATAATACGAGCTCTGCAGCATTCCTTCAAGACTTTCTATTTCCAGTGGATTCGTGGACAGTCTGGAGTAACTGGGAATGGGATTGCTGATAAACTAGCTAACGGGGCAACGCTTGCCTCAACATCAGCAGCTATAGACGTTAGGTTTTTCCATATCTAGCTTCATATCTTAAAAGAAAAACAACTAAATATATCGCTACTTCAATACTGGCAAGAAGAATAGGATTATGCCGAAACGGGCGCTATAGTTGCATCTTTCTTCCAAAAGTATCTAATAAGCTATTATTACACCACAGAAATATTTATGTATTCGCGACAAATCACGGGCCATTCCCCTCATACCTCTACAATTTTAATAAGGTTTTCTCTCCGAACTGCACCTGTAGCCAAATAGGCAATTCACTGCATTATATCCTAAACTGTACTTAAACCTCACACTTTCACCTAAGAAATGGACAATCAACATCATTATCATCATGGTTTTCCTTAGTCTTGAAGAAGCCAAACCTACTTCAGAAAATTATAGACTGTGTTAGACTAATTGAGCATAATCAATATATATTTTATAATGTGTTGCTGCCAATTGACTAATTGTTCTGATAGTTTCATTAATATGTAAATTTTTCATTAGAATTTCCACAGACTATGAACTTATTCTCCTATGAAGAAAATAATTGTAAATAATCTGTACAATATTGTACAGATTGGGTGGGGCTAGTAGAGCTTTAGCCCTTGGGTAGGCCTCCTCACCTAGTTGAACCTTGTTTACTCAAACATAATCTTTTACGGTATTAAACTGAGATTTTTGTTACAGTATTCGGAAGTTCTAATCTGTACAATATTGTAAAACTTTGCCTGAATATAAGGTGGGAGATGTCTAATGTGCATCGCTGGGTGGGGCTAGTAGAGCTTTAGCCCTTGGGTAGGCCTCCTCACCTAGTTCAACATTGTTTACTCAAACATAATCTTTTACGGTATTAAACTGATATTTTTGTTACAGTATTCGGAAGTTCTATAATCTATGCTTGACGCATAATTTTTCTTTCTCCTTTTACTTTACTTTATTTTTTTTTTAATAGTGTAGTAAAAGAAATTGTTGAAATCTTTAAGAGACTGGAATTTTAGCTATTTCTATGTTAATATACGTGAGCGGATATGCTTGGGTGTGGGAAGTGACCCTTTTTTATGATATTTGATGTGAATGAAGATAAGTATTTCCGGTTATAGTTCTGAATTGGATTCATTTTAATGAGCCTATTAAAATGCTTCTTCCAATCTCGGGTTCATTTTAAAACAAAATTATGTGTACTGTCAAGCTAATAAATAGTTTTATCTTTTTTTGAAAAAGTAAGTAGAAAACTTCAGTAGTTTAATCGTTGATTAGGAAAAGGTATGAATGTTACATCTTTCTGATTTAAAATAATTCAAAATTTTATTTTTACATTAGACAACATTTAAAAAGGATCATTTAATAATTATTAAAAATGAATTTTTAAATGTTGTTTATGATTTTTTTTTAACTTCAAGTTTTCTTAATACAGTAGAGCGCCGATTATCGGAACTCCAATTAACCGAACTTCCAATTATCCGAAGAGCTTATTTCTCTCAATTTTTTTTTTTAAAACCGAACTTCCATTTATCCGAACAGCATATTTCTCTCAATTTTTTTTAAAATGATGATCAGATTGTGGATGAGATTTAAGATGAAAAAGAAATTGAAGAAATGAAAACGAATGCTCTGAAAATGACCCAGGTTCATCCCATAACGAAGTCTTTGAATGTTTGGAAACAGCTATGAAATGGCTCGAACGGCAGAAGAACTCTGATCTTATTCAACTAACGTACTATTTAAGAAGAATTCGAGATATGGCAGCATTGGAAAGAACATCTTCTGTGAAGCAAGCAGCAATCGAAAGCTTTTTTGCTTAAATTATAATTTCAGGAGTTCAGAAAATTATAAAACGAGAAAAAGATAATTTTAAACGATAAAAAAGTAAAAAAAAAAAAAAAAAAAAAGTTTTTAAACACGCTAGCTCTAACTGGTGCTGCCAGTCCTAAGCCTGGATAAAGTGTCAAGGTTTTAGTATAGTCAGAGACATCTCTTAAATTGTCTGTCCATTTATCCGAACTTTTGCTTATCCGAACTAAGGTCGGTCCCAACTTGTTCGGATAATCGGCGCTCTACTGTATATTATTTTATTTCATCTTGTCTCAAGTTATGCAATTTTTTGATCTAAAATAAGGATCCTTAAAATGAGCAATAATAAAATAAAAGACAAAAAGAAACAAAATAATTCTTTTCATTAGAATGCCAGCTTTAAAAAATAAAAATAAACATTTAAATATGTTTAATCGATCAAATTAAAAGAAAACATTATATGTATGAGGACGTGAGTTTCAAAATTTTCCTTATCAAAAATTTAAAAAATCGAGTTTTCTCTACCAATTTATTCTATTGGTGAACCTGCATCAAAAAAACAGTATAATCTGCAAAATAAATTTGCTTTATAATGTATTTCCTGGCATTATAAAATTTTGGTTTATTATGAAATGCAATGGACGCAGACAGAGGTTTTTCGCGATTTCCCAAAATTTGATATTCTGGATAAGGAATTTTGAAATTCTCGTCCTCATATATACTCATTTATATCATATATACTATGTATATAAGATATAAACTGTTTTTTTAATTTCATAGTAGCTTATTTTTAGCTTACTTTGTTTATTTCATTTTAGTTCTCTTAATACAGCTTACAACTGCATTTTAGTTTCCCTTCTGTATTAATTTCCATTACATCTTCAATTTGCACTTATCGTGCCGATTTTGTACAATTGCTGATGCTCTATTATTCATTCAAATTCGGCATTTACTTTGAAAAATTTTATATACTGTCCCTTGTTTAATATTTTTAAAATTTATTTTCGCATATGTGATTTCATTTTAACTATATCAGCATTCTAATAACATTTCTGCATATGCGCATGATATTATGAATATTATTTTAGTTACATAATCTCTTTTCAATCTATCGTTAATAATGGTTTACTAAGCCATCAGGTTATTGGTAAATTTTGCTGGATATTTCATGAGGCTTATTTTTAACTGTATTTTTTTTTTTCATTTTTCTTTTCTTAATACAGACATTTATAGTTGCATATGCGCTTTTTTGTGTATTATTTTTCATTAAGCCTTCAATTCGTTGTTGTTTTTGCATCATTGTCGCTCTGTTATTCACTCGAAATCAGCATGAGTTTTCTATCAAATTATGCCCTACCTTGTTTAATTTTTTTTTTCATTTATTGTCACATAACTCAGAAGAATTAATATATCTAATTATGTAAAATTTACGAAAATTCAAATATTTGATTCAACAGAATACATAACAAAACGTAAGTGGGAAAAAAACAGCAATTCTAAGTGAAAAGTGTGTTTGAAATGATAAGAATAATGAAAAATAACTATACATAACGAAATGCGCAACAGCACTGGAATCCAGCTAAAATTATATTACCAAAATAAGGGCTTATACAGATGATAGATAAGTATAAAGATTGCATGATACTTGGCATTAATACAAAACGAGAAATATTTATTTAAGAAAGAAGGTCTTTTTTTAAATTTTATTTTTGTAATTTCTTTATTTGAAAATAATAATAATAATAATAATATTTTGCTATTTCTTTCTTCTTTTCTTTACTTTTATTTTTTAATACGTTATTTTATACTTACATCAGTAAATAAATAAATAGAAATGCTTAATTCATCTTTAAAAGTTAAAGTTAAACTTACACTAAGTGCAAAATTACTTAAAAGATGACACAGTATTTAAAATGTTAAATTATTTTAATACCTTAGTATACTTTCAACTATAAAACTACATTCCTCCGAAGAAGACAATGTTTTATAGTTGAAAGTATACTAAGGTATTAAAATAATTTAACATTTTAAATACTGTGTCATCTTTTAAGCAATTGTGCACTTAGTGTAAGTTTAACTTTATACTTACATTTTACCTTTCGGATTAAGGTTTTACTTTTATCTGTGTAAAATAATATAACAAAAATAAAGTAAAATACTTGTTATGCTGCAGAAATTAATGCTTTTCTATGAAAAGGATTTCTAAATATAGACTGTTTAAACAAATAGTCCACTAGAAAATTATTTAATAATTACAAATCTTTTTATACCGTTCTCTTTTTTTTTTTTTTTTCTTTTTAAGAAAAAAAATTGGAAAGTATAAAATTTTCTGACATATAATATGTTTTCATTTTGTTTCACTTTCATAAATTAGAAAGTTTTGGAGAAACTACCCCTTTAACTCTATTTTCACTGCAATTCCTCTGTGAGATGACTTTGGCGCCATCTGTTGACTGCCAAGGACATTATTTGCTGTATATTTAACCATAAATTATTTCTATGTTCTCATTATTTTGTTTATTACCACGAAATTATTTTAAAAATTAAGAAATAAAATGTCGTTTTTTTCTCAAATAGCAAGCTACTTATTCCCCTCTTTTTTTGTATTTATTTGCTGCTTAACAGAAATAAAACATGTAAAAGAATCAACAAATTGTCTAAAATCTTTTAACAGAAAAACAGATAAATATGTTAAAGAAAAAAAAACGTAATAATTCTTATAGAAAAAAGGAAGAAAATACAAAGAAGCATTTTATTTATTATAATTATTATTGCGGTTGCTGTTATTGTTGAAATGACAACTTTAAATGCATTTAGAGCGCGAGGATAGCTTTCCTCTCTAGCTCGCTAACGCAAGTTCAGACCCTGAGGTCTCTAAAATCATTCTAATTTATTTTGTTGTTAAAAGACACGAAGAAAAAGAGGTTGCAAATGAAAAAACAAATAACTATTTCAATATACTTTTTTTTATGAAATAAGCATTGGCAGCGCTTTTTTTGATAAAATATCCTTGTTCGGTAACCTACCCCTCGCCCCCGCCACCCACCCCAAAAATGTGAAAAGAGAAATATGAACGGAAAAGTTTTGTGTAAGTTACATTACTTTGTGCAATCGTAAAAGAATATTTAAACTTTTTGAATAAAAATGGAAGTTTCATCTATACTCCTATTATAAAGAGGAAAAAATTGTTTATTTGTCGGAGGTAAGCTCTGGAACTACCGAACCGATTCCAAAAGTAATGGTATCAAAATGATGGTGTTGGTCCAACTTAGAACATAGGCTATATCTTATGTCGATGCCACTACCCCAAAGGGGGTCTAGGAGCAAAAAACGTTCTAAAAATGCGATTTTAGCGTTACTGAAGGGCCTAGAAATATGAAATTTTGAATATTAGTTACTTATAAGATATAAATGATGTCTAAGAACAGTTCTTAAACAATTCGAAATTTAAAAGGGGTGAAAATGCACAAAAAGCGTTCTAAAAAACGTTCTAAATGGTAGTTTCTACACAATCTCAGAAAATACCAAACCGATTTAAAAAATATTGGTGTCAAAATGATGGTGACAACGCTTGCTCCAAGATAGGCTATGTTCTATGTCGGTGCCACTACCCCAAAAGTGGTGTAGGAGCAAAAAGCGTTCTAAAAATGCAATTTTAGCGTTACTGAAGGGCATAGAAATATGAAATTTGGAATATTAGTTACTTATAAGATATAAATGATGTCTAAGAACAGTTCTTAAACAATTCGAAATTTAAAAGGGGTGAAAATGCACAAAAAGCGTTCTAAAAAACGTTCTAAATGGTAGTTTCTACACAATCTCAGGAAATACCAAAACGATTTAAAAAATAATGGTGTCAAAATGACGGTGACAACCCTTGCTCCAACATAGGCTATGTTTTATGTCGGTGCCACTACCCGAAATGGGGTTCAGGAGCAAAAAACGTTCTAAAAATGCGATTTTTGCGTTACCGAAGGGCTTAGAAATTTGAAATATTAGCTACTTATTAGAAATAAAGGATTTCTAAGAACAGTTCTTAAACAATTCGAAATTTAAAAGGGGTGAAAATGCGCGAAAAGCGTTCTAAAAATCGCTCTAATGGTGGTTTCTATACAATCTCAGGAAATACCAAACCCATCTAAAAAATAATGGCGTCAAAAAGATGGTGACAACCCTTGCTCCAAGATAAGCTATGTTTTATGTCGATGTCACTACCCCAAAGGGGGTGCAGGAGCTAAAAGCGTTCTAAAAATGAGATTTATGTGTTACTGAAGGGCCTAGAAATATGAAATTTAAAATATTAGCGACTTATTAGATATAAAGGATTTCTAAGAACAGTTTTTAAACAATTCGAAATTTGAAAGGGGTGAAAATGCGCGAAAATCGTTCTAAAAACGTTCTAAATGTTGGTTTCTACACAATCTCAGGAAATACCAAAACGATTTAAAAAATAATGGTGTCAAAATGACGGTGACAACCCTTGCTCCAACATAGGCTATGTTTTATGTCGGTGCCACTACCCGAAATGGGGTTCAGGAGCAAAAAACGTTCTAAAAATGCGATTTTTGCGTTACCGAAGGGCCTAGAAATTTGAAATATTAGCTACTTATTAGATATAAAGGATTTCTAAGAACAGTTCTTAAACAATTCGAAATTTAAAAGGGATGAAAATGCGCGAAAAGCGTTCTAAAAAACGTTCTAATGGTGGTTTCTATACAATCTCAGGAAATACCAAACCGATCTAAAAAATAATGGTGTCAAAAAGATGGTGACAACCCTTGCTCCAACATAGGCGATGTTTTATGTCGGTACCACCACCCCAAAGGGGGTTCAGGAGAAAAACGTTCTAATTTGCGTCTTTAGCGTTACAGAAGGGCCTAGAACCGTGAAATTTGGAATGGTAGTTAGTTATAAGATATCAATGATCTCTAAGGACATTTCCTAAAAAAAAAAATGAAATTTAAAAAGGGGTCAAAATGCGCAAAAAGCGTTGTAAAAAACGTTCTAAATTGCGATTTCTATGCAATCTTAGGAAGTACTGAACCGATTTCAAATATGATGGTGACAGATCTTGCTCCAAGATAGGCTATATTTTATATCTGTTTCCACTACCCCAGAGGAAATGCAGGAGCAAAATGCGCAAAAAGCGTTCTAAAAACGTTCTAAATGCCGATTTGTCGGCAATATCTCAGGAAGAATGAACCTGATTTCAAACGTAATGGTAGGAAATTGATGCTGACAGCCTCTGCTCTAACATAGACGCTATTTTATGTCGATATTACTATCACCAAGACGTTGCAGGAGCAAAAAAGCGTTCTAAATTTCGATTTTTGTGATCGGTAGGGGCTAGCAACTTAAAATTAGGCAAGATACATATTTATTAGATATAAATGATCTTTAAGAACAGTTTCGAAAAAATTAGAAATTTAAAAAGGGGTGAAAATGCGCGAAAAGCGTCCTAAAAACGTTCTAAATTGCGATTTCTACTCAATCTAAGGAAATACCAAAGCTATTTCAAATGTAATGGTTGCAAATCAATGGTGACAGTCCCTGCTATAACATAGGTTATATTTTATGTTGCTGTCACTACCATCTGAGGGTTGCAAAAGCAAAACATGTTCTAATTTGCGTTTTTTGCACAACTGAAGGGTCTAACACTTTGAAGTATGTAATGGTATTTACTTACAAGATGCAACTGCTTTCTAAGAACAGTCGAAGGAAAATTCCAAACTTAAAAAGATGAAGTGAGTGAAAAGCGTTATAAATTACAATTTTTAAGCAAACTTATAAATTACCAAACCGATTAAAAAAATAATGATGACAAATTGTTGGTGATAGAACCTGCTCAAACATAAGCTATATTTTATGTTTGTTCCACTACCACCACAGGGTTGCAGGAGCTAAAAACTTTCTAAATTGCGATTTCTGTGACACGGAAAAGGCTAGAAACTTTAAATATGGAATGGTAGTTACTTCTAAAATATAAATGCCCTCGAAGGAACGTCGAAAATAAATTCGAATTAAAAAAGGGTGAAGCGAAGCGGAGGTGCGAAAAGCATTCGAAAAAAGTTCTAAATTACGATTCTATGCAATTTCAGGGAATATAAACCGATTATAAAAGTAATAGTTGCAAATCAATGGTAACAGTCTCTGATCCTACACAGGCTATATTTTATGCCGGCGATTCTACCACCTGGGGTTCACAGGAATAACAAACGTTCTAAAAAAGGCCTTTAAATGCTTTTTAAATTACGTTTCTGTGGAATATTAGGAAATAACAAACCGATTTCAAAATTAATGTTGGCAAATTAATCGTGAGAGTTCCTATTTCAACGTAGCCCTTTATGTTGAGAGAGGTGGTAGGACTTGGAATTTGACATGATGGTTAATTTTAAGATGTAAGAAGATGGTTTCTAAAAAATTCAAAACTTCAAATGAATACTGAAATAAGCGTATTAATTGAGCATAAAAGTTTCAAAATATTTTCTAAATTATCATTTATTTAGTTTTATTTCGTTTTATTAATTTAAGTCTCATTTCTGCTTAATGCAGTGTAATAATGATGTTTAATCAAACTGTGTTTTAAATAGTAATTTTTGAATTATTCCTAAACGTAATATGTACCTTTTAATAAAAATAAAAAAAACTTTTAATAAAATAAAATATTACCTTTTAATAAAATAAAAAATTAGTTAGAACCTTTTAATAAAAATTAGACATATAAATATCACTTGGCATATTTCAAATATTACGCGAGCAAAGCCGCGGGGTTTGCTAGTTTTAAATATGACGACGTTTTCACCAGCGGATGCTTTAACCCCTTTCTCGGCGAGCGTCTTTTACAGAATTTTTAATCTTTTAACACCGGTTTTTCAAAGCAGAGATTTTTGATTAATTTGATCGGAAAAATGCTCTGATTAAAGAAGTGAAAATTTACAATAAAAAATAACTGGTGGGAATAATTAAGGATTCTGCGCAACTTTATGTGTCGCGTATCTTGTTTATATCATCACGTATCGTGTCGTTATATGTGACGCTCGTCTCCAAGGTGTTAAAGATCATGATTTATAAATGTGCGGGATCTGATGAATATGGCGCGACTTTCACATATAAAAACATAATTTAAATGTTTAAATCTACTGACATGATATTAAATGATTTAAATCTTGCTCAGTTTCGTTTAAATTTACGGCAACAAGAAAATAATCTATTATTTATGCTAAAAGTAAAATAAATGTTTCAAAGAAGCTGAAATCAAAATTAGATTTTTTTTTTTTTTAAGTCTCTTGTTAACCATGAACGACAATACACTTTTCTTTATGTAAAATGTTTTATCCACATATCATTAGGAAACCGTGCTCATGTTTCACTAAAAATTACTTCAATGCATGGAAATTCACAATTCTCTCTAAATACGGCGTAATATTCACCGATGCGTTTCGCTCATAATAATTTAATTATTTCAAAGTTTTCTTTTCTTTAATATTCTTATGAAAGGACGTCATTTCAAAACTCGCTTTATCAAAAATATATATATATATATATATATATATATATATATATATATATATATATATAAATAAAAAATAAAATAAAATAAGAATCATGTTTAAAATACATATAAAAAGCACACATAAATGTACAAAAATTACTTTCAAGTGTATGCATGTAATATAAAGATATTTAAAATATATTAAAAATATCTAAAAATACATCAGAAAAACCGAGAACTTTTTCAGCCATTACAAGGCGATCATCAGTGGGATTTAAATGTTGTTATTTTCTTTGCGCTTATTCGAGAATAGTCTTGAAGAAAACATTGTAATTTAAAGTTTGAACGTCAGATGAGATGCCAGATAACGTTATTAAAATTTTCAACAAAACGAGTTTCATCTATAATGCAACAAATCTCTCCATACTCTATGGATATCGTATGATAGTGCATCGTTACAAGCTGTATCTTTATTTGCAATTATTTCAATTGATTCTCTTATAATGGCTTCCTGGTAATTATTTGAATAATTGCTAATAAAGATACAGCTTGTAACGATGCACTATCATACGATATCCATGGAGTATGGACAGGGCCGAAACTAAGGGGGAGGGAAGAGGGCGCATGTGCCCCGGGAGCCAGAACGAAGGGGCGCCAAATGAAGGATTATACCTTTGGAATGCATCATTTTCTTCTGATGGACTGATGGCTTCCATTATTATGAAACAGCCTTTGTAAATGAAGTGTTAGGTGAAGATGAAAGAGCAGCCGTAAAAAGTTAGAACTCTGGTTTTCTGGTCAAAATGGGAAGAAAAAATGGCCATAAAAAATTATGGCCATTTTTTCCCTATTCTGACCAGAAAATCAGAGTTCTAACATTTTACGATTGCTTTTTCATCTTCACCTAACACTTCATTTACAAAGGCTGTTTCATAATAATGGAAGCCACCAGTCCATCAGAAGAAAATAACTCGGTTAAAGCGGAAACTCGGTTAAGCGGGACTCGGATAATCGGGACTCTACTGTATATTTCCTTTTACAAATGATCTTTAGAATATTTTTGTTGGTGTTCAGGGGGGAGTCATGACCCACGTGACCTCCCCCTTGGATACGCCATTGTAGATTACGTAGTTCAGTATTACATATTTTAAATTTTAAAATAATTATTAGAAAATTAATAAAATTCTCTTTGTAAATGTATTTTGTGGAAGAAGGGCGGGGGGCGCCAAAATCCATGTTTGCCCCGGTTGCAGAAAAGGCTAGTTTCGGCCCTGAGTATGGAGAGATTTGCTGTATAATAAATGAAAGCTCGTTTTGTTGAAATTTTTAAAAACTTTACCAGCATCTCATCTGACGTACAACTTTTAAATTACAATGTTTTCTTCTGGGCTAGTCTCGAATAAGCGCAAAGAAAATAACAACATGTAAATCCGACTGATGACGGCCTTGTAATGGGCTGAAAACGTTCTGGGTTTTTCTAATGTATTTTTAATGTATTTTAAATATCCTTATATTATGTGTATGCACCTGAAAGTAATATTTGTGCAATTATTTGTGCTTTTTATATGTATTTTAAATATTTAACTCAAGGTGAATATAACACTAGAATTTTAACTTTCATTTATTGAAGTAAAAATCGTGTTTCCTCTATTCCTCTATTCTGTTAATAAAACTTCACACACACACACACAAAAAAAAAAAAAAAACAACAAAAAAAAAAAACAACTAGTTTTATGGTGTTTTTCTGGCATCATTATAAAATCTGTGTTTACTGTCAAAACTCGCCGTATATTTTAGGTATGTTGGTTGCTTTCCTGGATAAGGCGAGTTTTGTAACTATAGACAGTGGCGTAGGAACTTTGTACAAACAGGGGGGGGCGGGACATATTGCGGAAAGCTAGTACCGCGGATCATTTCGTTCATTTTGGAGGGTTCCTTCATAGTTTTGCACGTTTCACAAACTGGAGTATAAAATAGAAGCATATCAAAAGATCACCAACTCTTTAATCCAGTTAAAATAATTTTTAATAGATATACTTGATACATAGAAACTTAATTTATGTGCGATCCCGAATACAATATTCAAATTTAAGGCTTCTCCCATTTCCATTTACCAAAAATTAAAGTGCTTTCTGTTGTTTTGCTTACAAATTCTTTACAAATCTCTTCCAAATCAATTTTAAAGGCCTCCTCTTTATAAATATGTTATCGGTGCAGGTAATTTGTAGTAGAGCTATATAAGACCCCCTTTTTTCTGGAAATTGGGAGGGTTGTAAACAATGAGAAAAGGGGTGAAGGCACAAACAACTGTGCTCACCACCCCCTCTCTCTCTCTTCTCTTTGTTGTTAATTGTGTAAATTTCCTAGAAAAAGTATACTTTATTTTTTTAATTCAGCAATGTATCGTAAACAGATGTGGTGCGAGAATTTCTCCCGGGGGAGCTGAGCCCGTCTGAAATATTCCAGGGGGAGCCACAGCTCCCCCAGCTCCCCCGGTTCCTACGCCCTTGACTATACATTTGAAAATGATTAGTTTGGAAATACAGCGGAACGTCCCTTTAACGAAGTTTTCTATTTAACGAAATTTTCTGCAGAACCTTGACTTTGGACACCATTAACATGTAAATTAATCTCCATATTACGAAAAATATATTCTATATGATGAAGTTTATTCCACTTTCGTGCGTGTGCAGCATTCAAACGGAGAGGCTACTGCTGCGTGGATGTAGGAATTTATTTCCGCGGATGGTATGAAAATGAAATTATTTATTTATTTAATAATTTCTATTGTTCTTGGTGCTAAACAAAATAATTTTTTTCACACTAAGACAAATACTTGTTATCGCCACTCTCTCACACAGACACTCTGGCGCTGGCAGTGTGGGGAAGCCTTCGGTACAACAAGAAGGGGATTCCAGTTTCACGAAAATGTTACAGATAAATTGTTGTGATACACGAAAATATTAATGTAACAGTATAATTTTTTAATAATAAACCAGTACAAAGTAATATTACAGACTTTTTTAAATATTAAGAATTTGCAGTACTGAGAAAAAAGATAAAAGGTACTCTACGCTTCAGTTTTTGTTTACCTCTCTTTATTATGTGTTTTTTTAGACATTATTCTACTTAAAGTTTTCTCATATGGCTACGTTTCATAAAAAAGTACTTTCCAATATTTCCATTTTGTCTGTATTTTTCATTTTATGTGCCTTTTATTAGACAAATTTCATGAATTTAAGTTGATTTCTATTTAACGAATTTTAATCATAACGAACACTATTAGGTGTAACGATGAGACTTCGTTAAATGGAAGTTACACTGTATTGTTATTCGGCTTTTTAAATTATGACAACTCTAAATAAAAAAAGACTACTTGAAAAATATGAATAAATTCTGTATTAGGATAATGAAATTTTTTAATATAAAATAAACCTCAAAAGTTGAAAAGCAAACACGGAAATATTTCATCTAAAATAATCTATTGTGATTTTAAGTGTCCCACTTGTTTGACTTTAGTTTTCTAAACATTTCAGCCAATCAGATTTAAACTGTCGGTTATTCGTTATTTTTTCTTAAATACTTGAATGAAACAATAAAATACACTGAAAATTTTAAACAAAAACATTAATAAAATAAATAAATAAATAAAAGCTCATAAATATTAACACGACTTTAAATGGCACTCTTACCTTATCTTACCTTGTAATAGTTATCATAATTATATATGTTTTCAAATCATATAATGGTTAGAGCTATTTCATTTTTGAAATTGGTCAAAGTTTTATTCTGTAAGTGCTATAATCAAGCGGTTTCATAAAACGATATTTTCAAAGACATTCCATTATTATATGCTCTTTCACTGAGTTACTGAAAATCTACTTCTATCAAGTCATTTTTTCCAGGAAAGCCGTGATATTCGGGTCGTTTCGTAAAATGTTCTATCCTAAATCGTAGTTTCTTTATATTCGAATACCCATCTCCTAAAAATACATCCCTACATTATTTCATCGTGAATAAAAATTCAATGGACTTTTAAATGACTAAAGCATGTAACTTTATACTTGTTCTTCAAAAAACATCAAACTCAAACTACAACAATCATTTTTAAGTGACCCAGTGCTTAAGGCATTTTTCAGTGCTTACACAAATTATTTACATATAAGAGGCGAAATGAGTACGGGGAAATAATGACTTGCCACACATCATTTGCTTTTAAAGTTCAAGTTTTTCCCCCTCAAACTATAAAGCTAGAAATACGGGAAAAAATATAAATTTGAATCATGTCAATTTGGTACTTTTCAACAAAGTATACACTAACGATGAAAACACTAAAGCTTTAGTTTTTCTTCCAGCATATTTTATTTTAACTTGCATTTAAGCTTTCACATTAAAAACAGAACTATTCATTTTGTTTACCTTTTAAAATTCTTTTTCTATGCGAAAGAAAGAAATGTATGCGACAAACATTTGTTTTATTAAGTGAGTGATATTTGAAATGTTTCAACTTTTCGGGGTACGATTATTTTTTTAATTTTTGAAGAAAATTACTAATTCAGTTTACAAAGCTTTAAACGAACTTTTTAAAATTTCATAAGTAAATATTGAAACACAAATGACGCGATAATAGTAAATTTAAATATATATATCAGCATGCATGCATGCAGATAATAACAATAGTAACTGTAAAACCAAAATAATAACAAATATATGTTTATTATTAGGAAGCCAGAAACGAAAGGCTTAAAGTTTTTTTAACTTATAATTAATAAACTATTTAAATTATCAATATACGCTAAAATAATAAAAATAACAAAATGTGCCAGATAATAATAAATTATTAATGTTTAATGTGAATGTTAAAAAACAAATAAATACACATTTTTTTTTAAATGTAAGCTAAGTGTTTTGAAAGAGTAAATTATTTTCTCCCCTTCAGGAAAATAATTTACCCTCTTTTCATGAAGTTATGAAACAGGAGTTTTTTTTTTTTTAATCACGTCGATTTAGTATTTTTAACAATATACAAAGTAACGTTAAACACTAAATATTTAGTTTTTTTTTTTTTTTTTTTTTACCTAGCATAATTTTATTCAAACTTGTATTTGAATTGGTCTAAACAGACTATCTCGTACAATTTTTGTCAGGTTTCTGGCGCTAATGAGCAGGTAACTAATTAAGATTACTATTATATGATATTATCGTTTTACTTATTTATTGTATTTCATATGTATCACTTATTTAAAGTAATATTTTTCCTTATCTTGAAGTTGATCCGAACTATTATAGTTAGATATTATTGCATGAACAAGCTTCATTGTATCAATGAATTCCAGCTTCCCTTTCTATTCAAGAACGCATACCACAGACAAGGCAAACAAAGAAGTTCTCGAGCTATCTAGTAAGTTGGGAAATTCCCGGGAGCAGGTAGTTTTAAAGAAGAGAAAGGTGTCCCTCTTGGGGCGAAGAATTTAGTACTTTTTCAACAATGTTCTATGTAACAGTAAACTATGTCTACACTAAAATTTTCCCATAAAAATACTCTATTCTAAGATTAACTTTAATTTGCATATTAAAAACAGAATATTCCGTGTAACTTTCAAAAAAAAAAAATTCTTTTTTTCATATGAACTATGGAAAAATATGGCGATAAACATTTATTTCTTTCCTTCAGTGAGAGATATTTCAATTGTTTTAAATTTCCCAAATAAATTCAGCGTACAAGTTTCTGTTAACCCTTTCAGGGGTGGTGGTATATTTATGAAATCACTTAATTTTAATTCCCAAATGCCACAATGACACCAAAATTTTGATAAAATATTATCCATTTAATATGAAAATGAAATATAGCCTTTTCTTATTTCCAATTAAATTTGTTGGTAAATTCCAGTGCATTTATTTATTTCAGCACTTTAGCATTGAAAATGCTTTGCCCCTGAAAGGGTTAAATAATAAATTGCTTAAGCTATCTATGTATTCTACAGAAATAATAAGAATATCAAGCATAGATGTATAAGGTAAGAATAAATTATTCAGATTTTAATGTTCAAATGAAAAATAAGTAAATACTTTACAAAATATGCGTAAGATTACTCGGGTTTAGGAATAAATTCTATTACTTCTTATCAAGGTTATATAAAACAAAGTCTGCATTCATTGCGGCAATATAAACGCCGTGCATCCTGAATATAGAGGACTGCAACGGAAAAATTAAAAGCGGCTCTCTCGGTTAACAATCCAGTACGGAACTTCAATTTGGATACAGCCCTTAAAATACGCTCGTTTTAAAATAATTAATTTCTCGGAAACTTATGGTACGAATTGCATAAAAATTCGTTTTCAGGCTAATTGAAGAGTGTAGAGTTCATTTATGCTGTCAGAATTGGGTACTGCTATTGAAAAAAACAAAGTTATGGTTCGTTTTAATATGTAGGTGACCCCCTAAGCAAATTTTATATACATCATTTAAAAGTAGACTTTATTTCCAATCGTTCGGTACCAGTAACTTTCTTCTACGATAATTTGTTGAGGAGTTAGTAGGGGGTGTTTACTTTTTTTTCCCACGACTGTACATTTATATTGGCGTACAAAAACGGCATGCATTTGCACGCATTGATACGTATATACTACACATCGCTCACCCGCAAGAAAAGTGACACATCTCGACAAAAGTAAATTTCACTGGAGAGGCAAAAGAAAATTTGTATGATTTTACTGTAACATGAAATTACAGTAATTAGCACAGCATGCAGCAGTAAAAACGTGCATAAAATCATAAAACCCTTAAGAATGAAGACGAAGGATGAGGTTTGGTGGATTGGGTAATTTTACCTCCCTACACAATCCGTACCTCTTATGTGGTCACAAATGGACATATAACGTAATAAAGGGATTTTCCGTATAACTACACTTATGAAACTTTTTGTGTAGCAAGGCGCACCTATGACAGACCTATTAGTGGAATGAAAAGCAAAATGAATTTTTGCGAGATGTGTCACTTTTCTTGCGGGTGAGCGATATTATTCTTTAAAGCAGTGCTTTCCAAACTTTATTGTTACTTGAAACGACCTTAAGGTTTTAAATTTTTTCGCGACCCATTTAACCCTTTATGTACTGAATTATGAATTCATGAAAATTTTATCTTCTAAAGTATTTTTCGTGATTTGTTTAAACTACATTAGAACATCTGCATAATCATTTAATAAATTTTAGGAGGATTTTAGAAGGATTGAAGGATTTAGAAGGATTAATTCAATTTGAATTTATACGGATTTTGTGCAATATTTATAACACCACTTAAATCTTTTATTTTAAATATTTTTCTTAGTATTTTGTAGAATTAGGAAATGTACAAATATAATGTTCTTGCAACAGAAATATAGAAATATTTCCGAATTTAAAAATTACCCCCCCCCCCCAAAATATATATATATATATATATATAAAGATGCAAAGGGAAAAGAAATCATTCTTTTAAAAATATTTTTATTTTGTGTAACCCATAATGCTTTTGGAACAAGGTCAAATAATGTATCTATAACTCATTCTAAACTGTATTACAACTAATCGATGTATTAAATGAATTTTATAACAAGTTATTTTAATGGCACTTATAAGTACCGTCAGTAGAAAGGGTTAATATGCACAATTTATCCTAAGGAAAACATGCATAAACTTCGGCATACACACGGAAACAGTAATAGATAATACTAATGGGCATTTCCATGAAAAAGTAGACATGAGGGTTGAAATTTCAAACTTCTTTTATTATTACAAGTAATATATCAAATTAAAGGTAAACATATGACACATATGAAATTACAAAGAACTAAGCTGTAAAAAATATTCTTTTATAATTTAACTAGGCTCAAAGTTAGAAAAATTTCAAAAACTTTCTAGTATATAAAATAAGGTATTTTCATTCTGCCAGATGCAATATTTAAAACAGCAGCATTTTCACTCTATGAGCGTATATTACTATTTGTGACCTTTGTTTACCTTTTGAAACACTTAATTTTTCAAAATAATTTAAAAGACCCAATTTTTAATATAAATATATTTATATTGTCCCTGTGTCACACACGTCACAAAAAAGATGCTCAAGTTATTATACAAAATTCATTTTTTCCCAAAAATACATGAAACTTTCTGAAAGTCTAATTATTGCAAGTCCGAATAAATATGAAATATTAAAAATTCATTATTTGTTTTTATTTTGTGCAGAATTTTAGTGTGACGGGTGTGACGCAATCCTTGTGATGGGTGTGGTAACATTTTAAATTGTTTAGAAATATATTTAAATGTTTCTTAAATGAAGTGTAAAGTTGAATCATTATTGTTTCTAAACATATTAAGACAAATGTGGCTTAAAAAAAGATAAATCATAAAATATATATGTTTGAATTATTTTAGCAAATTGTGAGTTGGTGGCAATTTACTTTAACTTTTGATAGATTTTCAAGAAAATGAAAATTTATTATTAATATTCTTTACATAACTGTAACTCAATCCAGTTATTTTGAAGAAGCCAAAAATAATATGGGAGACACTGAAACAATAAGACAAGTGAGCTTTTGCCGTGAACTATAGTGCTGTTTCTTAAAATGAGAGCCTGAGTCCTCACTGGACTCATCCTCAAATCACCATTTTTACATGCTTTGCATCGTTGAAAGGTAATGTGATTCGCTCCTTTGTAGTAATCAATAACGATTTGCAGCATGTTAAATAAGTATGCTGTATGGGCATTTTTAAATGTCATTACTACTAGTCTGAAAACAGTTTCCCCATCTCAAATGGTGCAAATTTTTTCTGATGGCTGTGCAGCCCTGTTTAAAAACAAATACAACATTTCAAACTGTTGCTTCTTTATCAAAAATTTTAAACTAACATGCGAATGGAACTTTTTGCTTACTTCTCATGGAAAAGGAGCGGTTAATGTAATTGGGGGATTGATAAAGTCAAGAGTGTGGGTTTTGCTTAAGTCCAGAAAAGCAATAGTTTATTCTGCTTTGGATTTTTTTTTTAATGTGCACAGGATATAGGTGCAATAAAGACATTGTATGTGTCAGCAGAGAAAATAATGGAAACTAATCAAATATTGACAGAAGGATGGGAAGGCATCAAAGTCTTATCACCACTTTAAGGCAAGTGCTGATAGTACCAACTTTTTGACAGGACAAACTACAGAATCAACACTAAGGGAGGTAAGTCACTGCTAATTGCGAATCTCCCCCGAGAAAGATTTTGAAAGCATCAGATTTAAATATCTTAGACTATGTTGTGGTTTCCCTGGCCAGTAACAAAAAGCGCAATAGCTTGTACCTTGTACTATGGTAATGTTTTGAATATCAACTTCCGTAAGGAAGAAATAAGCTTAAAATACATGCAAGCCGGTGGACCACACTGGATTTGGCCAGATATAGATGACATCTCAATTGAAAACGTTTTTGCCATTGTAAAAAAAGTAGCTACCCCATCACTTATAACAAGAAGGGGGCACTACAAATTTTAAACTAACGGCATAAAGATGTTAGTTTTATTAAATTTTGCTTGTATATTAGCTATTGTTAAGCTTTCTGTCAATACCAAGTGCTGTTTTTTTTTTTTTTTTTTTTTTGTAAATAACTTTAAAATTGTATACTTTGCATGATGTCACACCCGTCACAACATTGTCACACCCGTCACTGCAGGAAAAAAATTCTTATACATTAAAATAATTAAAATTTATTCTGAAAATTATGCATTAAGTTTAATCTGAATCTCTTTTATTAGAAAAAAATTGTTTTAATAAGGAAACATTTAAATATTCAGAGGAATTTTAACAAATGTGTATGCAAGTGAAAACTCATGTCCGGAGAGAGTCACACCCGTCACAAGATTTAATTTTTTTTTTTTTTTAATTGAAAGCTATTAAAGTTTCATGTTTGCTCAATTATTCAAGAATATGCATGGAAAAACATATCTTAAATACTTTTCAGGGATTTATTAGCTAATTTAATGCCTAAAATATAGATATAACCTCTTAAAATTTTGTCTGGATGTCACACCCGTCACAATGGAAAGGCCCTTATGTGAAAGTGGAACAACTTTTACTACAAACAAATATGTTTTATTAACTAATGTATTAGAAAAATATACAGTTTAAAAAATAATGCTATTTATGACATTCTTTTGCGCGAACGACAGAGTCTGTGTCGGGATTACTGGGCTCCATAATAATAGAACGGTTTAAACTCACTTATCCACTTTCTGCTTCGATCACATCACACTTTCAATACGCGCAAGCGATGAAGCCTGTACTTTTCTTTATGTTAGAGGCACTTTTCCAACTTTTGATACATTTTAAATCTTTTTAGGTTATTCTTACGCCTTTTTCATATTATTATGAGCAATGCTTGTCAAATTTTTCATTCTTCTTGTTCAACTGACATAAGGTTTTATTTTACATATGATAAAATTATTAAAAATGTGATGAAATCAAAAAACAAAATTTCATAAAAGATAGTGCTATAAAAAATAATGAAAGAAAGAAAATAAATGATTTTTAATAAATGTGATAAAATATATGTAAAAAAATCTAAATAAATTATTAAAATCATCTGAGTGTCATACTTTGAAATTTCTAACAAATTTCTAATTAGTATAAAATTGTGAAAGCAATCTTCCATGTTGTGGAAGCGTAAGCTCTTGTTTAAAATTATCTCTTTGCTTTTGATTTTCTTAATTTTGTAAATATGTGTTTATTCTTAAATTGTAAATAAATTCCTTTTATCGAAACTTAAGTCTGTTTTATTTTAGTAAAAAGTAATGTGCGTAATCTCTTCTATGTTTAATCTATTTTAGCCTATTCATTTTTAAGTACATTTGATTTAAAAACATTGTCAATTTTATTAATAATTTTCCTAATAGATATTTTATGTCAAAATAATTTTATAATTAAATATGACGGAAAATTCATAATTGATCCATCGTAAAAATTACAACGCCTATTCTTATTTTAATTAATTGTAATTACAGTAAAACCTCCCTAAAGCGACCACGTTCCGTTCCAATAAAAATTGGTCGCTCAAAGAGGTGGTCTCTTAATGGAAGTCGTGTTTAAATTTAGATTTTAATTGTTGAAAAAAGGTAACAATTGATGTTACTAAAATTTATTTTTCACATTAGGAAAAAATATGAAAATTTAAGTTTCTAAACAAAAGTTAATTACAACATAGTTTAAAATATGAATGCATTGACATTTCCTTTGATTTTACGGTTTTATCTTTTATAACTTTTATTTCCAAGTCCTTTCGAAGTTCAGTAAATAAATGCAATTTTTTTTTTTTTTTGGACGAGAATAAATAATGACGATTTCATTAATTTATCTATTTCTTTCAGAGTTTCCTGACAGGATAGAGCAGGGGAGTTTATTGACCGTCATTCTTAATTTGTCATCAGAGTTAAATTCATTGCCTAAAAAGGCACAAAGGGTGTTAAACACTTAAAAGTTACCGGAATAAAAAAAAAAAATTCGAAACTTAGTTTAGAAGTTTCATGAACAAGGCGTTCGCCAGAATTATTTTTCTCACAAAACCTTCTTCAAGCGACCAGGTAAAAACAGAATTTGTTTCATTTAGTCCAAAGAAATGGGTCGCTCATGGAGGAAGGTCAACTGGGATGGTCTCTGAATGGAGGTAAAATTAGTATTGAGCCTATGGGAATAAATTTCGTTCCATGAAAAAATGGTCGTTCAGGAAGGTGGTCGCTTAATGGAGGTGGTCACACAGGAAGGTTTCAGTGTACATTCTTTTTTTTTCATCGGGAGCGACACTAAATTCTGAAAAGGCAGAATTCCCGTTTTCCAGTAATTGTTCTTATTTTTAGCCAACTTTGAAATACTTCATCGCAGTTGTTGAGACCTTGTTCGTGTTGCAAAGAGCCCTGTTAAAGACTATATTACTGCGCACGCCTAGCGGAGCTTCGACTGTTGTGGTTTACTAAGCAATGGCATTTAGTTTATTTTAAAAGTAAGTACATACAAAAATTCCCCCCCGTCCTTTTTCTAAAATTTTCCAGTTATACAGCTTATTTTTTATTCGATCTTTTACTTTTTTTTTTCTCTTTTTTATTTGTTGATTTAAAGAACCTAAGTCTTAGCCTCCACCCCCCCCCCCCCTCCTTTTATTTTTCACTGCTGCCCAAGGAAATGCACCTTGTAAACTATCTCATATGTTTAGTGTCCAGGAATGTGGGACATAGGTCCCAGGCTCCTCGGCAAAAGGTCTTCGCATCATCAACATGAAAAATTACTATCATGAATAATGCAAAATTTTCTATTCTTTTTTACTGGTGGAAATTTACCCTGTTGGTAATCTGGCCTTGGGTAATCGGACGTTTCACAGTTATTACAGTCACCTAATATTTTATCGCGATATTTCCATTTAAAGCTATAACATATTGCATTTATGATATTATACTGCGGTAGATAAAATTAATTAAGCTAAGGTGCCCTATTTGCGTCCCACCAGTCACTTTAGGCCCTAAATGCTGTAATTTTCAGTGAAAACCTACTAAATTTGGATTTGACATAGACTAACTACCCACGGACATAGAAGCATAGGCAAATATCGTACAAAAAAATTCTAACAATGCAAAACATTGTTTTTCAAAAGTATCTATATATGGCAAAAGAAAAAAAAATTGTCCCAATTTCGTCCTCCTCAAAAAATTCCATACTCCGAGGCTTAACTTATAACTAAGTCAAAATTTATTTCTAAATGTCTAAGTAATTTAATTTACATTAAATTAAGGCATAAAGAAATGTACTAATTATCAGTGGAAGAATAACATAACAAACATTAGCCATGCAAACATGAGGAAAAATTGTCATGAAAAAGCATTCCTAATTTCGTCCCTTGGACGAAAATAAGAACTGAAAGGGGGACAGAATTGGGACCACGCTACTTTCCAATATGGTGGAGCTTCAGTTCTCGTAAGATGAACTGAGCGTCCTAAAACTCACTGTATGCTACTGTCAGCATCTTACCTACGTAAAATACATGCAATGAATAAGGGATAAATATTTACAGTACAGTAAATAACGTTCTACAAACGACGTAATAAAAACTCTGGTCTTCTAAAAATAGGAAATTCGGTGTCTTGAATATATGTATGCGTCTTGGCGAACGAAACTTTCACTACTGACCCCTTTTACCATCCGTTCCCTGTGCCTTGCGTGATAAGTGGCGCCACTTTCGCAGAAGCGGAGAAGTAAAGTGGGACGAAATTTGGAAAGGGGGCGAAATATGGGCACTGACCGAAACTTTTTGAAGGCCTGACCGATCGTTTCGTGACCCATAGTTTGGGAACCACTGCTTTATAGTATAAGGAACTCAATTTCAAGTTTTGAATGCGTCGCATTGCAACTTTTGAAGAATAAAAGAATCAATTTCAAGAATATGATTAGACAACAAGAAAGTTACATAACTCGAAAAGTTAGAAGAAAGTTAATATAACAAGAAGGAAAAATCATGCGCCAAACATAGATTATGATACACTTTCCAATTCAAAATACTGTAACAAAACTTCTCCGTTTAACAAAGTGAAAGATGGTATCTAAGTAGAAGAGAGTAGTATCAATTTAGAAAACACATAACACTTTTGAAAACCTTTGTTTTCAAATGTATTATGCCTAATATCAGCAAATATCAGGAATTAGAGAGTAATGGTAATTTCAGCAATGACCATCCATAATCGGAAAAGTATTCAGATTGATTTGTAAAGCCCTGTATATAGCCCCTCGAGTTCTCACGACCCCAAAAGAATTTATTAGATTTAATGCTTTGCTGCATTGTTCTTATATAATCATGAAAACGCTTAAGTTTCAGTTTTTATCACTAGGATATTTTTATTCTACCTCATATTTGAACCTGCATATGGAAAACAATGTTCTGTTTAACTTTCAAAACTTGTTTCCCTTACGAAAGACAAATATACTATAAACATTTATTTGTTTTATTCAGTGACAGAAGATTTTTTTTTTTTTTTAAGTTCTGCGGTATCGTGAGCTTATACGACAGGAGAGGATTGTGGGATTTTCAAGCGCCCCGGGCAATTCGAAACATTGAACGTTCTCGTTCTGGCTATTATATGTATTTTTATGCTACAGATTCTTATGGAACAAACAAGCTTTGTTGACAAGTTTGAAACAAATTTGTTAAAAAATTTTAACTCAGGAGAGAATCACTCCTCTTGACTCGGGTAATATAATAAGTTCGGGTAATATAATAAACTACCTAAATTTTTAATGTGCTGTTTTTCTAAATCAAGCGTCCACCGTATTTTAACCCTTAACGGACCGTAGGTTTAAATACATGATTCTATTTTAATATTCTATTCGAACCACTATAGGGGGAGTAGCCTAATTTGGACCGGCGCTTTAATTGGACCGTTGCCATTCTGCCGTTAATTACAGGAAGAGACGCCATCTACCGCTGAAATCCTACTCATCTGAATGACGTCACTCACGATTAGAAGAAGCAACCGCCTACCATGTGTTGTTGTCAGACAATTTAAAAAACCTAAAGTTAGCTGTTTTGATGTACTTTTTTCCTACTAAAAGTAAGTGAATACTTTAAAACTAAGGTAAGTTGTTATGTTTTCATATACATATGTAAATTTCTTTCTGTTAATTGCGCATATTTCTCACGCGGCTTTGTTTGATTTCGTTTTTGTTCTTAGTCTTGAAATTATCTGTTTTAAAAAATGGCGCAGTTGCCATAATTGGACCATTTTAAGTTGCTTAAATTGGACCATTTTAAGTTGCTTAAATTGGACCAGATATGCGATCATAAATTTTGAAAATTATGTAATGAATTTTGAGGACGGTACACTTTGTACATCATTTTTTTAATATTTTATAATGGATTACTATCTCCATGCAAGATTTTTTTTTTTTTTTTTTTGGGGGGGGGGGGGGTGTTACATCTGGATTAATTTTTTTTATACAGTTTAGGCCTATATAAACAAAAAAAATATTTTTACATGTTTATGCAATAAATTTTGTTTGCAATTTCTTTTATCTTGTATGTATTTGTATTTATTTTCTTTGAATACTTTATTCCTACGGCATATTTGGTTTACAGAGTTGAATTCAAACATTTTCTTCCTGGGGGATATTTGCTATTTCCTGAGGAAGGGCAGACTTTTTACAGTTCTGGAGGGTGGAATTACACTTTTTTGCCATTAAAACTCATAAAACCTCAAACCTTTCGGGAGGAGGGGGGTGAATTCAATACTGTTGAATATATAATGTTTGCGTATAATTAATCGTAGCGTATTTTTCATGAGAGCATATTTTTTAAAACACTTTTATAATATAATGTTAAAAAATGTTGAAAAAGACACGGACAAGCTGTCTGAAAAAAAAACAAAAAACAAAAAAAACAGGTGACAGCAAAACCTGTTAAAGATATAGGAAATAAAAAGGAGAGAGTAAGTTGTGAAGAAATTGACCTGCAATAAGGCTGTAGCTACAAATCCTCCCCAAAAACCAAAAAATCATTAGAAATATTATATCCTTTGGTAAATTTAGTTTTAAAAAGTACAGAGGGAGCCAAAAAACAGTTGTTTTAACATGTTCGCCATATAAAGTAAACCTTGAAATGAAAAAGCACAAAAAATCGACTAAAAGGAAGCTATCACAGCATAAAAGCAAATGGAACATCAAGTTTTAAAAAATAGGCGTAATGCAATTATCAAGAAAATGATGAAAGGGGAGAACTACAATCATAATGTAAAGAAAACTTCTGTTGCAAAAAAAAAAAAAAAAAAAAAAAAAAGTCTAATAATTCAGAATCTAAAAAGAAAAATCTAAATAGTGATGATTGGTTTTGCCTGATTTGTAAGAAAATAAAACAGCAGAAATGATTCAGTGTTCATATTGCCAAATACGGTTCCAAGTTGTGTGCGCTGGAAAAAAAAATCAATAAACGAAATTCATGTGTAAGCTTTGCATCACTCCTTAAATGATATTCAAGTAACTGGCAATTAGTTTCATAATTTCTATTCTTAATTACTGATAACTTTGATTTATATTTTGAATACATTTTGATTTAAAACAATTACACTTATTTTCAAATATCTGATTTCATTATATTTCATTGCTGTTATTTTGTTTGATTGTTTCAGT
The DNA here is from genome assembly GCA_963932465.1 of Maratus speciosus. Lineage (NCBI taxonomy): Eukaryota > Metazoa > Arthropoda > Arachnida > Araneae > Salticidae > Maratus > Maratus speciosus. The sequence continues at coordinate 363,058,741 of OZ010790.1, read as the reverse complement.
AACCGCAAACTTTGCTTTTAATAAAATTAGTTATATTCCCTAGTCATTAAAACAACCTGATTTTATTTGGTCCAATTTAGGAGACTGGTGGTCTGACTTAGGCGACCAGTTGCTGAATTTGGACCACTTTTGACAAAATTTTCAAATTAAAATAAAATTTAAGATTTTCAAAAAGAAAATGATCTAAAGCTTTATTTAGTTAGTGGATGAATTGCTTGACCCCGTGTAGTGATATTTTTCAAATATTACAAAAATTAAGTGAGTTACACCTGAAAATAAGCGAAGTGGTCCAAATTAGGCTACTCTCCCCTATTTTAAAAGTAAATTTGTTAGTAAAGTTTCTCTTGCACATGTTCTTAAAGTAAAATAAAAAGTGTTTTTTAATCGAATAAATTTGATTAAGGGTGCCAATGCCGCTCATATAAACCACCTTCATTGAAAAAGTTACATTCCAAGAATAGTCCATGCTCTCAATGAAGATGATCCGGACCGGTGAGTACAGCTGCGTATAGGAAATTCTTTTGAAGCACCCTTTAAAATACTTGTTTTTATGTGAGTGTTATAAATCCAATACATGAACAATTTCTGGACATCCTTTCACCGTCTGTCACGTTTGACACCAGAAATTAAATAATTATAGAGGCACACAAATTATGATTTTAATTGCCACATTCTATGGACCGCTGCCTCTGCTTAAATCTTGTTATGAAAAATCGCCTCTCTCAACAATAAACAGCCATGAAAGAAATCATTTTCCTTTTATTTGGCATTCGTTGTAAAGCTATGGAATCCGGACGTTGACATCATCATCGATCAAACTTACTTGATGCCTCTCTCTCTCTTTTTCTTTAAGATCAGATCTTTTTTTTTTTTTTTTTCGCTTTTTCTTTTAATTTTTTTAACAGAGGCACGAAAGTTGTAAAATGTAAATATATCGTCCAATTGACTTTCATTTATTTTTTCCTACGTTCAATATTATTTAGCTGGATTTTTGTACCTTTTGTCTTTTGCATCAAATTTGGTAAATTTTCACGTGTTTAAATAGTTTAATTGTACAAAAAGTTTATATATATATATATATATAACCATTATATAATTACAATTCGTCATCTATTTCCAATTACTAAAATTAAATTAATAAATTTAGCTTCAATACATAACACTGACATTATACAAAATAAAAATGGAACCTATGACTTGTAACACAAAATCAAGCACAACACCACTAATTCACTAGCACATTGCGGACGATTAATCCATATAAAACACATGAAAAACCACCAAATTTTGATTCAATAACCTATTAAAGACAAAAGATACAAATAACCAGCGAAATAATGTTGAACCATTAAAAGACGTATCATAAACAAATAATAGGTCAATTGGATGGATGTAGCAGGAAGCTTATATAGCATTTCACTTCATCAGGGGTACATGGAATACAAATATAAGCAAAATACCATTTTCATTGCCGTATTTTATTTTTCTTAAAATTATTACTGTCAATCCGGGTTCAGTTAGGGTGAAACAGCCTGTATTTGTGACTAAATAAGTGGTTTGTGACCCCATGTTCTACGGTAATTTTTCATCCTCTTGACTATCATCCCTCTCAATTTGTCGGTTGAATTCGGATATACCCTGTATATATTATATATATAATTATACATAATAAGAAAATTTAAATGAAAACTGAAGAAAGTGAAACATTGAAATACTGTGGAACTGTGACAGAATCACCAGGCCTACATTACCACAGCTATTTGTACAGAAATAATTTCGCAACTAAACGGAATATAGGGTAATCTTAAGTGCATTTTTACTTTCTAATATGCACATGTATTGGAATCATGAAAAATTTTGCCTTTCCACTTTGTATATGTATATTTTAGGATGCTATGAATACGATTTTACTATCTTTGGGGAAAAAAAAAAAAAAAAAAAAAAAAAAACGCTGTTTGTCTGTCTGTATCTGTTACATATTTTATGGGCCGTACTTCCAGAACTTCTAGCGGATTTTTACTAAACGTCTTATTCACTGAGGCCTTGACGTAACTTAGTGCTGATTAGATTTTGACGGATTTTTGTATCTCGATAGGTGATACTGTTGTGCTGTGCTTTTTTCTTAATTTCATGGGTAACTATATTTGTCGGCATCTATAGCTTAGAATTTCACCAGACTTCACATTCAATTACATTTGGACAAAAGTTGGTGCAGATGACTTTTTGATACATATATCCAAAAAGGTGACACTGATGTGATGTGTTTATTATTATCATTATTATTTACTGATCATTGTAACTGTTAAAGTCAAAGAAATGAACTGTCTTTGGAAATAGGCGGTAGGTAACTCTGCTATCTATTAATGTATTAGAATGAAAGAAGAAAGTTTTTGTTTTATGGCTATAGCTTACTAGCTTTAATAATTACTTTTACAAAGGGAAATAAAAGCGTATGATGTGTTACGACATCACAAAACTATTATCTTCAGGACACACTGATAAGGCATATTCGACTTTTTCAACAAATTATTTTCTTTTAAAATACAGTAAACTCTGTCTAAGGCGGAATCGATCGGGACCAAGAAAATTTTCCGCAGTAGACAATATTCCGCCTTAGACAAATTTTACTCTATGCCTATTAATTCGCAGGGACTTGAAAATCTTTCCGAGTTAGACAGATTTCCGTCTTACATAGAGTCCACCTTACAGAGAGTTTACTATAATATTTATTCGTACTTATCGGTTATACTAAATTTCATCCCTTTTTTAAATTGGAATATATATTATTTTATAAAGACTAGCTCTAAGGACAAATATCCCCCCCCCCCCAAAAAAAAAACAAACCCTCAGCTATTCAAGAATTTCAAAATTTCAAACATATACAGTAGTACCCCGACTTATGTCCCCTCGACTTACGTCACCCCGCATTTACGTCGTCTGGGCGGGGGAAAAAATTCCTTAATTAAGATGCACTTTAAACTTTTTTGAAGTCTTTTGGTTCTATGAAATGAAACTTTTCCGCGACAGTCAAGTGATAGTGACAAATAAATAAAAAAAGTCACTAGAAAAAGGTTAGAAAACTCACTCTGCTGTTAAAAAAAGCTTCTAAAAGTTTTTTAAAAAAATGTCTGTTTAAACTTTATTTCAAGATTTTTTCGTATCCTCAAAGACTCGAACGCTGCAGCTGGAAGAACAATAAATTGTACCGTATTTTATGGAACAAACGCCGCGGCGTTTGCGATTTTTTTTTAAAATACCAACTGAGTTTCCTTAATTTTAAAAATTCATAAAAATATTTAAAATCGGATTGAAATATTTTAAATAAAACTTCAGACATCTTAAGATATTAAAAACGAGGCATCCTACAATGCTGAGAAAACTTTGATTAAAGTTAGGTCAATGTGACGCTGTCGACAAAAGTAGCGTTCCGACAGATGCTGCGTTTACAACGGGTGCGGCGATTGCGATATTTTTAAGCTTATTCAGGCCAATTTGAGGAGTGCGGCGCTTACGACGGGTGCGGCGTTTCTTCCATAAAATACGGTAAGTTAAAAACTTATTGTTTTATTCCAAATTCTTGTATTGCAAACGCATTTTTGTGCTAATGTTAAATGTATGCAACATAAACCTTAAATACAATAGAATTTATTACTTTTTATATAATTTTTATTACTTATCCTTTTTTGCTTATCTAAATGTACCTCGACTTACGTCGCTAGTCTTGGAAGAATTGCTGATGAAGTCGAGGTATTGCTATACTTTCGTATTAAAAATTACCATAGAGCTCAACTTAACACCTAATAAACCGACAAATTTATTTTTTAAAAGTACTGAGTTGACAAAATTTTTAAAATCAGAAATCTTACTTTTAAGACATAAAACATTACAAAACACTCCGTTGTAAATATTACAATAGAAAAATTTCAGCTAATCATTTATCTATGCATCTATAACATATCTTCATTTAAAAAGTGAATCATAGCAAATAATATTTTAATTAGTAATCTGTTGCTGTCCAAACATTACAACAGAAAAAATTCAGGCAATCATCTACTAATCTATCTATATAATATCTTCATTTAAAACGTAAATCATATAGCAAATGGCATTTTAATTACTAATCAGTTGCTGTCTGGTGCGGATGTATGCTACTTCAAAAGCAGAAAAATTTATTTTAATTCCTTAGAACCGGTACATAATTTAAAAAATTAATTTTAAAACAATCATTGAAAAACTCATTTTTTTTTGTTTTTATTTAGAATTAGTACAAATTTACAGTGACATTAACTAATATTCCTGTAAATTTACAAAAATTATTACGTTGTGCACAACTTTTTTCAGAATTCTTTTTTCTTTCAGAATATCGTTTATTCACTATCACGGGTAATAAAAAACATCACCCCCTTCTTTTACAGATGATAGGTAAAAAAGAACTTTTAGAGTAGATAGACATCTGATGTGAAATGCATACGTTATCTTTGATTTTGCATATGACAAGCTGAACATGAATAGCATAATTAGTTATTATGAGATGACTGTGCCTGTTTCGATGAATTTTAAGATAAAGCAGCTGTATTAATATTAGTATTTTTTAAGTTCTTTTTTCTTAAGAGATTTATATATATATATATATATATTTACATGCATCTATCAAGGCATAATCAGATTAGCCAATGTTATTTAAGGAAGACTGATAAAAAATGGAAATGATGAATAAAAAATATACGATCACGTAAGTTGTCATCATAAATAGAAGTACACTGGATCGCATAATAAAACTGCTTCAAAATGGAGTGAATGCGAAATAAACCTCATAAAAAAGATATGTATATTTAATTTTATTATTTTTTATTCATTTTAGACGAAATGGAAGCAGATTTATTGTTTATTTCTTTGTTAATGATTACATTAAACATTCTGCCGCTACCCATTCCGGAACATACAAATTTTCATTTAATATTGTGCCAGAATCAAGATGTTAAATTTACTTAAACTATCAAATCCCGCAAAATATTGAAACTGCTTTGTTAAAAGATTTTTGTCGGTAAAAATGAAGTTAGTGCAAAGCTTTCGTTTATTTAGATTTCGAAATTTTAAAAGCATTTCTAACTTTCCCTGAATTGCCTTTTTCACATGAATAACGACGTACAGTAAATCCCCTATTATTCGCGCGCGGATGATCCGCGGTGCGGTTTATCCGCGAAGCGAATTTATTTTTATTAACCATTTAGAAATGGTTGTTGTTTTCGGTCGAGGATGGGGCCAAATGATGCTCGCATTTTATTTTTTTTAACGAAATTCAACGATGCTCTTTACTTTTAGAAGAATTTTTATTTGAATAGGTAATAGAAAGGCATAAAATCGTTAAAAATTGTTTGAATGGGTAATCGAGAGTCATAAAATCGTTAAAAATTAAAAAAGTTACAAAATGGGTAGGCGCAAATTATCAGATACGGAAAAATCCAAAGCCAAAAAGCGGCGCCGAAATGAAAATCGTCTTGAAAAGCAAAAATCGAGGTCTTCAACTCATTATGTAGGCCATGAAAATCAAAGTCTTCAACTGATTATGTAGTCCATGAAAATCGAGGTCTTCAACTGATTATGTAGCCCATGAAAATGGATTACAGAAAAAAAGACGAACGCGAAAAAGGAAACAATCTAATGTTTAATCGATTGATAGTAAAAAGCCATGTCTCGAGGGGCTCCAATCCACTAGCCACGGCGTTTTATAATCGGTCGATTCTAACCGGGAAAAATTGAGTTCAACATAGGTAATTTGTTGCAATCTGTGGATGATTCGGTGGAACTGCTTTCGATTTGTAAGTTGTTTTTTGTTCTCTAAGCGGGACCAAAAATTCCAAATGGTCGTTGTAATCTATTAAATTACAATTCTTTTTTTTTTTTTTTTTTTTTTTTTTTTTTTATTATTCAAGCAACAGCAAGGAAAGTACAATAAGCCCTACTAATAAATATAAACCTAAAAATTCATGTATTCGAAAGTAATAGAAGATTATTTCTGGATTCGGTTGCCAGGTTTAAAATATCAGATATAAAGTCTTGATGTCTTTTCTTGATATTATTAACAAAACGTAAACACAGCAATTAAAATATTTAACAATTAAATAAGACTATTATGATAAATTTCAGGGGAGCATATCAAGAATAACTTCATTTTTGAGATAGGAAAGGTGTTTCCAAAGTAAGAAGCAAACACAAGTGACTGATTTTTTTAAAAAAAAGTATAACTTAACACTTTTTGTACATATGTATAGCATTGTTTCATGTTCTTTATTTTAGTGATTTAGGCATAAAGAAATGGTTTCTGCTGTACAGTGCATATGTATGTATTTTAAACATTTTATTATGGGGTTTTTTTTCCTACTAAAACATCGTTTTTAAATTGAATTTTTTTTTTTTTTGTGCTTGCTCATAATTTTCAGTCTTTTTCGGGTTATCTGCGGTGCCCTTGTCATCCAATTCTGCGTATAATCGAGGCTGTACTGTATATACAGAGTGAGCCAGGAGTGCATAAAAAATTCAGAAGTAAATAATTATTTCAAGAATATGTGACTTTTTACTGGTATTAATTTCTTAACAGGAACAAAGATAAATTTTCATTAAAAAGACAATTTAAAAAATGTAGCCTATTTGTATTACATTATTTTGCGTTATTTATAAGCGAAATCATATAAAGTACCAGTAAGATGAAATGTTGCAAGTTCTTAAACATGTTATTAGGGTCCGATTTTTTTTTTTTCTAATTTTGGTGGAAGATTATTTTTAGATTGAAAAAATGAGAAGTAGCTGTCCAATGACAAAATTTAAAGTTTTTCATTTTCATTAAAAAGACAATGAGAAAAAAAAAATATATTTGTATTCTGTTATTTTTTATTATTTCCACAAGTGAAGTCATATAAAATACCAGTAAGATGAAGTAGTTGTAACTTCTTAACTATATGTTATTAGGTTCCGATTTTTTTCTAATTTTAGGAGAAAATTATTTTTAGATTAAAAAAATTCCTACAGCCGGAGGTAGATTTCGAAGTTAAGTAACCAACAAAAACTAAATCAAGATTACAGATATAACCCAGTTTAACAATTTTATATGGCCGTTTTTGACGAATTTTTAATTTCATTTTTCTGTAACAGCTGGTTTTATCAGAATCATATTAAGGTGGTGTTAATAATAAAAAATAAATAAATAAAAATAAAATCCACTCTCAACAACTCTAAATTTTCTGACACAAATTAAGACACATTTTTAAAAGTAAAGACTTGAAACTTACATGATTTTTTGAAGAGATTTATAAACGACGTGTGTTTTTATTTTTCGTTCAATTAATTAGAACTTGTTTTACAAACAATTATTTTCTCAGTACGACCATTTTTTTTCGTTTCCAGCATTATGACTTCGGAAAATTCGGTTCAAAATACACACTTTGATAGCATTTTTAAATATATATTCTGCCTTTATCAAAAAATCGGCCAATACAGCGCATTATATAGTTTCTGAATAAGAGAACCTGCCAATTGGATGCGTTTGAGAGCAAAAATGCATTTTAAAATGAGGCAGAAAATAAGCCGTTTGGATTTGGGTACATCCTTAACATGATAATTTTTTCGTCAACCCCTATTTTTTTTTAATTTGTTTTTGCTGTAAGAGTTGGTCCTATCAAAAACTTATCGATATGAAATTTGTAGTTCACAAAACCCCTCCCTTCCATCACCTTGGTCCAATTTTGTCCATTAATGAACTTGACAGAGATTTTCTACCCCTTAATTTTATGTATCAGTTTGGAAGAGATTTGTGCAGAATTATAGAAGTTATCGTGTCCATAAAAAGTGATATATATATATATAGAGAGAGAGAGAGAGAAAGAGAGAGCGTTAATCTATCTATCTATCTATTGAAGTTTAAGTTTTGAACTGGGGGTGGTTTTGGGTTCTAGGGATCATGATCGGCGTAGATCTGCAAAATTTTTTCAGAAATTCCAACATAGGGGAGATTGCAATAGGTAGTCGGGTAGTAGGCAATAGTATTTCTTACGAAATCTACCTAAAAATGAAAAGCAGCTGTCTAATGACAAATTTAAGGTTTACTGAACGTGTTATTCACTGAAATCTAACGAATATAGTTATTTTGCGCACAACTCATATGACAATAGATTAAGGAAGAATTTTTGGAAACGTTTGGAAAAGGTCATATTACAAGTGGACCTATTACGTAGGTTTACGACGTAGCAACTTTCCAGCATATTTTATTTGTTTTTATCATAAATTATTCGTTTGGACAAGAAGCCCTTATTTTAAAATTTAAATAATGAAATATATATTTGGAATAGAAGAATAACTAACGGCATAAAGAGATTCAAACGAAATTTTTCCCTCTACTAAATGTTGAAACATAAATGAAGTGATAATAGTAGATATATGCGCTTATACTATTATTCCTACATGCAGATAATAACAAAAATAACTGTTAAGTAAAAATAACAATCAATGCAAAACAATCATTAGGGCGCAAGACCTAAACTGGTTAAAAAATATTTTACCTTATTGAAGTCGTTAACTAAATTAAATTACTGTTATTTATTTAGGGCAATACATTAACCTCAAAATTTAATGCGCGGTTTCTAATTTTGTAATTAGTGAAAAAAGGTTAAATTCGCTTAAGCCAGTTCTATTCAATCTATGCTTCTGGTAGCTATTTATTTTTAGGGCTTTGCCAAAAAATTCAAAATAAGATTTTAAAACATTTGAATTTATACAAGAATTTTTTCCTTAAGGAACAAAAAATAATCCCTGCCGGCTCGGCTACAGGCGCAGGTAGATTTCAAAGTAAAGTACTAATTTCACCAATAAAAACTAAATCAAGATTAGAGATTAATCCAGTTTAACAATTTTACCTGGCCTCTTTTGACAAGTTTATAATTTCCCTTTTCTGTAAGAGCTGGTTTATCAGAATCATGTTAATACGATATTTTTTCACGTTTTCCACTTTTTAATTAGTTTATTATTATCATTATTATTATTATTATTATTATTATTATTATTATTATTTATTTATTTATTTATTTATTTATTTATTTTTTGGTAATTGGATCCACAGTTAAGGTTATATATATATATATATATATAGGTAGATAAATAGATAGATATAGAGGTTACAACAATAAAATAGTTTTTAGCCAAACCAACCTCATTAAAATATACCAATTAGCATGAGGCTCGATTACGGAAGTTATGAAGTTTTGCCGGTTTTCACAAAACCTCTCCCTATTTCCGTCCCCTTGGGCCGATTTTGTCCATTTGGAATTTCCGCCGAGATATTAGCCATCTCAATATTTTTGGTGAGTTTGAAGACGATCCGCGCATAATTGCGACTTTTATCGTGCAGACAAGATTTAGCACATACATACGTATATATATATAAACTTTTTAGATGGGGCTGGTTTTGGGTTCTTGGGATCATAGAATGAAAAGTTATGAAGGAATTTTTCAAAAGTCGCACCATAGTAACGACTGCAATCGGCAGTATTTCTTATGAAATCTATTTAAAAAAAATAATTTTATCCCTCTTTACACCCGATCAGTTTATTTACACTTCTGATCTCATAACTTTGTTTGTCAGAGGTTAAATAAATTATATTTATAAATAGCTTTTAATATTATTTTAGGATCTCCATTTTATCTTTTTGGTTTTTGTGGAGTTAAACTGTTAAAATTTCGTTAAAATGAAAAACGGCAGCACGACTTTTTAAAGCAACTTTCTGGCTAGGAATCTCTTTCTAAGTGGAAAAAAAGTGCATACTCATTTCATTAGTAATTGAACTGTTTCTTTTATTTTCACTCAATGTATTTATACATTCAATCTCGTAACTTTCTTGGTCTGTGTGCAGCTTAAAACAAGTAATATATATATATATATATATATATATATATATGTAGTCAGTTCCTACTTAGTTAAATAAGAGAAATATTTTCTCCCATACAAAACTAAAATTAATTAATTAAATTTAATTAATGAATTAATATTTAAAAAACTGTATTAACATCAAGTGTGATCTACTGCAAGTTTTAAAAAATGTATTTGAACCTGAGTGGATGAATAATAAGTATTTTACTAACGATTGAAAACTTGAATAAAATTAATTAATTAAATTTAATTAATGAATTAACATTTGAAAAAATCGTATTAACATCAAATGTCATCCACTACACGTTTTAAAAAATGTAGTTGAACTTGAGTAGATGAATAATAAGTATTTTATTAACGATTGAAAATTCGAATAAGAGAATTTTTTTTCTCCCATATAAAACTAAAATTAATTAATTAATTTTAATTAATTAATTAATATTTGAAAAAACTGTATTAACATCAAGTGTCATCCACTACAAGTTTAAAAAATGTATTTGAACTTGAGTGGATAATAAGTATTTTATTAACGACTGAAAATTTGAACAAGATATATAAAAATAGAGAGAGTGTGAACTAATAGTAGGAATTGAAAACGGTGGCCCAAATTGGCACACCATTGGGTGAAACAAATGCTCAGGAGCAATTTTTCCTGATGAAAGAACCAACAGCCGTCATTTTCCAACGGCTTGAACTGCAAGATCGCCAGGCTTGCAATTTTTTTGTCCGAACTTAAAATCAGCATAACACGTTCTGTGCGAAACATTCGGACACAAACACGCCATGCAATCATTGAGCATGCTATTTTTCAACTCTAGATGGTAGCAGGCAATGTTGGTCATCATATTTAACATTTTTTGCCCCTCATTAGACGCATAGATTATTTATTTCACGTTAGATATTATGAATAAAGTTATTATAAACTCTCTACTGGTGGTTTTTTTCAGCTAACCTTTTTTTCCCCTTAGTATAGAAAAAAATTCCGTTATCTTCTTATTACGTTTCCCAGGTCTCATGACTTTCTGATAAATAGTTTTTATGTTAGCCCTCCCGCAATGTGTACTTTAATTTGGTACACCTTGTATCAAGTAATATTATAAATATTATTTAGCATGCTTTTAAATTGCCATTTTCTCATTGGTTTTTTAAGCAAAGTTTCATTAAGTTGAAAAATGACAACAAATCTTTTTAAAATAACTTTCTGACTAGGAATCCAAAAGCGGAAAAAATATTGCGTAAAATTTTTATTTGGTTGCTTGAGTTATGATGTTGATGATGATAATAATAATAATAATAATAATAAAAACACGCTACCGCATTTTGAAACTGAAGAGAAAAGCATAGGTTATGTGTGTGTGTAGAATATTTTTTTAAAGAACTGCATCATTATGACGATTTAATTACTTGATCTCAAGATAATAGAAAAGCTGAGCAAGAAAGTAATGAAGTGGCCCAGGGTGATGTGCCCGCCGCCCGGAAGATTTGTGATTTTATATGTTTACTGATGGCCTAGAAATGCAAATACCCTTTCGGAGCAAAAAGCCTAAATCCAACTCTGTCTACAAGTCTAGGAATATTAGTGACGGAAACCTGTATTCAAATCCGAACTCACTTCTCTATGACGCATTGACGAAGACTTCTTTATTCATAAATATGTGACATTCGCGAGTATTCTTAATTTTATATCAAGAAATATAGCAGCTTTTCCCTTTCCCCTTAACATTTAAATACTTTCAGAAAATGTTATCAAAATTGGCTTTTTAAACACATTTTTAGAACAACATTAAACATTAAACATTACACATTTTTTTTTTAGAAATTTCAGAACACATCCGTCACGGATATATCGTCATTAGAATCAATCAAGTATAATTCAAGTTATATACTTTCAGAAGAATGAAAAATGCTGTTCGATTTTTTGGTGCTTAGTAATATCTTCCAATTTAATACATTTCGTATAACAGTGATTTGTGAAAGTGACAGAGATATTCAAGTCATTCATTGGGGTAAAAAATTGAGAACATTCTTAAGCGTCTGAGAAGCTTTTAAAATTTCAAAATCCCATACTAATGATATCAGATATATATAATTTAGCTGTAAAATAAAACAAGAAAAACTAAAGGAATTCTATAAAATTTAAATATCTTTCAGAAAATGTCGTCAAAGTTTGCGTTTTAAGCACATTTTTAGAACAACATTAAACACATTCCTTTTAGAAATTTCAGAACACATTGATCACGGATATATCGTCACTGGGAACAGTCAATTCTAATTCAAGATATACTATATTTATCGAAGAATAAAATAATCTGCTTTCGATTTTTTGGTGCTTTAATAGTAATCTCTTCATTTCGTATAACAATGATTTGCGAATGTGACAGAAATGTTCAAGTCGTTCATCGGGGTAAACGATTCAGAACATCCTTAAGCGATTGAGAAGCTTTTAAAATGTCAAAATCCCATACTGATGATATGAGGGATGTGAAAAGAGGGTAAATATTGAAGTCAGGTGTTGCCTACATTACACATAAAGAAATATATATATATATATATTTCTTAGTTACTCTTGGTTTTGTTAATTATTGTTTTAGTTACAGTTTGTTAGATGTTTTTTCGTGTAATAAATTATGTGAATTTGGATTTTTCAATATATATATATATATATATCAATCTATATATCTGAAAAATAAAACAAGAAAAAATAAAGGAATCCAATGAACATTTTAAGTGTCTTTATAATTATAACACTGTAAAGTACCGAATAAGTACATTTTTCCTTTTATTATAATGTACGTTTATGAATTAGTATGAATTATCTTCACTTGCTTTCAAAATTGAAAATGAAATTCAAGGATTACTGCTGTGTTTTAATATTTTAACGTTATAAAAGCCCAAAATTCTTTAAAATAATAAAACAAAACGCTGGAAATTTTAAGAACGCCGCGCTGCAGAACCTTTCTGCACGGTAGTAAAGAAGAATGGAATAAAGAAAATCTAGAAAAGGCAAAAGTGAGAAATTGCATAACGTTAATCAAGACAGACAATGAGAAACATAGTATTATCATATTTTCAAAATCAAGTATTCCAGATTCCCCATGAAGAACTCGGAATTGATGAAGTTTCAGTAAATTAATCGATTTGGCATGAAACAAAACATCCTTCTTCATATCATGGGCAGGGATGTAGTGGAGGGTATACGGGGGTATACGTCGTATACCCTCTGGATTTTTTAAGGAACACCGTATACCCTCTGTTTCTCAAGAAAGCTATAGTATATACACTCTAGGGTATACGCTCTGCCTTGAGCGTATACCCTCTGCTTAGAGAGTATACCCTCTGTTTTTTTTTTACGACTACACCACTGATCATGGGTGTAGAGAGGAGCGTGAAAGAGATTCATCCAACGTCATTCATCCATCGTCATTCTCCCAATCTTTGAAAATAGTAAGATATAACTTGAAATGATAAGCGACATGGGCGTCGGCGGAAAGAAATCAAAAGAGGGCAAGATTTGGGAAAAGATGTGCATGTAATCTACAGTTTCGTCCACTTTTTTAAATGCAGAGTATAAACAGGGAATAATCTAAACTAAGAATTTGTTGCTCCTCGTGGAAGACAATTTCTAAACATATAAACATAAAAAGCAATGCAAAAATAGGAATTAAGATATATTAAATAGTCAAAAATATGTTTCTGCCAACATTTTAGATAAAGAAGAATTATAACAGCTCACCCTTTTTCTCTGAGCCCTGAATCCTCGTTTACCCATTTAAGATGAATTGAAAACACATAAAGGTAAAAAAAAACAAACAAAAAAAAAAAAACACCCCAGACCCCTGATGAAAAAGTATCAGTTTCCGTTTCTTTTGGTCTTTAATTATTCTAACTTGGTGCGAAGAAATTTTATTTATTTATTTATTTTTAACAGTCAGAAATAAAGAAAATTTAATTAATTATATTTTAAAATCCAAGGAGCCCCTCCCTTACTGGTGCCTATGTTAAGTGAATGTATCAACTGGGCACCACTGCCCTCCCCCCCCCCCCTTTAAGGAAAACCCTGTGTAAGCCCCTGTCAAGATCGCCAAGAGCAGCCGTTTTTGAATAGAACCAGTGCAGAGGCGAATTACCCATTAGTCCAATCCGAGTAGTCTGAAGCCTAGGAGCCCGAAAGGAAAAGGGCCCCCCGGTGCTAAGATTTTCTTTCGGGTTTTTTTTTCTTCAGATCGGGCTAATATGTAATGTAAAATAAAAATGATGTGCAATATTCTTCTGTTTCATTCAATTATTAAACATTGTAGGCAATTAACATATGGACGGTATTCCAAATGCTACCCATGGCTTAATTTGCGTCGGTGCCCAAAGGAGCTCAGCTCTGGCACTTCTCTGTTTTTAGTAAATTCTTAAATATTGGTCAGAATTCACCAGAGCTCATAAATACAGGGCTCCGGACAGTGCAATAGCGCTTCCGAAAAACCGAAGCCTAAATTATCTCTTCCTTTCCTTCCCATCTCCAAGCGTTTCCATTATTTTTTTTATCAAGGGCTTGGGCTGGCTCAAGCTCAATCTGTGTTACATTCAAAATTTTATTAATTAAGGAAAAAAAATTCTCCTTAAAAATTACGTATTCTATTTCGAATCATTTTAATGTTAGGGAACACAGAAATTGTGCTTTTCTATTCCAGTGATGTTTGCAAATTTATATGTGGCATTGATGCTGGCGACGTGTCAATACGGCGCCACTCAAGAGACTGGACAATGGATTTGCTTTCAGTTCGATTTTCTTTTGTGACAGTGGGGTAATTTTTAATTGGCTGGTGTATTTTACTTTTTTACTTAGATATCTATCCTGAAAAGAATATTTTCTCTTTTTAGACAACGATCCTCTACGATCCTCAACGATCAAGCTAATCCTCTAGCTTGAGGTTTTGTTTGTTTCAGGTTTTTAGTCTTCTATTGTGTACGAGTATGAAATCACGTCAGTGATTTTCCTATTTATTTCGTGTCATGAACGCTTCCCATGCTAAAGCTCTGCTCTGCACATTTACGAGGTCACTTTCATTTGTAAGTAGATATAATTGTCATGTATTGTTATTCTGATAGAAAGCAACCGAACAGTGTTTCCCCCTTTTTCTATAAAAGCATCGAATCTTTCCGATACCGGAGTCAAATTTTTAATTTAATCTGATATTCAGGGATTCACCAAAAAATATTGTTATGCGGAAGGAATCGATTATAGTTTAAGATATGCACCTTTTATAGGAGAAAAATGTTCTTCCATTTTTCAGCTGATAAATATTAATTTCTGTAAATTTCATTCATTTTTTCGCAAAAATGCATAGCTGTGAACTGTTTCTTTTTTGTGTTAACACTATTTCCAAATCATAATCCTTACCATATTTAATCGCAGAATTCTTCAATTAATTAACATTAAAATTATACAAAGATTTCTATTCGGAAGGAATGATAACTAAAAAGTGGAATAGTTGACAGCTAAGTATATGCACATAGATGTAGATAAAACTTTTACTTTGCTAAAAAGAAAAGTGCTTTAAATTTTGCAAATAATATATGAAATATAAATATGCAGATTGGAGTGACGGGAGAAGGGGGGATCACGCAACGGTTGTTAATAGTACAGAATATTAGGGCTCCAGTACTTTTTTTTTTTTTTTTTTGTAAGAAACTAAGCCTTGGCTACTCCCCTTTTAGTCTTTTCAATATTCATAAAAAGAAAATACTGGATTCTTGCAATTTTCGACTTCCAGTTTGTGATGGATTTACACAGAGTCGGCTTTTGTCACCAATCCTAGCCCTGGGCTAGATTTTGTCAGCATCTCTACAAATGATATCTTTTAAAGAAGCTATTAAGTTTTAATCAAACATTTTGTCTTTTTTTCGCCCATTAATTTTTAGCACCCTGGGCAATCACCCCACTAGCCCACATAGTAAAATTCATTATTAAACTAAGAAAGTTCTTTTGATGTTAGAGACTCCGTATGAATGTTTATGTGAAAATACATTAATTTTTAAAAATGCTGTATATCCATTCTAAAAAAAAAAAAATGTATGCTAAAGTTTCAGAAATGTTCTCAGAATTGCATCATAGTGAGTGATTCAAAATAAAGGCTATGTAGATTATCGTTTAAACCACAAATGATAGAAACATCCTTCCAATTCCAAAAACACGTACAAATGATGTTCAGTTTTCATTTTATATTGAGCTCGAATCTCCAAGGGTCGTTCGATAGCTTCAAAGTCTTTAATTTGTATAATTTTGCTGTTAAATTTGTCCGGTGTCGCGGTTTAATTTTTTTTTTTTTTTCCTGTCTCCCTTGCTTCCGCTAGAGAGTCGGAGTAAGCGAAGAGAAGCGAAAGGACAGAGGACGTAGAGATCTGCACGGGCCGGGCCGGACCTGACTCGGGCCTTACTTTTTTCCGGAAGAATCGGGCCGGGCCGAGCCGAGCCGAGCCTAACTAATTTTTTCTGTACAGAGCTGGGACTGGTTTCTTTTCTAGTTTCCACGGTCTAAAATTTTCAGTCCTAGTTTTGAGCCAGGCCGTATGAAAATCATTGTCTCGGCGTGACCTATTCGTTCAAAGGTCAGTAAAATTAAGCCTGGCCCAAAGATTTTTGCAAAATATGCATACATTTTTGAATCGCCATTATTCTACAACTAAACATTAAAATTTATTCTTTTTAAAGAATAGTAAATTTCTACGCTAATTAAAATATAGCTAAATTAAAATATAGTAAAACGTGTGAAAAGGAACCTTCCTATAACGGAATCCTGTTTTAAACTGAAAAACGTGTTGATCCACGCAAAATTAATATACTAATACGTAAGAAAAGAATATATAATACATTTAGATTTGCTAAGAAGGGAACTTGTCTATAACGCATTTTTCTTTCTTTCTATGTGAGTGAGCATTAGAAGATTTTACCGTATAGCATTTTTCAGATTTTTAACAATTCAATGCATGGAATATGGATTAACAATATTAATGATAACTGAAACATTTACGTAGAAGAAATAGCATAAATATAGCAGCCTGCGGCACTTATAAAAATATAAAAATGTGCGGGTATATAAAAATGAAGTTTATAAACATGAAAAAAAAGTTAAGATAAAAACTTTTGGTCAGAACTCGTAAGAGTCAATTTTTTAACCAAATCAACGTAAAAATCAATGTTTTGTAGCAATTCATTCGGGCCGGGCCGAGCTTTTACCTGTTATACCGAGCAGGGTCGGGCCAATAATTTTTTTTCTGCGGGCCGGGACGAACCTTTAACTTTTCTATCGGGCCGGGGCAATATTTTTTTTCTACGGGCCGAGCCGAAATTTTTTTTTCTATCAGTCGGGTCTGGCCCGGGCCTGGAAATTTCGGCCCGTGCAGACCTCTACGTACGGAACGTGCGTGTCGCGCTCCGCGAATTCTGCGGCGGTGATTTTTTTTTCATTCTGATATCGTTGAATCAGAATTATACTTTAAGATGTGCGCCTTTTATGGGAAACTGAAAAACGTTCTTCCATTTTTCAGCAGATAAATATTAATTTCAGTAAATTTCATTCATTTTTTCATAAAAATGCATAGCTGCGAAGTATTTCTGTTTTGTGTTAACACTGTTTCCGACCTCTTCGGAAACAGTGAAGTAGAAATTTGAGGAGCGCGGCGTTCCGCATGTCCATCTGTCCCCGCCTGAGTCCCTTTAGCCGAGACGCTTGCGGGAGCCAGGATGGAAAAAAAATCGGAAAGTGGAAATCGAACAAATTTAAAAGGAAAATTGATTAAATCAGAAAGCGGGAAGGTGGGGAGGGCTCGGGCTGTCGAGCTATCGCACGACCGCTGCTGCTTCGAGTATACATGTTACATTATTAGATCTAATTCCGCGATTTCCTTATCTTATTCTAAATTACTACTTTATATTCACTAAATCCTTATCCTTAAATAATCTCTATCGTTAACTCTGTTAAATTCCCTTTAATTTAATGTCTCACTTGTCTTAATCGCTTAAATATTACGCTTTTAGTATTCTTAAATTAAATGTTCCATTCCCGCGCTTTTTTCTTTCGAGAATATTCTTTTAGCTTCCATTTTTACTTTCCCGCGCATTTCTGATGTTATCCTTTTTTCCTTCAAATTCATCCGCGAGCTCTGCCCGCACTCTTTATATGACGTGACATTCTTAATTATTCATTGGTTGAGAGCGCGACCTACGTCATATTTGTATCCTTACACGTGAGGAACAAAAAGTTGATACTCGCTGTGTTTCAGCAGATTTTAGCAGATTTGAGTCGTATTTCCAGTTTTCATCCATCCTCTGGTCACCGTCCTGTTATTCAATTATCTGGAACTTTGTTTAAACCTAATTACTACTAAGGAGCGATGGCTAATTATCTTGGTGGAAACTGCACTTTTTTCAAGATGTTCTAATAAAGTGCTTAGCTGATATTATGAGTTGTTTCAATTTCTTCTGGGGAAACTTCACGGAACGATGCATTCCATTGTTTTCACTCGACAACTGCATTTCAACAATTTGTTCTACTAATATAACAGATTCGAATTATCGATTCTGACCACTTCTTTTACGCCATTATCGCTGGATGAGATCCACAACTACTATCGTGACAGCCAGTACGGCATTTTCAACGATGAAGCCAATCCAATGTTGCTAGAATGCAACACATATATATATACGACATTTTATTTTTAGATGGCCCCTGTGTCCTAATAACTTAAATTTACAAAAATCTTATTCTACGCCTAGGAGGAAAATTTAAAAAGAATACCATTTTTTTACGTCCAAGACTTACCGAATGACATTTTGAAATTTATGAAATTATTAGTGTTTACTGGCACTAAAAGTACTTCTTTCCATTTTTATTGCCGGGAAACACCGAAGTACACTGAAGTATCTCGCTTTGAAGGCGGAAAGCCCCCCCCCCCCCCCAAAAAAAAAAAAGTCTAGTCTAGGGTTTCAGAAGGTAATTTATCCGCTTCTGAGCCAGTGGTTTAACTAATACAGCATTGACGTTGGCTATTACTAATCTATTTAAAAAGATAAACTAATAAACTCAATGAAAGTTGTAGTGAGAGTACTTCAAGCATACAAGCATTTTTAAAATAACGAAGGTTCGGATCTTCTGATCTATGAAGTGTAACGTTGAATGCATCATATGACTAAAACGCGCATTTCCAGTAGAGATGATTTCATAAAAATACATCGATGATGAATGATGAAAACATTCTGTAATTTTGACAGTTTGTGCTTTGAAATACTTCTATTAGAATAAATTTCGTTATCGTTTTTTTCTTACAAAGAGTCATAAAATTATGAAAACTTTAAAAACAATCGCTATCTTTAGAAACAGAAAGTGAAAAAAAAAAGTATGACATTTTTTTCAAGCAGTGTCATACAGGTGGTTTCACATATTAAATAATAAAGCCAAATTTATTTCCTTTAGGGGAAAAAAAGTATTTTCAAGCTTTCTATTTAGTGACAAAAAGAGTAATTTTCGGAAAATATTTTTTTTTCTTAAATGAATGTTTTTCCAAATGATTTTGAATTCCACAGCTGAAGAATTTCTTTGTAGGCTACTATATGAATTAACATGTCTTTGCCTTGGTGCAGTAAGTGCCGTTCACATGAATCAGTGAATTATAAAATCAGGCACTCACATGAATTAATTAGGAGCAGAACAAAATTAAATTATTTTTGGCGTATATTAGACTCAATTATTTTATATATAGAGATAGATAGATAGGTAGATAGATAGATCAGGGCCGAAACTAACGGGGGTCAAAGGAGGCATGTGGCACTAGAACGAAGGGGCGCCAAATGAAGGATTATACCTTTGGAATGGATCATTTTCTTCTGATGGACTGATGTCTTCCGTTATTAGGAAATAGCCTTTATGAATGAAGTGTTAGGTGAAGATGTAAGAGCAGTCGTAAAAAGTTAGAATTCTGATTTTCTGGTCAGAATGGGACAAAAATGGCCATAATTTTTTTTCTAACTTTTTACGACTGCTCTTTCATTTTCACTTAACACTTCATTCATACAGGCTGTTTCATAATAATGTAAGACCATCAGAAGAAAATAACACGGTTAAAGCGGAAGCTCGGTTAATCGGGACTTGGATAATTGGGACTCTACTGTATATTTCATTTTAAAAATGATCTTTAGAATATTTTTGTTGGTGTTCAGAGGGGATTCATGACCCCAGTAACCTCCCTCTTGGATCCGCCATTGTAGATCACATAGTTCAGTATTACATATTTTATGATTACATATTTTAAGTTTTAAAATAAGTCGGTATTAGAAAATTACTAAAATTCTCTTTGTAAATATACTTTGCGGAAGAGGGGAGGGTGGGGAGGGGGGGTAACGCCAAAATCCGTGTTTGCCCCGGGTGCAAAAAAGGCTAGTTTCGGCCCTGGATGCAGGGCCGCAGAGAAAGGTCAGAGCCGGTAACAAATCTCTCTTAACCCTTTCATGCGTAAAGTACTTCTGTTGCTAAAATGTGAAAATGATTGAATGATACCAGTATTTACGAACAAATGTATTTGAAAATAAATAAATGCTCTTCTTCACGTACATTATAAAAGCAAAATTTCATTCCAAAATTCTGGCGCAATTGTGTTATTTGGAGATAAATATTTAGTAGGATATATACTATCCCATCGCCCTTCAAGGGTTAAAGGCAGCGTAGCGCGTTCCTTTATAAAATAAAGTATGAAAAAAGTAAATTCGAGCAACTTTTATTCAACGTATTTAAAAAAAAAATTTGAAATAACGAATTAAAAAGTCAGAAATTGAGTTGTACTCGTATAAGATGTACATTTTATCGTTATTACCATAGATTTAATATACTTATTATATTATTTATACTCTATAGTTGTTACACAGCAGTAACGAAAAAAGAAGTTATTAAAATATTTTCCATCTACTAATAAACCAGCAGTGGTATAATAATTTCAGATGATCCCCCCGTAACAGGCCCCACCAGTGGCTGAGAGGTTCTGCTCTCGAAGCTGGTAGACGGGAGGTGCTGGGTTCGAACCCAATCGCGCCCGTCGGCCTAACAGTTTTGGAGTTTTCGTGGTTTTCTTCGAAACCGTGGATTCCCATGCGTAAATACGGGTTAGGTTCCCTTAGAAAGACCCCCACGAAGGGCACCCCACCAGGGCCTATATCCCACGTGTTGATAATTGGTTGTCATAAACACAAACCAAACCCCCCGTAACAGATAAAGGTACTCCGGATGAGCAAATATGTATTTATTTTAGAGATATTTTTTCAAAAAAATTTTTTGCCAAAATAATACACAAAGACCTGCATTTGAATCATTACCGGGGGGGCCGCAGACTCTCTCTCTGCGGCACTGGATGTATGTTTGTGTGTGTGTATAAAAGAATTGAATTAATCATTTATAATTATTTTGACCTTAAAATGGCATTAAATAGATATTTATTTACCGCCATTTTCGCAATTAAATAATTCACTTCAATTTTAAAATGTAAGAAGGGAACCAAACTTTTTTCTCTATTTAATACGAGTAGAGAATAAAGAAGAAAAAACTTCTACTTCAATAAGAATAAATTATTTTATAACAACGAAGAAACAATACAGAATTTAGTTACATCCTAAAACTACAATAAATATTTAATCTGCTTTCAAGAATGAGCTGAAACATTTTGCAAATTTATGCAACACCGCATGTTTTGCGTCTCGTAGGATTCCTCTCTGTTTCCGTGTACGTCACTGCATTAATAAGTTAAATGAAATAAATGACAAATTGCTAGTTAAGACTTGACTCGCATCCAAATGCATATTTTCCGGAATGATTATAAATTTAATTTTTGAAAGAGAGCCAAGTTAAAAAGGCGTATTAAAGAGCCAACTAAAATTGTTCTTTTGTGTAAAGGGAATGCAGTAGAGTCCCGATTATCCGAGTTTCCGCTTTAACCGAGTTATTTTTTTTTTCAAAGGGGAAAAAAAAATATGGACATCCCCCCCCCCCCATTCTGACCAGAAAATCTGAGTTCTAACTTTTTACGGCAGTTTTTTCATCTTCACCTAACACTTCATTTATAATGACTGTTTCATAATAATGGAAGCCATCAGTCCATCAGAAGAAAATGATTCATTCCAAAGGTATAAGTTCGATTGAAAAAAACTGTTTAGTACTTTGATCAGAAAGAAGAGGCTACATCTGTAATTTTCATGACACTAATAGAATCAAATAACTGCCAATTTGTATGGTTTTGTTAGCTCTAAAATTTAATAAAAATTTTTGCTATATTTAATCGTTGACAATTGTTAGATTTCGGCGACTGAATTAGGCAAATTTTACTGGTAAGTTTTAATAATAAAAAAAAATCTTATAAATTGGTAGCTATGCAGTAGTGTAATACTGCAGAAAAAAAAACTGCAGCAAAATTGATATTCAACAAACAAAAAACTATCAAGGGCTTTTTCAAATAAACAATTTCATTTCTCGTTTTTCTTAAAAATAACGGAAATGTACATCAAAGAAATGTTACTAGTACCATAAAAATGAATGAATTAAGTGAAAATTTTTATTTCATCTCCTTAGGCAGTGACTCTTTGTGTAAATCCGTTTTATCCGAGTTTTTTGCTTATCCGAGGTGAGCTTGGTCCATATTAACTCGAATAATCGGGATTCTACTGTATATTAATTTTATAGACTAATTTTTGAAATAATATTAAGCTTGGCATCTGTTTATCTTTGTATCTGTTTTCTTTAACCAGTGACACGCTTTTATTAAATAATGCTAATAATGTAAACGCAGGTCTTCAGCTTAATTTAATTTCGATCTGTTTAGAAATTGCTGGGTATAGTACTATAGTACTTTTAATACTATATTATTTTTCAATTTCGAATTCGACTGTTTAGCAAAAACGTGCACTCTTATATATATATAAAAAAAACTTCATTTTGTAAATTTTCTGTAGACTTAAAATTAAAATAAATAAAATTGTAATTTTTAAGCGTGTATAATATTGCTTGCAGTTGCATGAGGAAATATTATAATTATATTTAATTTCGATCGGTTAAGACAGTTTAACATTCAATAATTTTAGAATAATTTTTAAATTTTTTATTTTATTTTTTTTATTTATTTATTTATTTTTTACAAAAACATACACTCGTATACAAACATACACTCGTATACAAAAATATTACTAAAGCCTTGATAATAACACTATGAAGTTTGATTAAAGTTTGTTGGTACATTTTTCGATTTACAACAATATTATTATTATCAAAAAATAATCATTGTGTAAAAAATTACGTTCGCATGAAAGAAATAATAATAAAATTGAAATTGAAATGCAAAATCCCAAACAGAGTTTGTTTCAAAACTCATGAGATTTACAGCATGCATTCTTTAAGTATATGTGATTTAATGTGCCGAATAATGAAACATTTAATTGTTGTGATAGTAAACATTTTAAACATCAAAAATTGACCATAAAAATTTGGGTAAATGTATAGTTTTTTCTCCATAAAGGCTACACGGCATTTAATGTTAACTGTTGGCGAGTAAAAAATTTCTATTTCAGGAAAGAAAAATATTTTTTTACAAAGTATTTACTGTTTTTATTTAAAAACTTGGGTGCCCATCCCACTACAAGCTACGTTCGCCAACCCTCGTCCGTACCAGGTAGGCTCTAAAAATACGTTAATTTGTTCTGTTTTAAAAAGATTTTGGGATTACGTTACACAGCTGATATTTAGCACGATTAATGGCGAACTTCTGTTGTCGGTTTGCGATTCATTTACTTTTTACTGGAAGATTTGTCAACTCCCAAGCCGCATCCATCGCTATCGTTTGATTAAATAAGATCAATTACACATTTGAAAATCAGCTTGTGAAAAAATGATCAAATAAAAAATGGCGCAACCTCTCACGATTTTATAACGTCTAGAACAGTGGTTCCCAACGTGAGGCGTGCGCCCCACTAGGGGGCAATTTGACACTTTAGGGGGGCAATTCCAAATTTGTCACTCACCCGTTTCCTGTCTGGTTGTTTTGGAAAAGTTATGTGGTGGAGTAAGAATAAAAAAAATTACATGCAAATAAAAAAAAATAATAAGAAGTATAATTTTCCTTTTAAATTAATAAAAGTTTCAAAATGGGTCAAAACCAGAATAATTTTATGAAAAAACCATTAATGAAATTTTAAGAACTTCCTCTTTTTTCACCTTTTTTTTTTTTTTTTTTTTTTTTGTTTCATTATTAAAAATGTCTATAGTTTTTCCGATTATTAAGGTTGTTTTAAAATTTTTTGCAATACTTTTAATTATTTTTTAAATTAGTCTTATTTTTGTTCGCTCTGTTGCACGTAACAGAAGGAACTTTTACATGTGAGGCTAGTTAAGATTATATCTAAATCTAATCTGACTGCTTTGAACAAATTTAACCTAAAAAATATTTTAACTATCTAAATCAGGTGTAACAAACTTTATAAAATTTATAGTTTTTGCGTTAGAAAAGCAAATTGATAAATAGTAAATATATATGGCTCTAGTGTAGGCTTCTTACACAGTAAATAAATATACATCATCACATATACACTGTAAATTTTATAATCATATAATTCACTTTTTAGTTAATAAATATTACAGAGGGGGGGGGGCATCGTGATTTTGCAGATGCTTCGGTGGGGCGTGGCCAATAAAAGGTTGGGAAACACTGGTCTAGAAGAAAAGTTTTTTTTTTTTTTTTTTTTTTTTTTTGGCACGATAAGAAAATCGTTCTAAATATGACGTGATTTTCCTCATTAAATTCTTTTCGCACGTAATAATCTATTTCTTTTAAAGTTTTCCCTTTTTTAATGTTCCCGTATAAATATATTTTTCAAATGAAAAAGGATTGGATACGTTATTATTTGGGTATTTCAAATCTGTTAGCAGTGCATGAAACGGTTATTTCAAACTATTAATTAAACCCGTATTCTGATAATGAAAATTTAAAAAAGAAATGGAGAAATAAAAATTAAAAACAGGCAGATTAAAAAAAAATGACTGTACACTGCACATCCCAATCTAGTCAAGAATCTGCCTACAAAAAACGGTTCAATTGCTAAGCATAGTTTTTGATTCTATAAAACTTATGTAACTGAACTGTCCTGACTGATTACAACATTAAATAGTGCTTAAAATAATTCTTCGATTTAAAACTATCTACTTCAACGTGTTTATCATACATCTTATACTATAATACGGGCAAAAATTGTGTGTGTATGTAAATTTTATCTTAAAAACGGCTCTAACGATTGTGACTAAATTTTGTATTTTATCATTTTCGGGCACGAGAAGATCATTGGGCTAGGTCACATGTTCAAGAAAATTCAATTAGTGGGTCATTTTGGGTCATTAGATCAGGGTCAAGCTAATTATATCTAAAAAACGATTCAATCGATTTTAACTAAATTTTATATCCAACCGTTTTTGGGCACGAGAAAACTATTGGGCTAGGTCACATGTTCGAGAAATTTCGATTAGTGGGTCATATTTGGGTCACTCTGGGTCAAGTCAATTTTATCCAAAGAACGGCTCTAACGATTTTGACTAAATCTTTTATTCTATCGTTTTGGATTACGAGAAGACCATTAGGCTAAGTCATATGTTAGAGAAAATTCAATTAGCGGGTCCTTTTTGGATCACTATGGATTAAGTTAATTTTACGTAGAAAATGGCTCTAACGATTTTGACGAAATTTTGTATTGTATCGTTTTCGGGCACAAGAATACCTTTGGGCTTGGTCGCATGTTCAAGAACATTCGATTAGTGGGTCATTTTGGGTTACAATGGGTCAGGGTCAAGCTAATTGATCTAAAAAACGGCTCAAACGATTTTGACAAAATTTTGTATTATACCGTTTTCGGTCTTGAGAAGACCACTCGGCTGTGTCACATGTTTGAGAAAATTAAATTACTGGGTCATTTTGGAGTCACTGCGGGTCAAGATAATTTTATCTATAAAACACCTTAAATGGTTTTGACTAAATTTTGATTCCTACCGTTTTTGATTAGCAGACCATTGATCTTAAGTTACAAGTTCGAGCAGATTTTATTAGTTCGTCATACTACGGGTCAGGCTCACGGAACCGCGAAGTTGGCGAAATATTGGCGACATTTCGCCGAAAAATCGACTTTCAAGATTACGAATGCCAAAACACATACTCGTGCCAAATGCAAGAATATCGCCAAATTTGGCTATATTTGCCAAAAAAATAGGCATTCAGAATGTGAAAGAATTTTTTAGAAATTCTTAATAGGACTCGAGATACATGGTTAAACCAATTATAGTTGAACTAAAAATGTAATTTGGAAGGACGAATGATACAGTGATAATATTATATCGAGTTGAACACAAAGCTAATTTTGACCGAGCTCAATCATCCCCGCTTGTGAGATATAAAAAAATAAGCTTTCATGTTTTTATATGCAGTAGTTTTAAAAAATAAAAACCAAGAAAGGTCCCCGGTCACAGAAAATTCAATTATGACAGCAGCAGCAGTAGCAAGATTGGTTACTTTTTTTTTTTTTTTTTTTTTTTATTATTAATAGCGAGATTATAATATGTTAAATGAAAACGGCTTCGTTGTTTAAGTTTTACAAAACGTGAAAGCTCTTACGAAAATAAATAGAAATAAGAATTAAAACAAGGGGCATGGCATCAGTGCGGGTTTAGAAGGGCGCAAGGTCAGTCGACCGCTCGACATGCTAAAAGTTAAGGGACTGAAAATGCGCAAAATTCTTGGTAGTTCCTTTAGAAGATATCATTTGCCCGAAAAATCTTGCCCAAGGCGTTGTAGTTTCTAAACCTTCCCCTCGTGTGGTATTCATAATAAAATATTTCTCACCTTCTCATGGAATTGTCATGCACATAAATAATTAATTCATTGCAATTAATATGCAAGCTATATGTTATATATATATAACTGAATGTTTATAATTTTAAAATATGAAGGAAAAACTAAGTAATATGTTGTCCCTCACCTTTCCCCAGAACAACAACAATATATATATATATATATATATAGCCATTATATAATATTACAATTCATCATCTTTTTGTTTCAATAAAAATTGATAAATTGAATATTAATACATTGCACTGACATTATACGTAATAAAGCTGGATCAACTATTATTTAACGAAGCATTAATGAATTGTTTCTACTATAATAAACCAATATTCTAATCACCAATATATGAAGCATTAAAAAATTAAAACATTGAAAATTGGCGAAGGGAAAATCAACAGGAAGGCGAAATCATATAAAGAACAAGTAAATAATGAAATATATGTAGGAAATCATAAATATTTGAAATATTTTGTAAAACAATTTGTAACTAAAACAATTTAACCTATGAAATAAGACCTGAAATAATGAATCATTGTCAGCATCAACAAATCCTTTGGACGATATGTATGATCTCAAAATTTAAAAAACATTAATTCAAAAAGAAAAACTACAAAATGATCTTAAAATAAGAGAACAATTATGAATAAAATTGGAACTAATGATTCGCAACTCGTTTTCAAGGGCAGTATTACGAAATCATCATATATATATATATAAAACCATTAAAAATAATTACAAAATACCAACAAAAATTGTGAAATTATAAATAAAAATAAATTTATATATTGACAATTAAACTTTTCCCTTTAACATATTCAACATAGATTTTAAAACATAATAAAAATAGGGAAAAAGGTATAATGGAAATCACTGGGACCTAGACAGATTCATCAGGCCCCAAATGCCTTGAGTTCCACAAATAAAGTGTGTGGTTTCATCTTCTTATTAGCAATAAACAGATAAGTTTAAAATAAAACATGATTAAAAAGGATTGAGAAATAAAAAGCACATTACCAATTTGAAAGCCTTTCTTACCAGGAAATGAGACAGCATTAATGGATGTTATTTGTACATGTTGCCAAAAAAGTTTTATAAAAAGATGATGGACCAAGGAGTAATCATAAGAAGACAGAAAGAATACTGCAAAACAAAATAAAAATATTTTCTACTTATAGAAGAATAATTAACTTCTGACTACGAAGCTGGATGGATCAATATCGAAATCAGACAGCAGAGTTTGCGACAAAAGGAAAAACTGCTACATGTTAAAATTAATTAATTAATTAATTAACTTATTGCAAATGTTATTCTTACTTGTGTTTAGAAAAATATGATTCATTTAAGTAAACTGATAAAGTATTTTACATTAGCAAAAACAATAATAATGATGAAAAATAAAATTGTGTTGATGATGAACATTTTTATGCGAAATCATTGAAATGTTAGTCATTTTATTTATTTTATTACTATATCTAAATCCAAACTGCCAGTCGCGTTCCTGTATGAACTCGAGGAACTATATAAATAATAGAGTATATCAATGAGGTAATAAAAATAAATAAATAATGCTTAATATCAACTTTACACTCTATTATTAAAAAAAAAAAAAAAAAAAAAAAAAAAAAAAATCAAAGAACGGGGACGAATTAACTTGAAATGTAAATGTGAGCGCGAAGTCTAAATTTGAATTGGAATTATTGAAATGGTATTAAAACAAGCTGTTGCTATCAAAATAAAGTTCAACAAATAAAGTATAAAAGTACTATATAACAGGAGTGATTTGTTGAGCAAAACAATAACTTTTTGAATGCAAAATTTTCTTATGTATTTAATATTTTGGTATTTTTTAAATTAATAAAACAGGAAAATATTTTATTTTTTTTTTGTCTCCTGCTATATTCCATAGACTTTCAGCTAGTCAGTACCAAAAGCATTAATGATGTCGAGGAATACTTTTAAATAAAAATTATCTTTAATCTTTTTTTCAACGCTGAAAATGAGGAACACGATATGAGCTGAAAAGTTATATAGTTGAGATTCTAAGATACTGAAACTGATAATAGATTTAAAAAAAAAACTTAAATGCATTAATATATGTTGAAAATAAATAAATAAATAAATAATAACAGCCCGTTTATCCTAGTCATTTAAATTTTAGATGACTAAAGATTAGAAAACAATCGTGTAATTTTAAACTCGTCAGATTTGCATACCGAAATATACAAAACTCGAATATCTTAACTTGTTGAAATGGTTTACTATTTGCAATCTGCAATCAGATACGGGTGATGCAACACTTTTACAAAACATTAAAGTGGCCACTTTGTAAACAACATATACATTTTGTCATTTGCCAAATGCAGATGAAGTATTAAGTTTAAAAGAATTAGCAGTTATTTTTTTAAAAATGGTTTTTAAAATAAAACAAAAAATTAAACATATTTTTCTGTTCAATGATCAAATGAGCTTATGAATAAAATAAAAACTGTTTCAGAAAAAAAAAAAATCCGCTGTAAGTGTATATTGAGTAACGTTAGTTGTAACAACTTAGACTTAGAAAAATTGATTGACTTAGAAAATTATCGGATAACAAAAAAAAAAAAAAAAAAAAAAAAAAAATCTTTTTTACTCTATTTTTATCTGTCTTCCAATCGGTCGGAAAGAAAATAAAAGAATAAAGAAAAATAATAGTTTAAAATTTTTTACAAAGGCGGCAAAGGAACATTTTAAGCAAAATACTGACATAGTTTCCAAAGTGAAAATCATCGTAATATCGACTCAACCCAATGCGATATATACTGAAAATAATCTTTTCTGAAACACAGTAAAGCATGTACTGAAATTCTATACGCATACTATTTAGCAACTCAACTAAATTTAACAAGAAAGAAAATTTATATGTTAAACAGGGGTGACATTTTCTACGATACAGGAAACTAAACAAACTTAAACAGGAAATAAAACATAATAATTTTTTTAGAGTGAGTTTTCTCTTTTCAAAGAATACTTCACGACTGACATCGCGACTGAAAGCGTATAGAAAATGACGTCATTTTTATGTAATCAATGTAGATTTAGCATTCCTAAATGAAATTGTAAGTTTGCAAGTTTCCATTTAAAAATAATGCCATACAAAATAGAATTTCACTAAATATTACGCCATTTGTCTAAATATTTTGCATTTTTTTTCGTATTGTCAGAGAAATCGTATATTTTTTTTTATACACGAGCAAAGGAAAACCTGCGTTCTCATTTATAAAGCTAGGGAGGGGGGGGGGGAGTTGCGTTTAAAATGAAATCTTTTTTCTTTTTTTCGGGTTGTCTTTTTAAAGATTTATGGACGCGAATGCATAGAACTCCGTTATTGGGTTCGTCTTATTATTGCATTTTTATTTATTTTACCCGGAAGCCCTCACTTCCCCCCCACCCCATACCCTATTATTAACTCTTACAGGACCACAAGGTTGCTAAGAGTAAATATTAGTATGTAACTGTTTATTTTAGTTTGTTTAGAGGTGCAATAAATAAAAATCATAAGAAAATACATAACAATGTGTATTTTTGTGGGAAATTTTATGAAAAATATTTCTCCAGTAGACTATAAAGGTAACACAAATTATAGTTAGGCTTATTATGCAATGTATTTTATTTATTGGGTTTATTATAGCAAAACTTTAACTAAAATAATACTGTATTATTATACAAAATGATGTGCTAATTACGATATTCTGCGAAACAATTTCTTTTGGTTGTGAAGCAAAGATGGACATTGACATAGTACACACTCGTACGTTATGCGCCCCATTTACTATGCGGCTTTTAGCACAATTTGCCAATATTTTACGTAATTGCGCTCGGTATACGTTCTATTTTGACATTCTGTATAAAAAATGTAGATAAGGTTTTAGCTAAATACGACAATCATCAATTTTAAAATGGAGGAAAATGTTTCCTTTAATCGTGAAAGGGTTAACACGGACAATGTCCTGTGGTTCTGCTAGTTTATTAGAAAAGCTTACTAGAAGCATCTAAAAAAATTCCACACTGTTTTACAAGGATATGAAGAGGATAACAAAAAACAAACATTGTTTATATGGACATGGTACGATTTCTTCACTGCAAAAATAATCACTTTCATTCCTTTCTCCAATCACAATCATTTCTTAATCGGATAGAACTAATTTTGCCTCAAAATTTGAACACAACTGCTGTTTTAATAATCACTAAAAGTAACTTTCTTACATTATGGGCTTGATATTATTTACTTTTCCTGCAACATAAGCAATGAGGCTTAATTGATTAAATCATATACATTACCTCATTTGGTTTGCATGAAGTGACCTTCGTCGCCTCACAGCTTCTCAGCTTATCCGTTCGATTGTTAAAACCGAATTACGCTGCACCGTAATCGCGCACAAAACGAGCACCTCCACTAAAAGGTCTTCATCCAGCGAGTTCTGTCCTCAATAGGTTAACAGACGCTCGTTTCCGAAACTGGATCTGTGACATGCTTTTTCTTTTTTATCCTATCGAAGAGAGAATTTATTTTTCCTTGTATAAGGTGAGTGGGCTGGTCACGGCAAAAGAAGCAATGTCAAGGGTGGAAAGGACTGCTCGAAGAGTTTTGCATCGCTGGTTTATATATATGTATGTATATATTTTGTTTTTGTACACAGGTCAGAGAAAACAGAAGGTCTTTAGCTGGACAAGATATGACATCAAGATAATGTATTGGGTGACTGCAAAAGTTCGTGCCCGATTTCATAGAGGGCAGTAGCTTGCAATTTTGACTGTACTGGTGTTTCTTTTATAACCATATTATTAACTGATAGTTATCTACATCTGTCGTGAGTAAATATAACATTAAAAGAAAGTTTTTTTAATTAATTTGTGTGCAAATGGAAAATGAAAAGTTACATTTCCGACATGTTATATGAGTTTAAAAAAGGAGTGAGTGTTGGACGTGCTACAAAAAATATTCAAGACGTTTATTTGGGTCGTGCTCCCGCTCTTAGGACAGTTAAAAAGTGGTTTTGTCGATTTCGAAATGGTGATTTTAATCTAAATGATGAAATTAGCTCTGGGTGACCTTCTGGCATTGATAATGAGTTAATCCGTGATTTAGTGAATGACAATGCACTGATTACTACTGAAGAGATTGCTGAGAGACTAAATGCTGACAATTTGACTGCATTTCGCCATTTAAAACAACTTGGGTACACGTCGAAACCCGACGCATCGGAAATCGGGCACGTACTTTTGCAATCACCCAATAGTTTTAGTTTAATCTGATATAAGCTTTACTAACCAAATTTAACTAAACAAAATTCCTTTAACTCCACGTGTAATCTAAATTTATTCGAAGATCTGTACTAGATATATATTATTAGTGAATATTTTGTTTGAATAGTCTTTCAGGTAACTTTAATAAAATCATAAGTTTTAGCTCTTTCTGCGTTTATGGTTGCTCATTGTTTTAACCGTTAGAGTGCAGAGGAACTCAATAGCGCTCCTCTTATTATGTGCCAAAATTGCGGGGAGCGCGATGGCGCTTCTCTTGTTTTACGCTAAAATTGCGGAGAGGATGATAGCATTTACGATTTGTTGTCTCAGTTTGGTGTGCATTTAGGCTGGTTTCATTAGCGAAGCGTACGATTTCTGTGCATATAGTCGGCTTACAAGTAAAAGTGACTAAAGTGAGAAGAGTATTTTTGCAGAATTTGTTTTTTTTATTTTACATTCCTCACTTATGTATAACGGTAGAGTATTCTCTGAAAATATGCGGCCTGAAACTGACTCAGAATTGAGCAGTGATGAGAGTTTGCATAACGGTATCTATGAAAATGAGTTAGGAGATCAAACCTAATTTGCTCTATTTGTAAAAGAGGTCTTCACGCACTTTATGCAGCAAACCATAATTGCAAAGAAAATTTTTGAATTATAATTTTCTTATTGCTTTCAAAGAAATAAATCAAAGACAAATTAATTGGATAAACCCTATTTTTTATGCATTGTTTTTAACACAATATTTCTGATCTAATTAGTTAACTACGTTTATTAATAAATCACCAAAAACAACGTTTAAACACACAATAAAAATACATAAGATAATGTGAACAGACATATACGTTTCGTGAGTTCCAGGACTCACATATTAAACTCTCGACAACTCCGACTGTCATTACAGACACTTTCACTCGAAAACTGCGTTACAGAGTCAAAGAACACATAAACTATGTAAAGAAAAAAGAATTGCAAAAATCCTCTATTGCTTCTCATTGATGGGGGAGGGACATAATTTCAATTTTGACTCAGCTACCGTTATCAAGAAATGCATTACTCCTCTAGATTTAGACTTTTTTGAAGCTGTTCATATCCATAGATTTAAAAACTCTTTGGTTAATGATTTGTCTAGTGTACTTTACATCTCAACTTTCTGGGTGGATTTGTTGTGTTATGACACTTCACTTCAAGTACGACAAGCTACTTCGTCCATTTTTTTTAAAAAACATTTTTTAGTATGATGTATGATGATTGACATTCTCCAAAATATCAAATTTCTTGGGGTGGGGTGAATTGGGGGAAACTGGGGGAGCACCTCCCCAAATGACACCTCTGTCAAATGTACGAATTTTGAAAACACTTTATTATTTTTTCCGTCTTTCTGCCTATTTAATTTATAGTAATAATAAATAAATATTCAGTCATCTAAACTTATCACTCCTTGCCCATACAAATTTCGTTTCCACGTTTGCTCTTCTCCCCCTCCCCATAAAAAGCATAAAGTTTAAAATCTATCAAACTTTTTATTTAATTTCTTCGTCTTTTTTATTACTTTATTTTTATTGCCTTAAAAAATAAGTAATCAATCCTCTATACTGTCCTTCCAGAAAATTCCGTTTTTCCTTTGATACCCTCCACCCTCTTTAGCACAAAACTTTTTAAATCGTTGGAACATTTTATTTATTTATTTTTGTTTTTTTCTGACCAATCAATAAAAACAATGAACAAATAATTTAGTATCTAAACTTGCCGTCCCTCCAAACACCTCCCCACCCCCACCCCTTTAATAAGAGCAAGTTTAAAATGTTCAAAATTCGCAAGAAAAAATGATTTCTTGTTACTTTATATAAAAAAAGCAACTAATCATATTAAATAATCAACTACACCCCCATCCCTACCCAGGTTAATTTCCCCCCTTTCACTCATCTCACAGAGTTAAAAATCGTTGAAATTATTTTTTTTTTCAATATTCTACTTATTTGCTACATCCTTAAAAAATACAATTTTTTTTATTATTTTAAACCATTCATAAATAAATAAATCATCTAAATTATCCTCTCTCCCGAAAATTCAATTTATACTTTTGTATCACTTCCTCCGAACACAAAGTTGGAAATTTCATTTATCTTTCCATGGCCTATTTATTACTCTATAGCAATAACGCTCTAAACTATTTAATCACCTAACCCCCGCCTCCTCCCCAGTCACTCTTCCAAATTCCAAAATTCCCATAAATTCCATTTACTCTTTCTTCCTCCCTCACACACACCAACATACAAAATTTTAAATCTTTAAAATTCTTTATTTTTATTTTTTCTGTATGTTACTTTCTAAATAATAAAAAATAAATAATTAATCACCTAAATTACCGTCCCCAGAATATTGAGTTTCCACTTCTGCCACTTGAATCTCATTACATAAAGTTTAAAATCTTAAATCTTGTCTTAAGTACTTTATATAGTAACAATAAATAAATACCTAGTGAATCTAAATCGCCACACACCGAAAAATTCCGTTTCATGTTTTTCTCCCCCCTCCCCCCACCTTCATCCACTAACAAACTTTTTAAGGTTTTTGGCCTATATTTTTAATTTGAAATAACAATAATAAATAATTAATCATCTAAATTCCCTCTCAAATTTCTGTATCCCGCTTTGACGCAAGAAAAGTGGGAGGAGATATAAGGGGGCAAAGGAAAAATGCGCCTCTTTCTTTTTTGCTGTTCTGACAAAAACAACCTGCTCTTTTCTAGAAATGACGTGATTGATCTTTTATTACAAGCGGTTGAGCAGCATATTATTATTAGACAATGATGTAATATTCTATTTGAAAAAACGCTTAAATATCTTAAACAGTGTGCAAATGAGTCGCAGGTAAAAAAAAAAAAAAATTAAGAAAAACAATATCTGTCTCTCAATGTTTAAATATTTTTAAAGTCATTTAGAAAATTGAAAGCTTTGGTTGAAGCATGTTAAAAAATAAAACATGAAAGTATAACTTAATATGAAAGCTTGGGAGTTAAGTTTCTCTAGAAAGAATATACTTTCCGACCAGAAGTCAGAGAACACAAGTGAACGACATTCACAGAAAAATTCCCAAATTTGTCGAAAATGTTACAGAACTAAATAAAATAATCATCCCCCTCCTTTCATTTAATGGTATTAACTCAAACACTCAGAATATCATTAAGAAATCACAAAATTAATATTTTTTTCACTTGATAAGCATTTTTCATGAAGATGCAATACACCAATGCTTAATCAATCAACAAGTTGATAGATAAAAACTTGTTTCTTCCATCAGTGAATTTAACGGGTATTTTTTACAAGTAAATTTTTAATCCATTATACCTGGTAGAAAAAATAAATACTTTGAAAATCGAGATCTAGATGAGATGTCATGGAAAACAAATAAACAAAGATTCATAATCAGAAAATATTACATTCTACATACAGTCATATACACAATTTAAATCGAAATGCATGAAGACACAATGCTCCATTTCATTTTCACAATTAATTTTCACAATTATCATTTGCATTCTAATCGTCACGTGTTCAAAATCAAAGAAGCCTTTTTTTTTTTTTTTTTTTTTTTTTTTTTACGCTCAGAACTTCCTGTGTATTGTAAGAGTGAAAGTAGAAGTAGTAGTCATTGGTGCAGTAGTGCCGTCAAACTGAACGATTCCTGTTCTACTCACTACCCAACTAAACTCTTACAGAGTTCCTCTGTCAAAATACTAACGAAATTATTCTATCGTAAAACTGAGTTTCACATCAGTGGCTGAGAAAGATAATATCAAATTAAAACAATACTATCACTTAATTAATCAAACTTAAAATACCAATTAATTCTAAATATAAATCAATTTCAAATTTAAACAATGTAAAATAAATAAATAAATAAATAAATACTAAAATAAATGACTGCAAACTGAACATAATAATGTACGATATTAAAAAAAAAAAAAATCACTTTCGCACATGGAAAACTCAAAAGGATACAGAATTTGTAGAAAATCTCGAGAATCTCTTGACGAATTGCTCTTGAACTTAGAGGATGTAAAGAACGTATTTCAGCTCATATTTTTCAGTAAAGATTTAGTCAGGAATGTAGTAATTAGGGAACCAACAACAAATTAAATTTAGAAAATAATATTTGGAATCACCCTATATCATAAAAGCATGAAATGATCTTATATAATCATCAAATATAAGAAATGATTGAATGGCCTCTATAAAACGCACGTTCTCATTTGTGTAAGAATAACATGCATATCCACGAAAAGATAAACTTTTTTTTTTTTTTTTTTTAAATTCAAATAATTTCCGCATGTTTTTGTTTATAACATGCAGGGTTTTCAAGCAAATGAGAGAGATCCTCCCCCCAGAATTATTATACTGCTTAGAAAATGAATATATTGAATACTTAATATAATCATAAACATTTGTATGAAATATTTTTTAATTGCGCACGCGAAATTTATAGCATGTCTTTTTCATTTCATAATTTAGTAATCAACTATGTAGGACAACCTAGATATAAAGGACAGTAAAATAGCATGACAATTCTGGAAGATGTAAGTGATGTAGTAAGTTGAATTTCAGTTGTTTTCTAAAACTATAGTGAATCAAAATGAATATATTGAATATTTAATAAAATTATAAACATTTGTATGAAATATTTTTTAATTGCGCACGCACAAGTGATAGCATGCTTTTTCCTTTCTTAATTTAGTAATTAACTATATAGGGCAATCTAGATATAAAGGCCAGTAAAATGTCATGAAATTTCTGGAAGATATTAGTGATGTAGTGAGTTGAGAATTTTAGTTAGTTTCTAAAAAATCTTCTTAATAACTGATTGTTCATAAGCTATAATTTATATACTATAAAATATCGCAATTTTAAAAATGAAATTTAGTGCAATATATGTAAAGTATTTTTCTTCCTTTACAAGTGTGTTACAAGTTTTCTTCCTTTACAAGTTCCCTTATCTTTATAGTATTAACACCTTGAGGTCTGAGCTATTTCGACCGCATATCATCCTCTGGGCAGAGGGTATTTGGTACTTTTCATGATTTTTTAAAAAATTCTTGGAAGGTATGTATTTTAATAATTTTTTTTAATTAAAAATTTCAAACAGTTCTTATTCATAATGAAGGAACTACCGGGTATCCTTAAAAGGACTGACTGATTTTAAAATTCAATATCTTGAAAACGGTGACAGATATTTAAAAATTTTTTGCAGAAGCATTATTTATGATGTCAGGAGGTTTTTTACTGTGATTCTCGAGTTTATTTCGAATTACAAACAATAGAGGGCGCTGCGAGCAATATGCGCTAAATTCAGGTCCGATTTTTGGTACTTTGGTACCCACTCAATACATTTTAATCTCCATTTTTGGCATGGGAGAAGAGAAAGGCCGAAAAATCCAGCTTGAATTTAGCACCTATTGTTTGCAGCGCCATCTGTTGTTTCCAATTCGAACTAAAGTCGAGAATCGCGGTAAAAAAAAAAAAAATCCGGAAATCATACATCGGGCCGGGCCGGGTCTAACTTATTTTTTCGGCACACACCCGGGTACTGGTTTCATTCCTAATCTTAATGGCCCAAAATTTTCATTCCTAGTTTTCACCCACCTCGTATGAAAATCATTGTCTCGGAATGGCCTGGTCCATTGAAAGGTCAGTAAAATTAGGCTTGGGACAAATTTTTTGTCAAAAAATGCATACATTTTTAAATCGCCATTATTCTACAATTAAACATTCAAATTCATTCTTTTTAAAGAGTAGTAGATTTTCTACACTTATTAAAATATAGTTAAATTAAAATATGGTAAAACGTGTGAAAAAGAACCTGTTTATGACGGAATCTTGTTTTAAACTGAAAAACGTGTTGATACATGCAAAATTAATATACTAATTAATACTACGTAAGAAAATTATAAAAATTAATAACAAACAAAATTAATATACTACGTAAAAAATAATATATAATACATTTATACTTGCTAAGAAGGGAACTTGTCTATAATGCATTTTTTTTTCTTTTCTATGCAATTCAGTGTTAGATTTTACTGTATAGCATTTTTCAGATATTTAACACTTCAATACATGGAATATGGATTAACAATATTAATGATAACTGAAACATTTACGTACAAGAAATAGAGATTCGTTAAAAAAATAAATATCGCACCCTGCGGCACTTCTATAAAAATGAAGATTATAAACATGAAAAGAAAAGTTAAGATAAATATTTTTGGCTTGATCTCCTCGTACGAGAAAAACTTTTAACCAAATCGACATAAAAATCAATGTTTTGTAGAAATTTACTCGGGCCGGGCCGAGATTTTAACTTTTTTTCGGGTCGGGTCGGGCTCGGGCCGAACTTTTAACTTTTTAACCGGGCCGGGCCGGGCCAATAAATTTTTTTTACGGGCCGAGCCGGGCTCGGGCTGAACTTTCAACTTTTTTACCGGGCCGGACCGGGCCAATATTTTTTTTTGTACGGGCCGGGCCGAATTTTTTTTTCTCTGAGTCGGGCCGGGCCCGGGCCTGGAAATGTCGGCCCGTGCAGACCTCTAGCACAAAAAGCGGTTGTCGATCTCTGATTCTAGATAAGTTCGATCTCTGATTCTAGATATTTTCATATACTTACTTCTGTTAGTGTTGTCATATATATATATATATATATATTCAAAAAAGGTTCGTAGATACTATCTGGAAAGACCGAGAACGTATGTAGTCGGTACTTTTATAGCTCAAAGAATTAAAAATTATCCCCGAGAAACTCTACTCTCGGACTTAGTTCGTTTCAGCGAAAACGGCAGAACGAGAGGCACTTGTGCTTAGACCTCAGAGTGTTAACATTTATTTATGTATTTATTTTATTTTATTTATTTATTTATTTTGTAATTCAGTGTCATTAACCAGTGATTTATGATGAAAATGGCAATTTGTGGAAAAATTTTCCTCTTGCATAGTCATTTTTAGAAAATAAATAAAATATCGTTTATTTAATTGCCGATAATTTCCTGAATTTTCGAGATAAGTGATTGTCCTCTTTATATGGATGCCTATATGTTGACTACTGATTTGTGCTATCCTTTGCGCATGCGCAATTTAAAATTATTTCATGCAAATGCTTATATTTTATCAGATATTCAATACATATTTTTTATAATTGAAGAATACTGTTTCTCCCGCATATTGTCAGATGTCTGGAAAGTGGTGTTAAATTTCGTTGAGAATCGTACATGTTGTATACGGAAACCAGAAAGAACAGTTTTGAATTTTTCAGAGAAACGTTTGTATCTTCATGGATATACGTAATATTCTTACACAAATACACACATGCATTGCGCAGTCATTTAATCACTTCTGAGAAATACAGATAATTTAAAGTTTTTAAGGACACAAGGAGGATCACAAATTTATTTTTTTATTTTTTATTTTTATTTTTTATTCCAGTTGTTGTTTGTTCCTTAATTGTCTGCCTGATTAATTAATTCTTCACTGAAAAATACGAGGTTCATTTTCAAACATGCTCTTTTTATCCCAATTTTTCAAGTATTTCTCTAGATTTTCAATAAACCATGTTGAATTAAAAGTGCCCGGATTCATTTGACTAGATAGAGACAAATAAATAGATGATGAATGATTACTGCAACGAGATACAACAAGAAGCATAACGTATTTGAAAGTTTTTATTATCCTAAATTATCACAAGACTTTATAACGAGGACAAATGTTAACGACTCAGAGTGGTCTATGCCACGCTAATTTATTATTCTAATAAAAAGAAAATTCCCGACTTCTTCGGTAATCAAAATAAATCAATGAAAAGTAAGCAATAAAAAAAAAAGAGGGGTGAAAACATATAAAACTAAAAAGCCACTACTTCTGTTGAACCATTAATTAAGCAAGTATCTTGACCCATGGAGCTTCGGGGTATTTATTAAAAGTTCCTTCCGCTGTTTAAGTAACCATGTCACTGCCGTAGTCGGTACGCCTCTTGCCTACTAACGACAGTTTAATTATGTGTTATTAAGAGATTTTTCGTCTACACCCGTGCAGTGCAGAAAATGATTGTAGGACTGTTTTGTCTGTGAGAGGCTTCCGCTCAAAGCAGCATAACGATCCTCTGTGGCCAGAACTTTATACACCATTGGTTACCGACCTTTTGTACCTCACAGACCACTAAATTTATAATTGGAAATCTTGCGGATCATTAATATGAATTTTTAAAAACATAAATATATTTGTGCAATAATGAGCAGAGAACCATTTTATTATTATGTAATGCACCTGTTTGATATAAATGCTTGCTTCATTATTAAAAAACATCGTAAATGCTTAGCAAAAATCTATAAGTATTGCTTGATTGTAATAAAATTATTAAAATTAGCTTAATTATTAAAAAATAATTAAAGTTTATTTAAGTATCCCACAAATTTAGTATGATATTTGTTCTTGCTTGTTTTAACTATAAGTTCATCGGTTTTAGGCTACAATGATGTTATTGCAAGGTGAAGAGCAGTTTTCATTTCATGCTGGGGGAGGTGCCGAGTTTTAATTCCTGTGACTGATGAAAATTTCTTTTCATACAAATACATTGTTGAAAACTAAAACGAAATTTCAATTTCTTTTTCATGCAGCAATAAATTTTGATATAAGAATTTTTTAGAATACAGTAAAGTGCCGATTATCCGAACAAGTCGGGACCGACCCTAGTTCGGATAAGCAAAAGTTCGGATAAATGGACAGACACTTTAAGGGATGTTCCTGACTATACTAAAACCTTCACACTTTATCCAGGCTTAGGATTGTCAGCACCAGTTAGTGCTAGCTTGTTTAAAAACTTTTTTTTGTTTACTTTTTTATCATTTAAAATTTTCTTTTTCTCTTTTTATCATTTTCTGAATACCAGAGATTATAATTTAAGCAAAAAAGTTTTCGATTGTTGCTTGCTTAAAAGAAGACGTTCTTTCCAATGCTGCCATGTCTCGAATTCTTCTTAAATACGTTAGTAGAATGGGATCAGTGTTCTTCTGCCGTTCGAGCCATTTCATAGCTGTTTCCAAGCATTCAAAGGCTTCGTTATGTAATGGACCTGGGTCAGTTTCAGGGCATTCGTTTCCATTTCTCCAATTTCTTTTTCATCTTAAATCTCATCCACAACCTCATCATCATTAAACAAAATTTTTGGGAGAAATAGGCTGTTCAGATAAATGGAAGTTCGGTTTAAAAAAAAAATTTGAAAAAAATAGGCTGTTCAGATAAATGGAAGTTCGGTTTAAAAAAAAAATTGAAAAAAATAGGCTGTTCAGATAAATGGAAGTTCGGTTGAAAAAATTTTTTGAGAGAAATAGGCTGTTCGGATAATTGGAGTTCCGAAAATCGGCGCTCTACTGTATTGCTTTTGTTTCATTATTCTTAAAACATAAAAAAATAAAACAATGTTAAGATTTTTTTCTGGACCACCAAAAATTTTTTGTGGTCCGCTAATGGTCCACGGAACACCAGTTGGCACCCGCTGGATATACCATAAGATATAAACAAAAATAGGTGGTGACTGCTTGAAATTCCTTTTACGACATTAAACTACTTGAAGCACAATGGAATTAATGTATATTATTGAGAAACACTAATACTGCAATAGGTTTTCTGTAGGAAATGGCGAGTCTGTAATATTTGGAGTTCTTTAGCAGGGCCACATAACCGCATTCAGATATAGAGTACAGCCTCTTTGATACGTTTCTATTTTATACGTCATTATCTGCTACACGTGAATTAGGTTTGGCCCTAAAGTGTTCTTACAAACAGTGTTAAAATTTATTTCGCTGTTTTTTAAGTATCTTGCCTTTATACGTAGCTGTGTAAATGGTTGGCGTATCCAATAAAAGTTTTTACGCGTTTCAAAAATTGCGATTTTTTCCCCCTTAACAAGCATCGGTGCAACTGAAACCATAAAATCTTTTTTGCAGGACATAACCCGCTTGTATGATATAGAGTTAAAGAAACGGAACCCATAGTTTAACAAAAACTAACCTTTTTCCAAGTAATTTTGATGTCCAAAAAGAAATAGAAACGGTTTGTGTCATATATGAGGTGGTTCTTTGCAATTCAACTCATAAGGAATACCTGAATTTTGATGCAGAATTTACTTACATCTTTATAAGAATTAACTGAATCTAAAGAAATAAATAATAGAAGTTGCAACGAGAAAATTGCAATATTCAATAATTTGCTCACCCTCCTCATTTTAATGAAAACCGCTAACCCATTCAGGGTAAAGTAATTCTGTTATATAAATGTTGAACTGAATTAATGTCACCACTATTCATGAAGAAATTTACTCAAAAATAAATTAATTATTTTCTTCAAGTACATTATAATATCATAATTTTATATAAAAAATTGTGGGTGCGATTTGGCCGTTTGAAAATAAAATTAAGAGGTAGAAATATTATACCAAAGTCCTTTAAAAAGTTAAATGCATTGATACATCCCAGAATTATTTCCTGTATCAAAATACGAGCAAACTCATTTAGATACCAAACAAAATACATTGTCAAGTGCCGTCAATCCATATAATTTAACTGTTTCTTTTATGTGTGTTTTCTTTATTACAGCTCATATACAAAATATTAGAATAATTGAGAAAAAGTAATAAGAAAAATTATTTTTTATTTATTTATTTTTGATACTAAGTAAATGCAATTAAATTTCTTATAAATTAAATCTGGAATGTTTAGATAAGACTTTAACATTTACAAAATATAAAATTCAGTACAATAAATTAGGTATACAGAAACACATCAAAATATTAGAATAAAATTTAGATTGGTTCAAAATATTAGAATATTTTATTTTACGCAACAATATTACCTTATGAATATGAAGTAAATGGTAGTTAATATTTTTTTAGCATCCCCTTTAGCTTTCATAACAGCGTACAATCGATCTTGCATACTATATACAAGGTGTTTACAAACTTTTTCTATCAATATTAGCCCAAATAGACTTTATACGTGCAACTAGCTCAGTTTTACTTGAAGGAGGATTTTCTTGGAGCTTTTTCTTCAATATATACCATAAGTTTTCGATGGGATTAAGGTCTGGTGAGTTTGGTGGCCAAGGGAATACCCAGTGGCGTAGCTACATATTCAGCGCCCTGGAGCAAGGAAAGTTTGTGCGCCCTCTTGTCACACGAAAACGTTCTGCGCAATTTTGTTTTCAAGTACAAAATTTATATAATAACCTTAATTCAATTTAAAACTTTACTTTTATTTGAAAGTCAAAGTATTTTAACAACGTATTAAATACAAATAATTAATGAAATGAATTATAATTCTTTAAGTACGGACCTACCAATATTTTCTGAGAATTGGGCGGGAATTTAATTTTAAATGCGCCAATGAGCCTAATGCAATCTGCTGTGCTTAATATCTATTTTTTTCTTTTCAAGGGTTTCGAAGCATTGTAGAATACTAATAAAAGAAAACACTATTGTCAAGATTTTTTTTTCGCATATGGATGAAACAGGTTTTCTGTTTTTAGTGCCAAAAAATACTAAAATTCCATAAAATTCAAAGTATCATAACACTGTAAATTTTGGTCGTACATTTTTTTTTTTTTTTTTTTTACCTGTTAAAGTATGGAGAAGATTTTTCTAAATGTAACGCGAATAAAAATGTAAACCTCGTAATTTAAGAAAATAAAAATTTTAACATAAA
This sequence comes from Maratus speciosus, assembly GCA_963932465.1. Classification (NCBI taxonomy): domain Eukaryota; kingdom Metazoa; phylum Arthropoda; class Arachnida; order Araneae; family Salticidae; genus Maratus; species Maratus speciosus. Next base: position 363,014,894 of record OZ010790.1, on the reverse strand, counting down.
TTACTTTTAAGAGGATGAAGAACAACTTTGAAGCTTTTCTACAATTATAAATATGTTTCTACAGTTAATGGTTTAGAAAATGAGCCAGACACCGGGGTCCTCACTGGCTTTTCACTAATCTGAGCAATTTGGCAAATCGTTAAAGAAAAACTATCCAAATTTAAATAATGGTAGTAATAGATTCGTCGTGAAATACTAAGAATATCAGAACACAAATATCGAGTTGCATAGGAAAGGTTTAATCGTGGAATAACATCATTGAGAGTATCGACGAAAACAAAAAAAATTTCCTGCAATTTATCGATTTCAGTCATTTTCTTGCCAAATGAAACGTTTTGGTGCAGTGGGCAGCGAGAACCCTGATTGACACCCTTACTTAAGATTGCAGTTTTTTCACTTTTCATCAAAATTAAAGGATAATGGAAAAAATATGTTCACTAAGTTAATGTTGCAAACAATGCCCAATGCTGCAATTATTTATGTTAATTAAATACAATTGAACAAAAAATTGCATTTCCGCACATACGTTACAGTCGAAAATATGAAAACTAGATGATTGACAATGTGGTGCGCAATGGACGCATGCTGCAATTCTGGTCTGTAGTGTTGTTTAAAATGAATGTGGTGTCTCAGAGTCAGTATTCATTAGCTATGGCTCAAAGGCATCATTTAAGTAAAGTCCAAAAGTGGTGAATAATTGGTAGAATCGAGGGAGATGAAACACAAATGGAGGTTGCCCAAGATTTGAATATCCCTCACATTGCCATATCAAGAGACTGAAGCCGCTTTTTAAGTACTCGATCCACTGATAACCAGCCTGGTCAAGGGCGACCAAGAGCACCAACTGCATCCGAAACCCGTTTTCTGACATTGTCGGCTCGAAGAAACCGCGAAGTGACTACAAGAGATTTGATTTCAGACTTTCAGGCTGCCACAGGAACTCGACTTAGCAGTTCTACTGACTGTATGAGATAAAACCAAAAGTTTGTGTCCCATGCACTCCAGTTTCCAAAGGCGTCGTTGTGATCAGCGGAGCCAAAAAGACTGGGTCCGAGTACTATTTACTAATGAGTCCAGATGTAGTCTGAACACGAATTCTAGACGTGTTTTACTCTGGAGAGAAGAAGGAACACGCAACTTGCCTTCCCTTATCCGTGAAATATCCCGTTTTCGCGACCGCCAGAAAGGGGAATCATGACAAATGGCCGCACCGAGCTGCATATCTTTCAAGGACGTTCTGTAACCGCTCGAAGATATGTGGAGGAGGTATTGAAACCCCAAGATAGACTGTTTAGGGGTGCTGTTGGCCCAGAGATTTTTTTTTAATGGATCACAATGCTCGGCCATAACGAGCATATGTGATGTCAGAATACTCGCAAACAGAAGATATCATTGGAATGGATTGGGCACCTTACTTACTTAACTTGAACACGATTGAGCATGTGTGGGATGACTTAGGGTGCTGACTTACAGCGCAAGCGCACCAAATCCCTCCACGGACCCTCCAGGAGCTCAAAAGTGCACTTTTAGAAGCGTGGAGCGTGGAGTGCAATTCCACAAGACTTGATCAATACTTTGGTAAAATCTATGAAATCAAGATGTGAGGTATGCATATTTGTCCGAGGTGATTACAAACCATATTAAAGAAAACATTTTTCCACAAGAGAAACATTGTAGTTTATGTTAACTAATGCTTTTGCATAAATTTTCATTAATAATTTTTCATTAACTGTCATTATCCTTTAATTTTGATGACCAGTGTACTTTCCACGCACATACAATGTAAACTAGTCAGAAGTGGCAATCCCAAAACTTTCTTCGATCTCATACAGGTTAATACTTCCTGAAAAATGCAGCATAGCAGCGCTACTGGCTAGGCGATTTACACTAAAATCTAATGAGGAACAACTTATATTAACTTCTAATTGAACCTGAAGTTTGATGAAAATCCGTACATTAGTTTTTGAGATAGAGCTATTGCGGAAATCGTGAAAAATTCTGTGTAGCAGTGGCACCTGTTGGACAATTTACACCAAAAACGTATCAGGATCAATTTATATCAGAGACTAATTGAATCTAAAGTTGGATGAAAATTCATCTATTAGTTCTTGAGATACAACTATTGGGGAAATCGGGAAAAATGCAGCATAATAGCGCCGCCTGTTGGGCAATTTACACCAAAACTAAACAGCATTAATTTATATCAGGGACTAACTGAATCTGAAGTTTGATGAAAATTTGTGCTTTAGTTCTTGAGATAGAGCTATTGCGATAATCATGAATAATGAAGCATAGCAGCGCCACGTATTGGGCGATTTACACCAAAAAGTTATCAGCACCAAATTATATCAAGGACTTACTGAATCTGAAGTTTTTTGAAAATCCGTGCTTTAGTTCTTGAGATATAACTATTGTGGAAATCGTAAATAATGAAGAATAGCAGCGCCACCTGCTGGGCGATTTACACCAAAAAGTAATCAGCTCCAATTTATATCAGGGACTAAATGAATCTAAAGTTTTATTAAATTCCGTTCATTAGTTCTTGAGATAGAGCGCCCACAAAATTTGTGTCACATACAGACTCACAGACAAGCATTTTGTAAAAACATATTTTTCGTCATCTCTGACTCCTAAAACGTGTAAATCCTTCGAAAAATTTCACGAATCCAATACTTTCTTCTTCTAAAGATAGAAGAAGTAAAAAGGTAGTAGGAAAGCATTGTAATCACAATAAAAATCTAGTCCGATGTGGCAGTCCCAAAACTTTCTTCTATCTCATACATGGTAATATTTCCGGAAAAATGCAGCACCGGTTAGGTGATTTACACCAAAATCTACTCAGCAAAACTTATGTGAACTTCTAACTGAATCTAAAGTTTGATGAAAATCCGTGCATTAGTTATTTAGATAGAGCTATTGCAATAATCATAAATAATGTAGCTATTAGGGAAATTGGAAAAAATTCTGTCTAGCAGTGCCACATGTTGCGCGATTTAGACCAAAAACTAATTACGACAAATTTATATCAAGGATTAACTGAATCTGAAGTTTGACGAAAATTCATGCATTAGTTCTTGAGATACAGCTATTGCGGAAATCGTGAAAAATGTAGCATAGCAGCACCACCTGTCGGCATTTACACTTCAAATTAAACCGCACTAATTTATATGAGGGACTAAAGTAGTTTGATGAAAATTCGTGCATTAGTTCTTTAGATAGAGCTATTGCAATAATCATAAATAATGTAGCATAGCAGAGTCACCTGTCGGATGATTTACACCAAAAAGCAATGAACACCAAATTATATCAAGGACTAACTGAATCTGAATTTTTTTGAAAATCCCTGCCTTAGTTCTTGAGATATAACTATTGAGTAAATCGTGAATAATGAGGCGATTTACACCAAAAAGTAATCAGCTCCAACTTATATCAGGGACTAACTGAATCTAAACTTATTAAATTCCGTTCATTAGTTCTTGAGATAGAGCGTCCACAAAATTTGTGTCACATACAGACTCTCAGAGCGGGGGGACAGGAACAGAGCATGATTACGGCCCAAGCAAAAGCACAATCCTAAAATTTTGTGATTAAATAAGGTTTAATACGTAAAAATACATTTCGATGGTGGTGAAAGTGATGTAAGTGTGCATAGGTGATAAACAGGTTCTAAGAAACACTTACTTAATTTTTTCTCCCTTTACGATCAAAAAGGCTCCTCAATTCTGCATTTAAGATTTTTCATATTTTCAAAATCTCAAAAACAAGGCGCACAAAATTTAATTTGCCGCTTCCCCCTCACCCCCCCCCCTCTAAGTTTTGTCATCGTGGACTGATGAGGAATGTGCCTGGCTCTTATTATTGTTTTATAATCATCTGTGCTGATGCATGTTTAATTTCCACACACACACACACAAAAAAAAAGCCTTGAAAATTTTTGTTTTTTGGGGGTTTTTTTGTTTGTAAGATGGTCAATAATTTCAAAAATTTTCTTCAGCTTGTCAAACTTTTTTTTTTAAATTCCAAATCGTAAAATAACTAAATAGCCAAGTCATTGCTGTTACATCGTAAATATAGGTTTCACAAAGGTGACTTCTTTGGCTACCATTATTTCCGCACAGTAATCATCATGATAAATTTCTAAAACATTTTCAAAAGAAATGCACCAGAAATATTATTTTTTGAAAACAGTGGTACCCAATAAAGTGACCGATAAGAACCCTGTAAACAAGTTTTGATTATAGACTTGAAGATCTTCAATTGTCGTCCAAGGAACAGTTACAGAAAAAAAAAAATCCCTGCCGGCTCGGCCTACAGGCGCAGCTAGATTTCGAAGTTAAGTATTAATTTCACCAACAAAGACTAAATGAAGATTAGAGATAAACTCAGTTTAACAATTTTATCTGGCTGCTTTTGAGAAGATTTTAATTTCATTTTTCGGTAAGAGCTGTTGTTTTTTTCAGAATCATGTTAATACGATAATTTTTTCTTTAACCGCTACGTTTTCTTAATTTGCATTTGGTGTAAGATTCGGTCCTATCAAAAACTTGTCAATATAAAAGTTGTAGATAACATTAAGAAAATTTATAATAAATTTAATTGGATTTGATATCTTGCGAATTGACGAAGTTGCGTGAATTATTTTCTCCATAAAACCTTACTTTTATTTTCCCCATTTCCACCACCCTTGGGCGGATTTTACCCATTTACAATCTCCGTCGAGATATAAGCCATCCGAATGTTTTTGGTGAGTTTGAAGACGATCCGTGCATAATTGCGACTTTTATCATGCGGACAAAATTTAGCACATGCATATATATAAACGTTTTAGGCGGGGTTGGTTTTGGGTTTCTGGGGTCATACAATGAAAAGTTATGAAGGAATTTTTCAAAAGTCGCACCATGGGTACACCGACTGTAATAGGTAGTATTTCTTACGAAATCTACCTAAAAACAGGCATGCTAAAACGGTGCTGGAGAAGTCACTTGAGGATTCAATATGGTATGAATTTAAACTGAAACTTCACGAATAGAAGTAATTTCTTCTAACATTGTATAAAACATGTTTTCAATCGAAATAGTTAAGGTAAAACATCATAGGAATATGCTGATTGCAACAAGATTCATCTATAACCTCTAATTAATAATGAAAAAAATATGCAAATCTTTCTACAAATCTTTATTCTGCTCTTTCTATTTTTGCGCTCTTAGGATGCATGCGCCTGGAGCAGTCTGCTCCAACTGCTCCACGGTAGCTACGCCCCTGGGAATACCTTATTGTTGCGTTGGCGGAACCAATTCTTAGTTGACACCGAGGTATGCGGTGACGCTATATCTTATTGAAAGATGAAATCATCTTCAAATAAATCTTCTGATGATGGAATCATGTAATATTCCAAAATTTCTTGATATATCTGAGAGTTAACGTTTTCGTAGACGATGCATAACTTTCCAGGTCCTTCTGCACTCCTGCAACCCCAAACCATGACACTAGCAGCAAATTTTACGGAACGTTTAAGGCATTCTTTATCAAATGCTTCTTTCTTCATTCTCCAAACTCGAATACCTTGATTACCATATGAAACACAAAGCATAAATTCATTACTAAATAATATATTTTTCCAATCTTCTTCGCTCCATAAACGTCTTGATTTACACCAATTCAATCTTATACGTTTTTGTTTTGCAGTCATGAGAGGTTTTGGTTTCGGTACACGAGATTCAAACTTAAATTTATGGAGCCGTCTTAATGTTGTCGATGTAGAAACTTCAACTCCTTCTTCTTTCCATTTTCGGTGCAAGAATCGCACACATTTAAAACGGTTTTTCTTAACTATACGCTTCAGTTTCCTGTCATCTCTAGCAGATGTTTTTGGTTTTCGGCCGCCATTTCGCGATTATTTTGAAATTTTCCATTTTTTTAATATTGTGTAAGTATTTTACTAACGCTTGATTGCGAACAATGTAAATAATTCGCTATATAACACTGATTTTTACCGTGCCGATACAAATCAACCATACGAAGTTTAATAGATTCAGGAATATCACTCACACGACCCATTTTAAGGCTAATGTCAGACGGACGTCTTTTTGCACGCTTTTTTACTTACCCTTCATCTTACCCCTTATCCCTTCACAATGCAAGCGGAATGTGTAGAGATAATGCGTAAGTAAAAAAGCATGCAAAAAGACCTCCGTCTGACATTAGTCTTAGACGAAAAAGCAAACAAACTGCAAAAAGAATACTGATTTTAAATAAAAACGTCTGAATTTAATCAATGATGCCACCAATTATGAATTAGTGATAATTAAAGGAGAATTAATGTGAAATATTCCAATATTTTAAACCACTTGGATAAATATTCTAATATTTTGATTTTTCAAAATAATTTTTTTTCAATTAATCTTTTCAAAAATGATATTAATTTTAAGATAATAAATAGGTTTAATCAAAAATAAGTTCTTAATAAAACTATCGTTTGCATATTTGCATTAAAAGACATTAAATTACCAAACGATATTTTCAATTTGTAAAAAAAAAAGTAATTATTCTAATATTTTGAATATGAGCTGTATGACTATTTATATCGTCCCCTTTAGCAGCGACGTATAAAGGGCAGTACTGTAATTGTTTCAAATATATTTTGATGATCTTATACTTTTTTTCTGACTCGACAATGTTTTCGTACATTTTTTAAATATTTCAATCTATTAAGTGTGCTTGTATTGACAACTAGTTGATTCAACTGATTGAACTCACAGATTGCAATGCGCGTAGTTTTAAACATAACAAAAACTATTTGGCAAAATGATCTATAATTTAGGATTCGCATGTTTGAAGCTTCAGGAAATAGATTTCTGTTAAACGATTTATCTGTTAAAATTAGTATTTTTTTTCTAAGCAATAAATTGTAATCTATGCACTTTTTGACTGAACTTGACTTTCAGAAGCTTTAAATATGACAATCCAAAGTTACAGATCATTCCGCCAAATAGTTTTTGAGTTATGTTTAAAAAACTACAACAGTGAAATCTGTTTTGCAACGGCTATAATTGAATTTAACAATAGGAGTTGCAAAGTTTAAATCTTCATACTTCATAATTTACTTGACCGAATAACTTTCGGTTTGGTATCCTATGGTAAAATTTACAAAAAATAATGTCAAAATTAGGTGTTCGTGTTGAGAATGTCACAGTTTTGTACAAATGTAATTTTTAATAAAACAAAAATTACGATTCAGAAAGTCTAGCAACTATTTTGAAATTTAAAAATACACTAAATTTGCAACACTTTGCAGCATTATCATAACAAGCAATTTCAGATGTTATTCACGTCAAAATGAATTAAGGATAGCACTAATAAATAAAAGGAGAATAAAATTACTATTGATAAGAGTGGAATTATAGGCTTTAGAAAACCAATTAGAAAAACAAAATGAACAAATAACTTTTAAGGCAACGTAAGTCATATTGATCATCAGCCTCTTTTACCCATTGTTAAAAATATGTTATTATTGCAAAATTATTCTTAAATAAAAGAGATCACATAAAAGAATTCCAAATACGCTATGCAATTATTTATTCTTTTTGTAATTTATTTAATCAATTTCAGTACAGTAATACCCCGACTTACGTCAGCAATTCGTTTCAAGACTAGCGACGTAAGTCGAGGTACATTTGGATGAGCAAAAAAGGATAAGTAATAAAAATTCACCGAAATCTAATGAACATATTCTCCTGCATTTTGGAATTACGTTACATACATTTAACATTAGCAAAAAAATGCATTTGAAATAAATCAGTAAGTTGTTAACTTACAATTTATTACTCTTCTATCTGCCCTCTTCAAGTGTTTGGGAATGTGAAAAAGTCTTGCAATGAAGTTAGAACCAACATTTTTTTTTCTTTTAGAAGCTCTTTGTAACAGCAAAGTGACTTTTTTATTTTTTTTTCTAGTCTTTACAACTTTTGCTCGTCTGAATCAATCTTTTCAAGAACAGTCATTCCAGCTTCAATAAGGTTTAGTCCTTCGGTTAATTTTGCAACCGTCATAATCTTCTCCTTCCACTTTGGCTCAAAATTATCATCTATTTCTTCGACAGTGCTTTCTTTCTTTAATTAGATAACTTCGTCGGTGGTTAATTCTGGATCAGGGAAATTTATGAGTTCAACAATATCTTCAGAATCGATCTCAAAGTTGAGTTCTCTTCCATTTTCGCCGATTTCACCAATTAAGGGTGTTCTCAAATCCAAAAGGACAACTTTTTGACTTAAGTTTTAATTTATTTTTGTTCGAAAATGTATGAAACTAGCTGGTGTTGTTGTTCAGAAACTATGAAATTCAGCTGGTTTTTTTTTTAATTTTTTTTGCAAACGCAATAGATTTTTCATAAAGTAGTGTAAAAGTGGGCGTTTTGAACCGAATTTCCACGTGAAGGAAGAAAGAGCATTCAAGAGCGGGCGAAAAACGTGTTTGTCACGTGATTGAAATCGCTTATAACTCAATAGGTAATTGATTGATCAAAAAATGGAAAAAACAGTTCGATTCCAAATCGCTTCCATGGAAAGTCTTTCCAATTTTATATCTTTCCGTTAAAAAATGAATTTGTAAATGCGTCAAAACGCAGTTTTCATAGGTTTTCTTAGTCTCCGCGAAGGAAAAGGGGCACAGTCTTTCCAAGCATCTCTCGTTGTTTTTTGTTGAACTTCACCTTATGAATCCCCTATGACTGTGACTGCATCTGAGAAGTTAAATTTCTTCCAAAAGTCTTCAAAAAAGTTCGAAGTGCGTCTTAATTAAAGACTTTTTTTCCAGGACAGACGGCGTAAATGCAGGGTTACGTAAGTCGAGGGGACGTAAGTCGGGGTACTACTGTAATTGGAACGAATTTAGCATACAGTTATGCAGTAATCTATATTAATAAAACAAAGCGTTTGTGAGTTTGTGTACGCTCTCAAGCTGTGACGGATTGGGTATGCCAGCGCTACGACATTACGGACCATGGTATACTCGAGAATGGTTCGAAAATATTTTTTCAAATTTCGATTTTTTTTTAAATTAAGTTTTAAGGGATTATTTACTGGATATTTGCAATAGGTATTTACTTTCACGATTCACATCCTTTTTTACACTTTTTTATTTAACTCAACCTGGTTTTTGTAGGTAAACATGGAATTTTTCAATCGATTTTTAACTCATAGAATTATAAAAATTATGTACAAAGGGTATGTTTCCGATGAAAATACAACATTTTAATATTTTTAAAACTTAATTACAAATTAATACATTAATTTTAAGGCATTTTCCAAATAGCCCACCACAGGTAATAAATCGCCAAATATTCTCTGTAACTTCAACGAATGCAGATCAGTAAGTAAGTCACAAAAGCTAATAAAGAAAGGGGAAACCAAGATACTTACTTAAAAGGCATGTTTATTTCTCTATATAATCGTCATTTACATTTATACATTTGTCCTATCTCTTTATGAATTTTCTAATACCTGCTGCATTAAAGTCACTGCACTCTCAGCCATCTGTGTACCTCACATTTAATGTCTGCATCAGTAAGCTGTAGGAAAAACCATGCGAACACCCTGTTGCAGTTGCTAATGCTGTCTATTGTTGTTCACCTGTCAGCTCTAATCATTTCCTCAACCTTCCGCACTGTTTCTTCAGTCGCAATATCAACAGGACGACCACTTCGTTCTTCGTCAACAATTTTTGAACGCCCCTGCTCATCTTGTACAACTGTGGTCACATAAATTCGAAATTGACATTTTACAGTTGGACAGTGCTGTCACTTATTGGCATATTTGGAAACAATTTACTACTAATTTCCGACCTCTTATATCGTTTTGTGACCTACTTGCTGACTTTCCCTCGTATAATTATACGGGAGTTGAAAAAAAAAACAATGGATTTCATTATGTGCCGATAAACGATCGCCAAAATATGCCAAATGGCCATAAACTGCAAGAATGAAATATTTTGACGACTAAAAAGTAGAAAATAAATTATAAATAAGAGTGCAATACTTGAAAAAAAAACACGTTTTTATCAATTAATAGTGTAATATTAATTAATTTTCTGTTATACGTTGAGATATCAATTTAGAAATCCTAAAAAGATAATTTAAATAATGTTTCCCTTTTTCTTTTTTGCTGAAAAGAAGCAGATCAAAATTTATATCTCTTCTAATAAAGTCTCTTGACTGCGCAAACGTAAAAAAAAAAAAAAAAAAAAAAAAAAAAAAAATTCAAGCCTAATGAAAGAATTGTAGCGGAAATTTTTGGCGAAAAACATGAATTGCATTCAAACAACGACATGATTTTTAAGATGAACATTGAAAATTCTTATAAAAGAGTGTTTTTTAAAAAAACATTTTTACTTTTATACTTATTCTAAATATTGCATAATTTAAATTTTTACAGCACAGAATAGAACAAAAAATGCGCATTCAAATAAAGTTTATCTCAAAACTGCAACGTAATTTACGAAGTTTTAATGATTAATTAAAAAAAAAAAAACCTTTTCAATTAAAAAAATTAACACATAACTTTTTGCTTTTAATTTCAATAAATGTCAAACTGCAAACGATTCTTTGCACAATGATAATGATACTTTATTTTTCTAAATTTCGAAAAATATAAAACGCCAAAGCTTATATGTGCCATTTTGTTTCTTGTAGAAAGAATTCTAAGAATTAAGATACAGTTGTAAGTAAAATGCTTCAAATTCATGTATGAAAATGCACGTTTTCTTTTTAAAAAGACTAAGTTTCAATGATGGATTTTTGTTATTTAGCCCCTTTAATAGTTTCACTGTTTGGATTGTCCGTCACAACTTAAAAAAAAAAAAAAAAAAAAAAAAAAAAATAGTTTGTGATGTGGGACTTTAATCTTAGTCTACTAGACTGAAAATAAAAGTGAAGAGTATATCTTCTTTAAACAATCGATGTAATGTGTTTCATTTTTATGGATGCAATTACCGATATACACATGTAGGATATGATATTCATCGATGGAAGTGTTGCATCTTTCTACGTTTAACACGTTCACGCCGGCGCGGCGGGTCACACCCCACTGACTCAGAGTTGTCAAGTCTCCGGCTTTTTGCACACCACGGTTATTTTAGAGAAAATGTTGTTCCTTTAAATAGCCCAAATGTTCTAATTAAATAAAACAATATATTCTGTTTTAAAATACTGGTATCCAAAAAGCCGAAGACTTGTCAGCTCTGAGACAGTCGAGTGTGACCCACCGCGCCGGCGTGAACGTGTTAAGGTTGATGAATACCTTTTTTAAAAAATTCTCTCCGTGCGAAGAACGGGTTTAGTGCTAGTAAATAATAATAAGGTAGCCAGTCGTTGTATAGTACCAGACGGGAGACAGTAATTGACATAATCGCGACATAACTGACAATATTTAAAAAATTAAGAAAGTTGATACCCTACAAGTAAATGTTTTGTTTTTGTTTTTAAAACGTTATTTTACAGATATTACAAATTTATTAATCAGATTGATGATAGAAAGTTACATTTATTGTTGTTGAAATAAAAAAAAATTATTAAAATTCAGTCAAGTTTGAATTTTTTTTTTTCTTTTTCGGAGACATGAAAAAGATTGGAACGAGATCAAGATCAAATTTGAGATATGTTAAAGATTATATTTTCTTCATACACAGAGTATGAAAAAATAATTCACAGAAACAAAGAATGAGTGCACATTCATTGAGTGATAGAAGACTTTTTAGTCGCGTAAAAGAAGAATAATCTGGATATGGTGTCTTATATTTGTAAATGTTTAAATTGCAAAAACTGAAAGTCAAATATTACATTTTTTTTTAAATTATTTTTATCATTTCCATTTTATTTAAATCTAATATTGGTTGCAATAACACGAATGAAAATAAAATAAACTGCCTAATCGCTTACATCAGGCAATTAGTTCTTATACAAAATATGTTTTAAAATTAAACTATCTACAAGTGAATCTTTTTTTATCTTCTGTTTTATACGAGGGTCACTCTGAAATTTTTGAGGTACAACTAGGTTTTTAAAGTTATACTTAAAAAATTTTAGGTGTGTTCAAAGTAGTCTCCTCCAGCATCAATGCACTTTTGTAGACGAATTTTCCACAGATTAAATGCCTCAAGCCATTCATTTCTTGGAATAGGTGAGAAAAAAAATGCATCTATAGCCACACCAATCTCTTCTTCTGAATGAAAACAACGTCCACGTAAGTTCTTTTTTAGATTAAAGAATAACCAAAAGTCACACATAGCTAGATCAGGTGAATACGGCGGATGAATTATCCCTTTAATTCGTTTTTGTTTAAGAAACCCAACTGTTAATCCGGCTGTATGTGAAGATGCATTGTCATGATGAAGCATTAGTCCCCTAACATTCACTTCTTGCAGAATTTCAGGAAGACATTTAGTGGTATACCAGTTTGCTGTTACTGTCTTCTGTCCTTCCAACTTGATGGCTTTGACCAATCCCGCACTACTGAAGAAAACGGCATACATCACTTTTTTCAGTGCGCGTTGTCTTTTCACCATTGTCGGCATGGGATCATCTTCAAAGACCCACACATTTCTTTCTTGACGTGTTGGAACGTCAAAAAACGGTATGTACGTTTCATCACCCGTTACAATTTTAGAAATGATGCGGTGGCCACCATCATTTAGCAATTTAAGAGTTTCTTTACTGATTCTGACACGCTCCTCTTTTTGGTGCTCAGTTAGATTATGGGGAACCCAACGGCAAACTACTTTTTTCATATGCAATTCTTCATGAATAATTTTGTGTATGGCTGCAGATCCAATGTTAAGTTCCTTCTGTATCATTTGATAGGTACAGCAATTATCATCCATTAACATTTTTCGTATGGCAGACACATTATCCGGGATTACTGCCGACGGCGGCCTTCCTGTGTGTTCTTCATCCTGAAGAAAATTGCGACCTCTGCTAAATTCTTTAAAACATCTGAATACAGTAGCACGAGCTGGAGATTCATCACCAAATGCTAATTTCAACCGTTGAACGCATTCTTCTTGGTTTAATTCTGCTTTAAAATCGTAGAAAATCATAGCGCGAAAATGTTCTCGCGTCAACTCCATTTTCTCTTCTGTTTAAAATTTATTCTACGCTAAACAAGTTGAAGTAAGTCAGTAAAAAATCGCCTGCTGTGTTAAAATACTTTGTATTTTAAAATTAAACCGTTATTTTTATTTTGTAAATTCTCGTCAACGCGTATCTCAATAATTTCAGAGTAACCCTCGTATTTAGTGCAAGGTGGAAAGTGAAAAAAAAAAACGCTTGGAAGAGGGGGGGGGGGGGAGTGTCGGTTCGGAAATGAACATGCGTTTACCCCCTACAGCACTGTATAGCAAGTTGTTATCTGAAATTAATGTACTCCATTTTTAGCAGCAACGAAATACTTTTAAAACTTTTATCGCTCTGAGTCAGATAAAAGTAAATACTTGAAGAAGTCATATCATTATGTAAATGTAGAAAAAATATCTATCGATTTCTATTTTTCTCTTCTTATGAGTGTTATTTAGACAGCAAAGAAAAAGTAAATAAGGAACATCGAAAGCAGTCTGGAGGTCGTTTTTATCTCTTTGTTTGTTGCTCCTTTTCATATTTTTTCAGTTATTTGCACACATGTTTGTATATGGACTATAAACGTTGCTAGAGAGTTGTTAAATTAATCAAAAGTAGAGACAAATGAGTCTCTTAATTTTTCTATTCTAAAAAAAATTAACTAACGCTGTCACCGCCCCAGTAAATGATTTTTTTGTTACCGGGGGTGGGGGGGCTCTTCATTAACACGTTGAATGCCAAGTCTATTTTGTCTGTCTTTCCGTTTAGGCCACGACATAAGACTCCCGTTGCAGAATCTATAAATGTCAGCCACCGATGACTGACGCAGCCTGAACGGAAAGATCAGGGTCAGTCACGGGTGACTGACGTGGCATTCAACGTGTTAACATTAAGAAAACTAACGCATACAAAAACATTAACATTGGTACTGTTATAGAGAAATGTTTGATAAACACGTTGATGCAGACAGTTTTTAAATCGAATACTTATTTTAAGAGATATTTAATGTTAAAGTTCGTCAAAATCGTTCCATTAAAAAAGTTTTTTACAAGAAAAGTTACAAGAAATAGCGATAAGATAACTATATGATCGCACTTCTGAGTGAACCGATTTCGCTCAGGAGCTGATGGCTTGAAGTTATAGTAGTTCAAGGCTTTTAACACCATTGATGTAGTCGTAAAAAACCCACAGGATATACGGTATAGGCAGAGACTATACACCAGATAGTATACCCTATAGCTACGGAGGAGTTATGGAGTTAACCAGAAAGTAGGCGGTGTATACCACCATATACCCTCCACTACAACCCTGCTGAACACTATAGGACTCTACAGTGACACCGCGTATGGTGTGAACTTCTCTGCAACTTTCAAAACCTAAAGTTCAAAGTTTAAAGTATCCCCTACTGGTACAGTGTCCACCACTGGTGAACTTACTTTATAGGAGAATACATTTTCTATCCTTTATTAGATGAAAACAAAATTTAGGAATAAAGTATTGAATCAGACATAGTTTAAAGTAATAAAATTTTGGATCGAACAAGATTAACTGCGCTTTTTTAGCCATGTCCACAGTTCATACCAGCGATACATAAGTCAAGTTAGTATATGCTAAATATATACAAGTCAGCTAATAGTACACGTCAAGCATACGCTAACGTGTCAAAATTTATTGTAATCGCCCCTCCAAATTGTTTTATGATATTTCGCATGTTATTAATTTATATAATCACGATACTCTATGTATGATCGATAAAAGAAGATAATTTAAGTACTATTACACAATCATGAAGTTTTGAACATTAGCATTCAAAGACCTATTTATTAACTCGGGAATCCTGTGCTTTTATGGAGGTCACATAGAGCCCTTTATCCCCTTAAGATGGCTACTTCAGTCAAATGAAAAGACGCATTCGCTAATGCTAATCCTATGGAAGAAATTTATAAAGCTATCTCGGTCGCATTTCAATAGTTTTAAATGATTTCTTTTGCATTGAATAGTTGAGATCGATCTGTATGCAGACCGTTTTTTACTTTTTCGATTTTGATTGCAGATATTTTTTATGAGGAGGCTTTTACTTTCGAAACCGGTTCCGAAAATGAAAGTGTCCTCATAAGAAATACCTGTAAACAAAATCGAAAAAGAAAACAACGGCCTTTGCCAATTCAACTTTTCAACAACTATTCAACAACTATTCAACAGATCAATCTCAACTATTCAATGGAAAAGAAATCATTTAAAAATATTGAAATGCGACCGAGATATTTTTATAAATTTCTTCCATATGATTAGCATTAGCGAACGGGTCTTTTCGTTTGACTGAAGTAGCCTCTTAATTCTCGCTCCCGTGAATATCACGGGCTGAGGTGTCGTTCGTTATTTCTCGTGCCCGTTATATTTCCGGGCTAGAGATTTAATTGCTGGAAAAAACTACTGAAACCAGAAAAATTTAACTGGCATTTCCGTGTGAAGTCTTTAAATATTACCGTTTGGGATTTGGTTTAATTGTGACGTTGGACTTTGTATTGCACGTTTCGAAATATATCACACTCAAAAAAAATTATTAATAATCAAAATTTAATGTATATATATTATTTCAAATATTATTTGTAAAAATTTGTGTGATGATGATAAGTAAAGATCTAAGATGTGAAAAATAAAAGTCCTATTCGCATTAATTTGTATGGTGTAGTAAAACAAACATTAAGACACAGAATTCTCGCATGATGGCTTTTCTACAAATGTGAATTTGTTCTATAACATCTTATTTTTTCGCCTTAAAAAAAACAAAAACTAATTGCATATTTTATTTAGAAACCTTATAATTATTCAATTTCTGTAATAAAAAAATAGGTACTTTTTTAATGTTTTTTCCAAATATTAAGCGATTCTTAAGGGGTTATATTACATATTAGTTCTCTTAAGTGCATTTTAGAGTTTTGAGTATCATATTAGGTTCCAGAGTACATTCATTGAATGTCCTGCTTTAAATCAGTCCTTGTTCGTATTATCTTCGTTATTTGGTGGCAAAAGTATAAATTTCGATTTAGTGGTTACGCCAGTCTAAACGTTTGGACTTCTGCTCTAAACACTTAGGTCAGTCCTTGAGCGTTCAACACCACTTTCGTAGAAAAAGGTGTTGCATTTCCACCACATAAATACCATATTTTAATAATAAAAATACAATTTAGATATGATATGATGGTTTTTAAGATATTTTGAAAAAGAGTGGAAGTAGCGTTAACACTTTAATGCATGATTTTTTTTTTCGGAAAATTTATATTTAATTCTATATTTTTTAATTATCCACTAGAAAAATAGTTTAAAAAAATTATTTATATTTCTGTTGGACATAATGTCACTCCTGAGTTACGTAACAAAAATTGCTCAAAAATGATAATTTTAAATTATATACTTACTTTAAAGTGTTTACACTGCAGAATAATAACTATTCAACGATACAATAATTTTTATAATGCTTTTAATAGTTTGCAAAATTAATAATTACTACCTTACAAATATAGAGAAAAAACGCCAGTCGAGCACATTGAGCGAAGTATTTTCTATAGATGGTAATATCATGAAATTGGTATTCAGAAATATAACTTATTTAAATGACATATGCTGTAACGTCGAAAAAACTACAAATTTTTATTTTTAAATTTTACTTATCATTAATGCATAACGTAACTTATAATAAACCACGTTTCGTTACGCAAATTAATTTATTTATGAGATTTTTGTGATGGAAAAGGCTTTATACATGGTCATCATTTCGTTAATATAGGTACATAACAAAAGTGTATCGACTTGTCATTATATTGTAATGAAATTCATTTTTTATGAAATTCATTTAAAATAATAGAATTTTGTACATTCATGTAAAAAGTAAAATAGCTATGTGTCGGGAAAGCTGCAGAGTCTCACAGAAAAAGAAAATTTTTTAACGTGTTATTTCATACAAAAATGATTGCATTATTTGTAATAGTTTGCACGTGTTAAAGAATATTTTATTTATTATAATAAAATAAATATTAATTTTATTTATTATAATGAAAATAAAAATTAATTTTATTTATATAATAATTATGAAATTAAATTTTTTCGTGTGCCGAAGACATTGATGCATGTTCCGTTTAGGTCATTGGAGTGCCTTATGTTCGTCACACTTTCCCTACGGTGTTTAAATATAATACTTGGATTGAACAATTTAAATCATTTTATGTAGTAATAAAAATAGTTGTTCATTTAAAATATGTTATAATGAGATACTGAACAATCCAAAATCTCTTACTAGAGAAATTTATCTAGGCAAAGTTCCTCTTCCATCCAGAATATCTCTTACTAGACTAATTTATCTAGAAAAAAATTGCTATTCCAGTAAGCACATCGTTTAAAAATCCATACTTTCGGAATGTGAAATCATAAGAGAAATCAGTGTTGTGTGGGGGTAAATGAAGGATAATTCAGTGGAGTGTGACAGCAGCACCTGGAGGAACCATAACGAGTGACACATCCGTAGAAACCTTACAAAAGGGAATGCGCCCATCGAGATCCGATTTCTAGAAATAGGAAACTGTCGGTTTACACGCCTTTGAACACGGGCTCTACCCATCAATACATTGCTTCTTTGCGTCATCCCCTTCCACTTCAAATATACCTTTTTCTCCCCACAGGTGAGATGTTCCTACATCTTCCTAGCAGGAGTGTAGTTATAACAATAAATTCTTACAAAACCAATAGATTGGTGTGATGAAGTTTTTGTGCATCTTTAGAATTCCGCTTCATGTTAAATAAAACAACGAAATTTCCAAATAAGCGGTTATCCATAATTACGTTACACTTTAAGGGTGTATTCGAAAAAATATTTTTCCACCCTCAACAGCTCGAAATTTCCTGAGACATTTTCAGACTTATTTTTAAAAGTAAAAACATGAAACTTGCTGAGGTGATTTTTGAAGAGATGTATAAGAGGCCGTGTGATTTCATTTTTCACTCAATTAATTAGAATTTGAGTTTTAAACAATAATTTTCTCAGTATGACCATTTTTTTCATTCCCGGATCTCCCGCTTCGGAAAATTCGGTTCAAAACGCCCACTTTGACAGCATTTTTTACAATATTTTCTGCATTTATCAAAAAATCGAGAAGCACGGCACATTATGTAGTTTCTAAATAAGAGAATTTACCAGTTTGATGCGTTTAAGAGCAAAAATGATTTAAAAATGAATCAGAAAATAAACATATTGGATTGGAATACACCCTTAAGCTGGAAAGGAAAGGGTCCAGAAAGTGTGACATACTGTGACCGAGAGAATATTGTGGGTAAAAGCTTACACTAGTCACGGGGAGAAACTCGAACGTTAATTTTAATCCTATTGGAGGACTGTTTACAGATTCCTCGCTCACATTTTAATATTTTTAAATTATTATTATTTTTTTTAATAGGGTACCGGAGGTCGATATTTTTAATTGTGCGCTTGTACTTTTTTTATTTTGGTCATAGTTTGTTTTATATGATGAGAGTTTCATTTTCAGAAGCGGTTCTAACCGGTTCCAAAAGTGAAACTATTCTCATATAAAAGAACTGTAACCAAAATCGAAAAAGTACAAACGCACAATAAAAGTTATAGACTTCAGTTAACCTATGCAGAAAAAAAATCATTTAAAAATATTAAAATACGAGCGAGAAATCTGTAAACAATCCTCCCATGGGATTAACATTAGTTTGGGCATTTCTTTTCGTGTCTCTTAATACTTTGTGACATCTAAAATGTGCAAATAATTTGATAGGTATTCTTTGCAAGCAACATAAGGAAAAGATGTGATTTCGTTCAGATAGTATTAGATATAGTTTTCTTTTTTCTTTGAATTACAACACCTTGAAGTTAAAGTACACATGGTCTTAACAGTTTTATAATATTTATATCTACAAGTAATTGATTGTATAATTTTTTGGTTGGGGTAAAATTAGTTCTTACAACACAGGGTAGAGTATCATTCAAATGTGATAGCCGGGGGGGTGACATAAAGGATAGGATCTCTAGGGGAAGGGGGTGTAAAAAAAAACATGAAATTTGCGTGACGTAATTAGTAGAAGATCCGTAATGAATTTTAAAACTTCTTTTATTGAATTGTCATTATATATATTGTAAGGAAATTGAAAAATCCGGGCTAATTGGAGAATCGTCTTCTTTTTTTCCAATCGGCCTTATATTTTTCAGGCTTGTTGCAAAAAGCCTAAGCAGCTTTAAGCTGTTGATATTTTTCAGAGGGTCCAGAAAATCTGATATAGTGTGACAGGGAGAATAGAGTGGATTAACTTTTTGTGACGTCTAAAATGTTAAATTAATTTGATACGTATATTATTTGCAAGCAGCATAATCAAAATATGTAATTTTATTCAAATTGTATTAGATATAGTTTTCTTTTTTCTTTGAATTACAACAGCTTGAAGTTCAAGTACACATGGTCTTAACGGTTTTATAATATTTATATCTACTCGTAATAAATTGTATAATTTTTTGGTTGGGATTAAATTAGCTCTCACAACAGAGGGTAGGTTTAGAGTATCACTCGGCTGTGACAGCCGCGATATAGAGGATAGGAGTTCTAGGGAGAGATGTAGCAACAAAAAAATAAAATGAAATAAAAATGCGTGGCGTAATTAATAGGTGATTCGTAATGAATTTTAAAACTTCTTCAGTTGAATTCTCTTAAATTAGCTCTCACAACAGAGGGTAGGGTTAGAGTATCACTCGGCTGTGACAGCCGCGATATAGAGGATAGGAGTTCTAGGGAGAGATGTAGCAACAAAAAAATAAAATGAAATAAAAATACGTGGCGTAATTAATAGGTGATTCGTAATGAATTTTAAAACTTCTTCAGTTGAATTCTCGTTATATATGTCGTTAGCTAATTGAGAAATCCGGGATAATTGAGAATCGTTTTCGTTTTTTTTCAATCGGCCTTATATTTTTCAGGCTTGTCGCAAAAAGGCCTAAGCAGCTTTAAGCTAATTGGAAAATGGTCATTTGTTTCTCAATCAGCTTGATATTTTTCAGGCTTATTGCAAAGAGCCTGTGGAGAGTTAGGCTAATTAGGAAATTGGCTCTTTATTTCCAATCAGCCTGTTTTTTCGAATCATTGCAATAAGCCTATGCAATTTTAGATTAATTAGATATCGACCGCTTGCTTGTTTTAACAGCCTTGTTTCATCCAAGTTTATTTCAAAAAGTCCAAGGTGCTGAATGTTTATGCATACTTTTAGTGCAAGAAATAGGAGAAGGATCTTAAAATGTTTATAAAATGTGTAAGAAAATTGTTTTATTGAGAGATTGCATGAACGCAACTGAGTATCTAGGTTAGTGAATATTTCATGCTATGGGGAGGGAGCACCGAATAATGATTTTGGCCGCATACCGAATATTCGGCCTACAAGCGAACCGAATACTGAATATTCGGCCAGCTGAATAGTATGTATGGCCGAATACCGAATATTAGGCTAACCAAACGCTTTTATATTTCAAATTTTAAAGGCGTTAAAATGCCACATTTTAAAACAATTTTACATAATGTTTAATACAGAAACTTGAATTTTGATAAAAAAGAGCTTTTTACAAGTAAACTTTATACTGAAAAAAATCTGCGTTGAGTTGTTTAAGAAGAGAATAGTTATAAAACTTTTTTAATAAATAAAATTTTTAAATTTCATGGTTTCTTCTGTGAACTAGAACAAATCAATAAAATTTTCTTAAATTCTAAAACAGAAAATCAAGGAGAAATTGTGAAAAAAATTGGAAGAAAAACGTTACAGGGTCATATACTATTTAATTGTCCGGAAGAGACTAAAGTAAAAATAAATAAATAATACAAACTATTCGAATTTTAAATGGTAGCAACTCAACAAAAATAACTTTTGTACTTGCTTTGATTTAAGGGTGTATTCGAAAAAATATTTTCCCACCCTCAGCAGCTCGAAATTTTCTGAGACATTTTCAGACTCATTTTTAAAAGTAAAAACATGAAACTTGCTGCGGTGATTTCTGAAGACACGTTTAACATGCCGTGTGATTTCATTTTCAGCTCAATTAATTAGAATTTGATTTTTAAACAATTATTTTCTCAGTATGACCATTTTTTTCATTCCCAGATCGCCCGCTTCGGAAAATTCTGTTCAAAACGCCCACTTCGACAGCGCTTTTTACAGTATTTTCGGCATTTATCAAAAAATTAAGAAGCACGGCACATTATATAGTTTCTAAATAAGAGAATTTCCCAGTTTGATGCGTTTGAGAGCAAAAATGAATTTTAAAATGAATCAGAAAATAAGCAGTTTGGATCGGAATACACCCTTAACAAGGGAGATTTTAAATGCAGCCTTGATCAGTGCAACAATCTTCAGCAGAGATAATATGGTCAAGACAAACATTTTTTGAACAAGAAACAACATCTTTATCATTGATTAAAATATTTTAGCAAGATTTATATTAACTTTGCTTGTATTAAATGTGATGATATCATTGAAAATGACTGAATTTTGGCCATTGACGCAGTATAAATACTGTCAACTGCATTCTGAATAAAGGAATGTCTAGCTCATAGTTATTTAGATATGAATTGTGGCTATTTCCAGCACTTATCATAATATCATATTTCACAGAAATCAAACCAAGTCTGTTGAAAACATAGTTATTATATCTTTATTATTGTTAAAGTAACAAACGAAAATCCAAGTTTGCCCTCGAATGAGATGAAATACACTGTATTTATGACTGAATAAGTGGATTTTGCTTATGGTTTCCTGTACGAAAGTTGTCTGTCTTGATGCCTATTATCAACACTGAAAGATTTTTTGTTTTGTTTAGAAACACCCTTTTTTGCGAAAAAGCAAGAAACAGATTATTTACTGGATAATATTCAGGAACTTGCATTTGTACATCATTAATTCCTATGAAGATCTTTATTAATGGTTAATTTTCTTAAGTAATACTTAAGAAACTTAATGTAAAAACATTCTCATTAATTTAAATAAGATTATGTTTCTAATTATTTGGAACATCCTTATAAGTTGACAGTTAAAAGTAAAAGTTGTGTAAAGTTTTCAAAAATATCAGTTAAATGATTTTATTAAGTACTCGATTCGGCAGAATATCAAAATATTCGGCCAAATCGGATATTCGGCAAACCGAATAGTTTGATATTCGGTCAAGCCGAATATTCAGCATGCCGAATAATTTGGTATTCGGCCAAACCGAATATGCGGTAACATGGCCGAATAGGCCGAATACCAAATAGATACCGAATATTCGGTGCATCCCTAATTATGGGTATATTTTTCGTAAACACCCCGTGCAGAATTATGAATAAAATCTACAGATGAGGCAGATTTTTAATGTTTTCCTAGCGTTACGCATGGTAAAGGAATTACAGAATTAAATATTTATAAAACATACATAAGAAAAATTTCTCTATCAATGAAATCTGCAGATAAGGCAGATTTTGTAAGTTTTCCCGCAACATTGCGCAGAGAAGATGGGTTGTTAATGAAAATAATTATGTAAACTATATAAGTAAATTTCTGCAATAATGAAATATGGAGAGGATGCAGATTTTTAATATTTCCCCAGCGTTACTTAGAGAATATGAGTTGCTGAATGAAAATAATTATAAAACACATATAAGAAAAATTACTGTATCAATGAAATCAGTAAATAAGGCATATTGTTAATGTTTTACCAACATTACGCCGAGAAGATAGGTTGCTAAAGAAAATAATTATAAAAAATATATAAGAGAATTTCTGAAATAAAAAATATAAAAATATAATTGATAAAATTATTTTATTTATATATTTAATTTGTTGTATAGATTTAATTTGTTGATAAAAAAATATTTTATACAACTGCTCATATTTCATTAAATGTTTAATATATTTACATTCCAACTGCATTATATTATTTCTATTATGTTTTGTCAAATTTTCTGAAACTGGCGTTAAATTTGGTAAAAACCCTGCACGGTATAAACAAAAAACATGCAAGAATTTTTTGAACTTAAAAAAAAAAAATCGATATATCTCCATAAATATACGTGCTATTATTCCATAAATGAATAAATATATTGTACAATATCCATATATTTGTAAGCTATAGCAATATAGATCATTTCGTGCATTTTATTTTACAGGGTGATCCCAAACATTATTATTTTTCTTTGATATTTTGTAGTCCTCCTAGTTGTCCTGCTGATCAAATCGTCATTGATAACTATGAAGTCAAACATATTCTTCATTATTCCGAAGTTCCAGGAAAATCCGACAAGTATATCTTAAATAATCGACAAAATGTCTAAAATTAAAAATTTCCGGAGATTAATGGCTATATATAGCGCATATTTTTTATAATATTTATCAGCAACCCCATCCTACACAATACTGTGAAAACATTAAAAATCTGTCTCATCTGCAGATTTCATAATTGTACAAATTTTCATATATGTTTTTTATAATCTTTATTAGCAACTCTTCTTCTCTACGTAATACTATGAAAACATTAAAAATCTGCCTCATCTGCAGATTTTATTGATACTTCTGTACGGGGTGTTTGCGCTGGCTAAACAGATATGCTTACAAAGCATAATGTTGTATTCTTCAAATAATAATTTAAAAAACTCCATATCAGTCAGTTAGATTTTCAATAAAGATTATCTTATTTTATAATATAAGCAAAAATTATGTGTGTGTGTAAATTTTATATTGAAAACGGCTTTAACGATTTTGACTAAATTTTGCACCCTACCGTTTTCGAGCACGAAAAGACCATTGGGCTGGATCATATATTCTAGAAAATTAAATTAGTGGGTGATTTTGGGTCATTATGGGTTAGAGTCAAATTAACTATATCTAAAAAATGGCACAATCGATTTTGACTAAATTTTCTATCCAACCGTTTTCGGGAACGAGAAGACTATTGAGTTAGGTCACATGTTCGAGAAATTTCAATTAGGGGGTGGGCATATATAACGTTATCACTTTAGGGGGGACGGGGGGGGGGTCTGGCACTTGATAACGTAAGATATCTCTAGGGGGGGGGGGGCGTTTTGCTCTTTGATATCGTTATCATTTTTTATCCAATGAAATTTTTCTTTTTTGAGTAAATTTTTCATTACATCCAAATAGTCTGTTACCTGTTATTTATTCTTATTTGTATAGGGTTTTATGAAAAGCCCAAGCTATTACTAAAGCCATTAAATGTTTATAAAATAATTTCATTCCAAAATTTGCTATACCCCCAACGTTTGGCATTCCTGTTCATCAGCCATGTGCGCATATAATTCGCTGTTAAAGAAGCCGGGAGCATAATGTGCAAGAAATTATACTTGCGTTTACCAGTAAAGAAAGAGAAATAATGTTATCCATTGTTTTGTTCATAAATTCTGCTTTCACCCTTTTCGGGCAGGGGGCAAGTGACAGAAGACAATATTAGTATTGAATGCATTATGTTACAATAAGCTATTATTAAATACTGTTAAATAGTAACTAACTCTTTTAGTTATTGATAACTGATAAAATATTAGTAATTCATATTAGTAATTGATAAAGCTATTTGATAGCTTTGTTTCATGTATTGATATTTTATTGACTTCTTGAATCCGTAAATAATGCGACTAATAAATGTAGAATCATACGTGTATATATAACTGCAAACGTATAACAAGAAAGAAAAAAAAAATGTGGAAAAAAAAAATTAGACATTGATAACGATATCATTGGGGGGTGGGGGGGAGGGTTCTGATATCGTAAGGGGGGGTCCGAAATTAGCAAAATGTTGACAACGTTATATATGCATAGCCTCCTAGTGGGTCATTTTTGGGTCACGGCGGGTCAAGCTAATTTTATCTGAAAAATGGCTCTAACGATTTTTACTAAACTCAATATTCTACAGTTTTGGATTACGAGAAGACCACTGGGCTAAGTCACATGTTCGAGAAAATTCGGTGGGTCATTGTTGGGTCACTGTGGGTCAAGCTAATTTATCTAGAAAAAGATTCCAACGATTTTGACTAAATTTTATATTCTATTGTTTTCGGGCTCGAGAAGACCATTGATGGGCTAGGTAGCGTGTTCAAGAAAATTCGATTAGTGGGTCATTTTGGGTCGCAATGGGTCAAGGTCAAGCTACTTGTATCTAAAAAACGGTTCCAAACATTATGACAAAATTTTGTATTATACCGTTTCCGGGAGTAAGACCACTGGGCTAGGTCGCATGCTCAAGAAAATTCAACCAGTGGGTCATTTTGGGTCCTAATGGATCAGGAGTAAGCTAACTGTATCTGAAAAACGGCTCAAACGATTCTGACAAAACTTTGTATTATACCGTTTCTGGGCACGAGAAAACCATTGTTCTATGTCGCATACTTAACAAAATTCTATTAATGGGTCATTTTGGGTCATAATGGGTCAGGGTAAGCTAACTGCATATTAAAAAGGTTCAAACGATTTTGACAATTTTTTTTAAATTATACCGTTTCCCAGTACGCGAAAACCATTGGAATGGGT
Source organism: Maratus speciosus (assembly GCA_963932465.1). Classification (NCBI taxonomy): domain Eukaryota; kingdom Metazoa; phylum Arthropoda; class Arachnida; order Araneae; family Salticidae; genus Maratus; species Maratus speciosus. The sequence continues at coordinate 362,989,234 of OZ010790.1, read as the reverse complement.
CACATGTTCGATAAATTTTGATTAGTGGGTCTTTTTTTTTGGATCAACGTGGGTCAAGCTAATTTTATCTAGAAAATGACTAACGATTTTCACTAAATTTTGTATTTCATCGTTTTCAGGCTGGAGAAGAGCATTGGGTTAGGTCGCATGTGCGAAAAATTCGATTAGTGGGTCATTTTGGTTCGCTATGGCTGAGGGTTAAGCTAATTGCAACTAAAACGGCAAGAACAATTCAGTGGGAATCGAGATAAACACAAAGCTAATTTTGACCAAGCTTAGTTCGGTCTACTAGTTTTAAATTAATTTAAAAAAAATTAAATGAATAAATATAATGAATGAGTGTACCAAAAACAATCATTTCTCATAAAAGGTGTGTCACTATGAAACGAATGCAGTCAACCTACATATTTTTTAATTTAATTTTTAAAAGTTTCGTTGTGCCAATATATAATAGAATAAATAGAATAACACGCATCCAATGGTACTAAAATACACATTCATCTAAAACCTCAGTTATATCAAGAAAGTTATTCAAAAGCATTTCTTATTTTTGAAATAAAGATATTCTGAGCTTCTAATAGCTTAAAAAACTAATTGCGTATTTAAAAAGTAAGTTCTAAATTAATTTATCTAAATGCGCATAATTTTCTTAGTTACTCATTTTTAGATTATTTCATTCAACTAGGGGGCTCTGCTACCTACGAGCTACGCTCGTCAACCCCCGTTCAGACACCGCAGACTCTAAAAGTACGCTAATTTGATCGGCTTTAAAACGATTTCGGAAGATTGAATTATAATGTAAAAAACAGTGGCGATCTCCCTATAAACGGATTTCTATTCATTTCTCTTTGATTGGGGAATTTTAAGGCCAAATCCGCTGCGGTACTACTTGATTATCATGATACCAATATATGATTATCTTGATACCAATTTCTCCAAATTATATAAATCGCCAAACCACTTGCCAAATTATACAAATTGACATAATTTTTGTTTTAAATAACGAAAGAACAAATAAATTAGTGCAACATTATTAAAAATACAAATAAAACGTCGAAATAAAAATAACTTGATGACGTAGACAAGTTTAACTTGCTTAAAGTCAAGTTAATGTGACATTTACGATCAACCATTATTGGCATTTAATCTTATAGTTTGGCAAATGATAGATTTTTGGTCGACGGAATAACTAAGTAGTACCAAAAATACATATTTCAATCGCTGTTTTCGTCTTTGATTAAGTAAAATAAGTTAAATATTTCAAAATAAGCTAATATAAAAGGAATTAAGTAAACAAAATCTTTGTCTCTCGGTATTTTTTAACAAAGCGAAAAGAAAGTTCTTTTAAATACGGCATTTTAAATTAATCGTTTTTAGTCTGACGTAATTTTGACCAAACTATTCTTTCTCTTTATAATATTCACGTGAAAATACTTGTGTTAGAAATGAAATATTATTTGCGCTTTCCTAACAAAAATAGTTAAAAAGTATCCTCTCAAAATATCAAATAAATGTCTATGGCAATTTCTAAATTTAAACCGTTTTGCAATATTATTTTGTGTTCATTTTATGTAATAACTGTAATATGACGTAAATGTGACGTAATTTCTCCTATTTAAGACTTCTAACGCATGTTAATAAATTAATTATTTTACAAATTCCTTTCTCTCTTAAAATTCACGTGTAATTATAGTTTTTATGACGTAATTTTTAATAAGTTCCTGCTTTTTGTACATAATTATTTAATTCTAATTCCAAATGTTTTTTTTCTGTTTATAATGGTCACGTGTAAATAAATTTTTAATTTATTTACACGTATAAATATATATATACATTTTTTTGAAGCAAACATTATTGTTTCCGCTGTTTATACAGTTGGCAACAGTTTAAATTAATATCACTTTCTAAAATCTGTAAAAAATATCTCTAGAAATGCTGAAAATTTGAATTTAAAATAGAAATAAAACCTCAAAAAATGAGTCAAATTACAAAAAGAAATACAGTCTGCACACCGGGAACTTCAAACGTATAAAATGATCTAAAAATGATTGAATTCCCATGAACAGTTTTTGCTCCTATAAAACTTTTTCAGTGGAGCGATTTTGTCCAACTTTAGCATTAAATATCTCTTAAAATAATTCCTCGATTTGAAAACTGCCTGCATCAGCGTGCTTATCAAACATTTCTTTATAATACTACCGATTTTCATATTTTTGTATGCATTATTTTTCTTAATATTAACGAAGAAAGACCTCCGGTCACATAAAATTCAAAACCGGCGGCGGCGGTGACAGCGGTAGTTACTTTTTTTTAGAATAGAGAGATATTTTCCCTTCTAATTACCGTCTTGCAAGGTCAAGAAAAATGTCCCCTATAATTTTCAAACACAGAAGAGAAGGATTTTTTTCTTAAGATCTTCACCCTTCTTTTGGTTACTTTTAGGCTCATTAAAATCAAATTTACCAAATGTAGATCTAATTACTGAATTCAAACAAAAGAAAGGTATTTTTTCATTCACTAAATAGAAAACCTAATTAGAATGCTGGATTTGTGGATTTATTCGAGGGAAAAAAACTTCAGAGCTGGAACCTGAAGTCACAAAAACTAGGACAGGACAAACTGAGGGTAATTAAGAGAGAAGATAGAATAAACAAAGATTAATTAACAGAGAAAATAGAACTAACACATAAAAATAAGAAGCTAATTAAATATTGAAGAATTATTTTTTATTCATTTGTTGTATGAGAAATAATCTAAAGAAATTATATTCAAATTAGCAAACTCTAACATAAACATGAAAAATTCCAGCTTTTTCATTTATATTTTCATTCAGTCCTTGAATTCAGGTAGTATCATCCTAAAGCGAGCAATTAACAAGATATTTAAATAAAAAAGTTTAAAAAAGAATTGCAATAGTTAGACACAAACATGCTTAAATAAAAAAAAATTCTAATAATAATTAATATATATATATTTAGACATGTATGCATAATATCGTATATATAAACATAAAAGTGGATTTTTAGTACAGATTACTTTATTCTGTTTTGAATTTGAACAATTTAAAGTAAATAAGTATAATAAATAATTAGGCAGAAAATAGATGCTTCTCATAAAAGGTGGTTAATGTTGAAAAGAATTCAGTTACAACCTACATATTTTAAATATATTTTTCTTTTCAAATTTTTTTGAGCCGGAGTACATTATAATTAATATATTACATTCAATAAAATTAAAATACGGATTCATCTGAAAATGTAGAAATAGCGAGAATGTTATTCGAGAACGTTTCTTATTTTTCATATAAAAATATTCTTTGCCTTAAAAAAAAAAAAAAAAAAAAGAGAGAGAGAACTGAGAGGAAAATAGAAGAAAAGAAAGTTCCAAATTAATTTATCTAAATACAGGTAATTTCCTTAGTATCCATTTTTATATTACCCCATTCAAAATTGGTTTACAAGGTCAGGAAAAATGTTCCCAATAATTTTCAAATATAAGAAGCATTTTAATAATCCAATCCCAATCTAATAGTAACAGTTCACGTCTTGCTTACTTTTTGTGTCATTCAAATAAAATTTACCTAACATAGATCTAATTACTAAGTTCAAAGAAAAGGAATAAATTTTTATTTTAGTATAAATTTTAATCCAAAAATATTAAAAACCAGATTCATCTAAAAAACATAGAAATATCGAGAACATTATTCGAGAACATTTCTTATTTTTCAAATATAAAAAAAATTCATCTTTTAACACAAAAGAAGAGAGTTAATTGGAAAATAGAAAATAGAAAGTTCCAAATTAATTTATCGAAATACAGGTGATTTTCTTAGTATCCATTTTTATATTATTACGTTCAATATTTTTTCTTCTAATTAGTTTTACAAGGTCATAAAAAATGTTCCCAACAATTTTCAAATATAAGAAGCATTCTTTTCTTTTCTTTTCTTTTTTTTTTTTTTTTTTAAAGATTGTTACACATCTTGCTTTTAGTGTCATTAAAATTAAATTTACTGAACAGAAATATAATTACTAAGTTCAAACAAAAGAAATACATGAATATTTTCATTTTGGTATAAACTTTAACCCAATAACATTAAAAAACGGATTTATCTAAAAATATAGGAATATCGAGAACATTTCTTATTTTTCATATAAAAATTATTTTCAGCTTTCAACAGAAAAAAAAAGAGAACTAATTGGAAAATTGAAAAAAGAAAGTTCCAAATAAATTTATCTAAATGCAGATAATTTTCGTAGTGTCCATTTTTATATTACTCCGTTCAATATTTTCCCTTCTGATTACAATTTTACAAGGTCAGGAAAAATGTTCCCAATCATTTGCAAATATAAGAAGCATAAAATAAAATAAAATAAAATAAAATAAAGGTTCTTACACATCTTGATTACTTTTAGTGTCATTAAAGTCAAATTTACCGAGCACAGATCTAATTTCTAAGTTAAAACAAAAGATATATATATATACATATTTTCATTCGCTGAATAGAAAATCTAATTAGCATACTTATTTTGTTTATTTCTTCGGAGGGTAAAAAAACGCTTCACAACTGGAATACATATTCACAAAAATTAGGATGAAAGAAGAAAAGAACAAAAATACTGTAATTAACGCATAAGAAAAAGAAATTAATGAAATTTTGAAGATTAATTTTTTCTAATGATTGGGCGAGAAATATTCCAACGAAATTTTAATTAGGGGAAAGTAGGGTAAAGCCACATACTGGATTTTTGTTGCTTCTCGAAGCTAGAAATTACAGCAGAATTTAAGGCTGTTTTCAAACCCAAGAGCACAATTTTATGACAGAAGTTTTAATTTATTTTTGTTCGGAAATGCATGAAACTAGCCGGTGTTGTTGTTCAGAAAATATGTCATTGAGTTGTTTTTTCCGGTTTTTTGCAAACGCAGTAGATCTCTCAGAAAATAGTGCCAAAGTAGGTGTTATAAACCAAACTTCCGCGCGAAAGTCGAATAATCACTCAAGAAAGGGCGAAAAACGTGTTTGTCAAGTGATTAAAATCGCTTAGAACTCAATAAGTAATTTATGGATCAAAAAATGGAAAACACAGTTCGATTCCAAATCGCTTCCATGGCCAGGCTTTCCCATTTTATATCTTTCCGTTAAAAAATGAATTTGTAAATATGTCAAAACGTTTTGCGCTTGTTGAGCAGAGCAGTTAAGAGCAGCCTTAATGTAACTTTGCGTACTCTGCAATTATACTTGTGCCATAGTATAATTTTAATCATATGATTACCTTATCACATTTTTATTAAGGAATGATTATATATATATATATATATATATATATTATAGTCAATATAATTATATTATGATACATATACTGGTCACATTGGTGTCAGTTTTATGTACCGTAATTTAACACAGAAATATATTAAATCCCACCTTACTTTGCATTTCTTGCAGATGATCCCTCAATTTTTTTCTCAAATCAATAACACCAAACACATTTCTATTATACGATGTTCCTATGTGTTTTTAATCATTGTTATTAGCTTAAGAAACAGTTCAGTATAGAATATAACTTAGAAACTAGTTGCGTTCTAAAATTGCAAAATCTTGCGTTCTGTAATTATTTTTATTAATAATCACTGTTGTTCTCTGTAAAACATGAAATGTAACATTATGCATACATTCACCAACATATCGCAATGTGTTGTTGGGTACTTAACAAAGTGAGAGTAAGGTTACACTCTAACGCGGTGCCAACTTCGGCGCTGCGCTGAATTGGAAGCAATCGGTTCAATCGGCTTCCGTGGAAATCAGGTTGCATTTTTTTTTTTTTTTTTAAGGGGACTCTTCACTTACTTGAAAACACCTGCTAGGTACTGCAAAACCTATGAGCAGGTTGTTTTTGAATTTCTCGTTTAAATTTGAATATTTTTAAACAGTTTTTTTTTTTCCTTTTGCATAGAATAGCTGAGGTCGAAAAATATGGTCGGATAGCTGAATACAGGATAGCTGAGGTCGAATGGCTATATTTTACTTTTTCGATTTCAGGTGCAGATTTTTCAAATAAAGATGCTTTCACTTTCGGAACCGGTTTCGAAAATGAAAGTACCTTTATTAAAAAAATCTGCAACCAAACTCGAAAAAGTACAAAAAGGTCCTATTAGAGATGGAGTCCAGTTATCCTAAGCAAAAAGAATCGTTTAAAAAAATTTAAATTTAAACGATACATTCGAAAACAACCTACACATACGTTTAATATTACGGAGCGGGCGTTTTCAAATGAGTGAAGAGTCCCCTTAACGTTGACCATATAAAAACCATTTAGAACAGATTTGCCTGCATCGTATTTCCATAATTGTAAACTGTGGAGTCGGTGAATTGTAAACTGTGCAATTTCTATATGTATTATAACGTACTTCAGAAAATTAGTTAAATGTTAAGAAGAGGTACTGAAACTAAGTTGAATTAAACCTTTTTTTTTTCTTCCGCTCTGTTTTTCTTTCTTTTCCATAATCCAATAAATCGAGTTCATAACTAGTCCGTTTATAAGTACAGATGTATAGTACAAATAACCAATTGAATGTTTTTTAACTAAATTATTATTATTATTATTTTAATAATAAAAAGTTCAATGCATTTTAGGCTGTTTCCTCTAAGATTTTTTCCACCTACATTTGTATTTCCTTTGAGAAGTAACTACAGGGTGTCTCAAATGGTCGTTTACAAACTTAACATGCTGGTCTGTCATATCATGAGGAACAATATTTACATAGGAGCTTGTGTTCGAAAATGCAAACTGCGACCGCTAGAGAGACCCGATGAGCGCAGGTGTGGAGGGGAAGAAGGAAAGGATACCGAAAGACGTATTAATATGACTTTTATTAAAGAACATGGTTTAATTTACAGAAGGTGTTTAAAATTCCTTACATTCGCCACAATGCATGCTTCGCAATGTCGACGCATCGATTCACTGACCCATTCAAAATGGGCAGGTGTGTCACGGATACATGCTGTGGCTTCTACGATCCTGGGATGAGTTCCATGTCCGATGTTAAGGGCGTCTCCTACACCATGGACTTCATATATGTCCCCACAGATAGAAATCCAGGGGAGTCAGGTCGGGGGATCGCGGTTGCCATGCGACTGGTCCGCCTCTGCCAATCCAGCGATTAAGATATGACCTATCGAGGTATTCTCGCACAGTGTAGCTAAAATGAGCAGGCGCTCCATCATACTAAAACGAGATGTTTCGGCGTGTAGCGGCTGGAACGTCACCCATCAGATCCAGCAAGACTCTTTCTAAGAAAATGCGATAGGTATTCCCGTCGAAGAGCTGAGGTAGTAGGTAAGGGCCAATTAACATGTCACCGATAATACCAGCCTAAACGTTTACAACGAAACGTTGTTGACGTGCATGGGCATGTGTAGACCTTGGATTTTCATGCGCCCATATATACATGTTGTGCAGGTTCAGGACACCTGTGTAAAACGGATTCATCCGAAAACAAAATCCACGATGGAAAATCCGGCTGTGCGACCCGTTGTTGCAATACCAGCGTGCGAACACAACGCGTTGGGGATAATCGCCAACGCACAATGCTTGTACCCTTTGTAAGTTTTAGGGGTGTTGCGTGTCCTCATGCAATATGCGCATAATGCTGGAACGATGTACACCCAGGACGCGTTCGCTTGCTCGGAGATTTGTTTGCGGGTTCCTGTCAAATTCCCGTAGCACGGTTTGCTCTACGACAGGTGTGCGTGTAGTGCGTTCTCGACCGATGTGGCTACGTACTTGGAAAGCTCCTGCTTCACGCAATCTGTGGTGCAATTGTCCAAACAAAACATGACTTGGCTGGCGTCTGCTTGGGAAGCGCTCAAGGTACATCCGTACCGCGGCTCGTGCATTTCCATCCGCGGCGCGATATACGTAATGCATATCGGCCAATTCTGCGTTACTAAACCGATTCATCCTTCATCTGCAACGTCCTTGTCTGATATGATTACGCTACGCTTCCCACTCTCTCGTAAGCCTGCACTCATCGCCCTCTAGCGGTCGCAGTTTGCATTTTCGAACACAAGTTCCTATGTCAATCTTGTTTGTCATGATATGACAGACCAGCATGTTAAGTTTGTAAACGACCTTTTGAGACACCCTGTATATGCATCTGAATTTCCTTTTTAAATCTGTTCCATTTATTGTATTATTAATCGCGCTTTAATAGGCTTTAGGCTTACGGTATCTAAACTATTATATTAAAATCTCACTGTCTGTTTCAGAACTACCCATCTAAGAATATAGAGCAGAGAGAGATGAAATTAACACCAGTTATCCGAATGGATCCAAGGATGTCATATAAGGACGCAAAATTTTAAAATTTGTATTAGTTTCAACAGTAAAGAAAGAAAAAACAACATTTCTTAATTGTTTTCGCAACGTATAATCATAATTTAATTCTTACTAAACTATTAATTGATAAAAGTGCATTAATAAAAATATTGCACTCGTTATTATTTTTTTTTAATTATAGTTTATTTTCTACTGTTTAGTGTTTAAACTATTTCATCATTGCAGTTTCCCAACCAATTGCCGAGTATGGTTTGGCGCATAATAAAATCCATTGTTTTTGTAACACGCGTACAGTTGTAACCATAAAGAAACTTTGGCGATTTATCATATGCTGCTGGCTAACAGAAAAATGCCTTAAAATTAACTTATTAATTCATAATTGAGTTTTAAAAATATTAAAATGTCGTAATTTCATCTGAAACATATCTGTATACATACTATTTATAATTTTAGCATATCAGGAAGTAAAAGTGAAAAATTCATAACAAAATTCCATCTAGACATACAAAAAACAAATTCAGTTAAATAAAAGAGTGTTAAAAAGTTTTCTTTAACCGTTTGAGTGCGGAACAAATCTTGTGGATATATGCCAAAATGCGAATGTATTTGGGTATATATATTGTCGGTATCCACTTTCTTCTTTTTTCTTCCATAATAATTCTTATAATAAATTATTTGGCACTTTATTTTATACTTACTGCTTTAATTCACAATATTACGGTTTTTGATGGTGGTAGGTTATGTTTAATTAATGGTTATATATATATATATATATTAATAAACGTAGTAAATAAAAACTTGTGTAGAAATATAAGTCATCAAAAACAACGTTTAAACACACAATAAAAATACATAAGATAATGTGGGCAGACGTATACGTTTCGTGAGTTCCAGGACTCACATCATAAGTGTATAAAATCTATAAAACAATACCCCCCAAAATAGATGCACGGTGAAAACCCAAATGACAGAAAACACAATACCAAAAGACCGTCAAGTTCCAACAGCCAATGAAATCAAAGCGGAAGTGAAGTGTCATAACACAACAAATCCACCCAGAAAGTTGAGATGTAAAGTACACTAGACAAATCATTAACCAAAGAGTTTTTAAATCTATGGATATAAACAGCTTCAAAAAAGTCTAAATCTAGAGGAGCAATGCATTTCTTGATAACGGTAGCTGAGTCAAAATTGAAATTATGTACCTTCCTCAGCAATGAGAAGCAATAGAGGATTTTTGCAATTCTTTTTTCGTTACATAGTTTATGTGTTCTTTGACTCTGTAACGCAGTTTTCGAGTGAAAGTGTCTGTAACGACAGTCGGAGTTGTCGAGAGTTTAATGATGTGAGTCCTGGAACACACGAAACGTATATGTCTGTTCACATTATCTTATGTACATATTTTTATTGTGTGTTTAAACGTTGTTTTTGGTGATTTATTAATAAACGTAGTTAACTAATTAGATCAGAAATATTGTGTTAAAAACAATGCATAAAAAATAGGGTTTATCCAATTAATTTGTCTTTGATTTATTTCTTTGAAAGCAATAAGAAAATTATAATTCAAAAATTTTCTTTGCAATTATGGTTTGCTGCATAAAGTGCGTGAAGACCTCTTTTACAAATAGAGCAAATTAGGTTTGATCTCCTAACTCATTTTCATAGATACTGTTATGCAAACTCTCATCACTGCTCAATTCTGAGTCAGTTTCAGGCCACATATTTTCAGAGAATACTCTACCGTTATACATAAATGAGGGATGTAAAATAAAAAAACAAATTCTGCAAAAATACTCTTCTCCCTTTAGTCACTTTTACTTGTAAGCCGACTATATGCACAAAAATCGTACGCTTCGCTAATGAAACCAGCCTAAATGCACACCAAACTGAGACAACAAATCGTAAGTGCTATCATCCTCTCCTCAATTTTAGCATAAAACAAGAGAAGCGCTATCGCGCTCCCCGCAATTTTGGCACATAATAAGAGCAGCGCTATTGAGTTCCTCTGCACTCTAACGGTTAAAACAATGAGCAACCATAAACGCAGAAAGAGCTAAAACTTATGATTTCATTAAAGTTACCTAAAAGACTATTCAAACAAAATATTCATTAATAATATATATCTAGTACAGATCTTCGAATAAATTTAGATTACACGTGGAGTTAAAGGAACTTTGTTTAGTTAAGTTTGGTTAGCCAAGCTTATATCAGATTAAACTAAAACTATTGGATGATTGCAAAAGTATGTGCCCGATTTCCGATGCGTCGGGTTTCGACGTGTACCTAACTTGTTTTAAATGGCAAAATCCAGTCAAATTGTCAGCATTTAGTCTCTCAGCAATCTCTTCAGTAGTAATCAGTGGACTGTCATTCACTAAATCACGGATTAAGTTATTATTAAGGCCAGAAGGACGCCCAGAGCGTATTTTATCTTTTAGACTGAAATCACCATTTCGAAATCGGCAAAACCACTTTTTAACTGTCCTAACGGTGGGAGCATGATCCAAATAAAAGTCTTGAATATTTTTTGTAGCACGTCTAACACTGACTCCTTTTTAAACTCATTATAACATAACATGACGAAAATGTAGCTTTTCATTTTCCATTTTAAATATTAACCTTGCACACAAATTAATTTGAAAAACTTTTTTTTTTAACGTTATATTCACTCACGACACATGTAGATAACTGTCAGTTAATGATAAGGTTATAAAAGAAACATCAGCACAATCAAAACTGCAAGTTCCTGCCATCTATGAAATAGGCCACAAACTTTTGCAATCACCCGATATAATATGACCAAAAAAGGTGTGAAAATTGTTTTCAGGTGTTTCAAATAATAACCATAGATAACCATCGATAGACATCGATAATCTGATACAAGTTGGAATCAATTACCTGCTATTTTTCTACCCTTCAATTTAAAAAGCAAATCCTGCTTTAAGCATTCATATCAGGTAATCCAATTAATATAAATTTATTTCATATTTATTATTTCCTATTAGTTCATTTCATTTCATTATATTATTTCTTTATATTTCTTCTTAATTATCGTCAATAGATTCAACGCTAAGTCATTAAATCAAAAGATACTATACATATAAAAAAAAATAAAAAAGAAGCATCGAAAACTTTTTCCAACTTGTTTTCATTGATGTGATGATTTGATAATATTCCAAAAAAAGAAAAAAAAAGAATTCGTAGAAAAGTGTATATATTTAATAATCAAGATTCGTGTTAGATTAGCTGTAAAAGTTTGAAAAAAAAGAAGAAAAAAGGACAGCTAAGGAAGAAATTATGACTTAATTTACACCTAACCTATCCAAAGATGACAGTAGGGAAAAATATTTAACTCTCCCATGCACGAATTATTTTTAAGTGGATGAAACACACATTTTACATATGCGATAAATTTAAAATGGATTTATAAGAATAATAACGTTGGATTTTTAATAATTTTACATTTATTTTAAAATTGCTAAACGAATCTCATATGAGGTATACAATAAATAACAATGACAAATAAAAAATTATTATTAACAGTGAATAAATAGTTTTTTGGAACAACTTAAATGTTGGATTAAGGTTGAAAGATTGCACGTTTTTTCCGTTAATTGTCAGTTTTCCAGGTTTATTGCATATTTAAAAAATGACATTTAATAATAATAATACTAGGTTGAGCAAAAAGTTCTGGGAAATTTGTGAAAGTTGCGTTGTTATGCGCAAATTAACAACAAAAGCAACAAGGACTATTCTTCAAATTTGAGACCACCATAGTCCACGACTTTCTGCCGTTGTTCTGCCAGATTCCGGATTTGCTGGAAGTACCATGGCGACACCTTGAAATCGAAAAACTCTTGACATGTTTCTTCAGCTTCATTAAAGGATTCAAATCGACGGCACTTGAAAAAGTATTGCATCGATCGAAAGAGATCATAATCGGATGGAGCCACGTCTGGACTGTAGGCAGGGTTAGGAAGAATTTCGACGCCGTCCAACTATGCAAACTCATCGACGGTTTTCAAAATCGTTAGACCTTTTCTCCAATAATGCCGGATCAACACAAGCAAATCATACTGTTCAGTAGCCATTTTGGAGCCGAAATTCCTGAACTCCTATAGATATACCACTAGTACTCCTATATACTATACAAATTCTGGTAAGTATCAGATTAAAAATTTCCCAGAACTTTTTGCCCAACCTGGTGGCACAAAAACATAATAAATAAATAAACCCATTTTAAACCCATTAAAATTAATAAACCCATTACTAATATTATGTGTTATATAATACGAAACGTATACACACACACATATATACACAGTTACATATTACGTATATTATTGATCAGACGTAATATGTTTAGTTATTTATTACTGCACATTGTACGTTTTAAACGTTCCCGTATGACTATTTCTTCCATCGTTCTCCTAACATAACTGTCTTTTAATACTTTCGAGTGTTTTTCTCAGTTTACATTTTAAATTTGCTTCAAAAGTTTCAAATTTTGATGCAAAAACCTCATTGTTGAAGACACAATTTTTGTGCCACCATTTCACCGTATTTCACTCAGATGATGATGGGAACGAGAACTGATTTTTATGTTATTGTCTCTGTAGCGTTTTCATGAGAGGTAATACTTTAGGTGAGTTATTCAATAATTAAACATGTTCTAAATACACACCATTTAATGCGATTTTACACAAAAGAAAAACAAATACATAAGTATTAAACGTTCAAAAAAGTTCTGGTTTTTCTACCATTGCCGAAATCGGTAAATAAATATTAGTTCATTCCGTTTTGCAATTCAAGTACAATTTTGTAATTCAAATAATAATGTCCATTTCAAATACATGGCAATCTCGTAATGTGAACATGACACTATAGTAAGCTAAAGGTATCTTTGCATTATAAATTTTTAATTTAGCATAGATTTATCTTTATATATGTGTGTGTGTTTAATTACTTTGCTTTGATTCTTTCAGTAAATAGAAGATTTTTTAAGGTGTCCGGTACTAAACATTTTACGACCATTACAGAATTTTTCATTTATTTCTCTTGCCACGGTTAATTCTCTGTTCATAATGGAAAATATAATTGCAAAATTAGTTACAGAGAATAATGTATTGCAAATATAATAGGAAAATAACAGTTTTAACTATTAATCAATGATCAGTTTTTAGGGAAAATTTCTGAAAGAAGACATATGCTCTGTCAGTATAGTTTAGTAAGATGTAAAAAATGACACTAGTGCGATAAAACCAGTTACTGTCAATTAAAAATCTTCATTTTTTTTTAAAGGAATATCTGGCAACCCTATTTTCGATACATTTACACGAAGTAGAAGTAATATATATATATATATATATATATATATATATATATATATATATAAAGTCATGTTCTTGTTTGGATCCAAGAGCAGAAATTATTTGAAAATTTTTTTTATTGTGCCGAACAGAAACAAATTTGTCAAAAGTGGAATTTTTAATTGAATATTTGAGAAGAAAATGGTTCTTCCCTTTACTGTAATTTTATTTGTTTTGCAATTGTAATATTAAGAAGAAAAAATAAAATATGCACAGTTGTCTGATGTCTGTTTTTCAGTGCAACTTCGTATGAAGCCTGTATCTGACAATGAAGTAAAAATAAAATATGTACAGTTGTCTGAGATTTGTTTTTCGGTGCAACTTCTTATGGGTTTTAAATGTGACAAAAATGCAAAAATAAAATATGTACAATTGTCTGAGATTTGTTTTTCGGTACAACTTCTTATGGGGTTTAAATGTGACAAAAATGCAAAAATAAAATATGTACAATTGTCTGAGATTTCTTTTTCAACATTTCATAAAAGGTTTACATGTGACAAATAAGTAAAATAAAATATGTACAGTTGTCTGAGGTTTGTTTTTCAGTACAGCACATTTTCAGTACAGTGCTTCATATGAGGTTTATATGTGGCAAAGAAGTAAAAATAAAATATGTATAGTTGTCTCAGTTTTGTTTTCCAGTGCAATTTCATATGAGATTCATATGTGAAAAATATGCACAGTGCCTGAGGGTTTTTTTTTTTCATTGCAACTTCATCTGCAGTTTATACGTGACAAAGAAGTAAAAATAAAATATGTACGCAGTTGTCTCAGGTTTGCTTTTCAGTACTTCATACGAGGTTTACGTGTGACAAAGAAGCAAAAATGAAATATATACTAAAATATATACGTGGAAATTGGAATGAAAATAGAATTAATTCTATAATGGAAATATTGCTGTTATAGGTAAAAGTAGTGTTAAACCGCATACCTTATTATTAATTGCTTCATCAAAAAAAGAATTTCAAACAGAATGTAATATACTTTGCATGCATCCTCTGTACTTAGCCTTATAGCATAATGCCAATTTAAACATATGATTAGTTCATCACACTTTTATTAATAAACTTGCTGACCCTCTATAAGCGTTGCCTGGTTCTGGGATAATAACTTTAAATATACCTAAAAGCTAAAAGCAGTGTTAAACTCAGACACTCAAATTTCTGCAGCTTCAGAGACACAAAATGTGTACATGCACACATGCTATGGAGTTCCGAGATAGGAGGGGGGGGGGGGGGGGGACTTACACTTAGCTCTGGTGTTATTAAATTTTGATTTTTTTTTTTTAAGTGTATCTTTCAGCACATTCGCGTATTGTAAAAAAAAATAATTATTAACCCTTCCACAAGAAAAAAAAAAAAAAAAAAAACCCGCAAAAGCATGGCGTAAGTCTGTTAAAATGAGAAACGATATCTTCGAATGCACTGACTGAGGAGGGGGGGGGGGACGTGTTCTCTACAATTGCGATATAAACTTTAAAACGAAAAAAAATTATTAAAATGTGCTACAGGAAATAATTTTTGTGAAATAGTAAATATTCAATATTTAATTATTCAAAGTATTTCAACCGTTTATTGCTAGAGGACTGCTCAAATGAGCCAAACTTAGATATTTTTATTAAGTTTTCATTCGAATACTATACGGTTTTACCCAACCTTCTCCAAGTTGTATTAAACACATTTTGTGAAAAATTAACAGTGTAGGGAAAAGTAGGGGAAAACAATATAGTCTGATGAAACAGAATGTCTCAGTTTTGACTTAATTTGAACAGCCCTGCAGCGAGTAATAGTTGAAATATTTAGCTTTTGGCCAGAAGTTGAAGCGACCATTACGATATGCACATACTGTCAGTTGTATAGTGTTTTGCAAATTTTTGGTTTTCGAAATTCTTAAATATGAATACATTTGAAGTTGCTAAAAACTTTTTACATTATTATGTGTAGCATGTTTAATAAGCATTTATTTCCCACAATGACACCGTTTCTATAATTTAAGGAGGTATTTTTATGGCTTTCTTTCCTGTCTCTTGAAGTAAAACCGGATATATTATGTAGGATAGAAAAGGGTATTGGGAAACAATAAATAAATATCCTGTAAACAATGTTTAAAGAAAAGGCAGTCAAAACTACATGGACAAGAGTGGTTATGATTTTTTTTAAATTTTGATAAAGAAGTGAACTTCTTTTCTGCAATTTCTCAAATCGTTATGAAAATTATTATTATTCTGTCGTTAAATAGTAAATTGATTTAAAATTAAATCATTATTAGTTTAGTTTTTTAGTTCCATAATAAAATATAGTTTTAACAATAAAAAATAAGAAAAAAGAATAAGACCATTCCAGCCAGTAGTTAGAACTCGGCCACAAAATGAAGAACTTAGGCCGACCTTTCGAGATTCGAAACCAGCGCAGTTTGTGCAGAGTTAGTTACTCGCAAAGCTTTCGGGATTTTCCTTGTCCAAGAACGATAATTCTGCCTTTTTCCTTTCAAAAGTCCTCTCTGAAGGCATCTCTCCTATATCAGTATGGCCAAAACTTGACCTTTGCTTAGTAAAATCCTTCCTCCCGTTTTAAAAGAAAGTCTAAACTTTTACATTTGCTGTAAAATGTATCATAACTGTGCCGTGTTACCACAACGGTGTGGTAAGATTTGTTGATTTGATTTTATATATATATATATATATCTATATATATATATGCATATATATATAACCATTAAGAGAGAGAGAGAGAGCAAAGTTGTCAGTTTGGCTTTCTTTTTATTCAGAAATTAGGAGTCCATAGCGAAAATTCCGCAAGAAGATTTATTACTTTATGTAATCTTAAAATGCCTGTAATTAAATAAAGCAAAATCTACGATTTGGAATTTCTAAGTAAAAAAAAAAAGCGGATCTGAAATGGAAAGTGTGAAAGCTGTACGCTACTAAGCTGCTGAAAACATTGATGATGCTTAAGCAAAAATTATTACTCAATCAATAATTAGTCAAATGATAAATTACACCTTTCAGGTCACTAGTTTCCGGGCATCCCTTACCCTTTGAAGTAAATTATGTAAGTAAGAAATTCAGACTGATACCATGGACGTTGCCACAGGGCTTTATTTTTTGAAAAAGCTTTGTAACTAGTAAATGTAAAAAATTTGATGAAAGTTTGATTGACGTCAGCGATCTTACCAAAGACTTAGATGTTGAGGATGTATTTAAGACTCCGAATAAGCGCTTAGGCAAAAATAAAATTTTTTCATTATAAATCTGTAGATGAATCTTTTATAGATCTCTTCTGAGTGCAATGTTTTAATCTACTGGTAGATAAAGCTTACTAGCTATAGTAGCAAAATTCATTTGGATACTTCTGAAAATTTCAGGACACCGCACAGTGGGACGTTTTGACGATCTAGGTGGACAAAATTATTTCGTTGAAGTTTAATTAGTTTTTGCTGATTTTTCGAATGTATCCCTAATAAAATAGCTCAAATAATGATAAATAATTGGTTTATTTAATAATAATGTTTCAAAATAAAAATACAATGAATTACAAAGAATGCGTTAAACGTACTTATTTTACTATTAAATAAAAAAAAAATTCATTCGCACATGTAAGTAACATTCATTTCTTATTTTATTTTTGTCTACTTAGATTTGCTCTAGAAATTTGTGTAGTCATCCTGAAAAATAAGTTTTAAAATAAAATCATATTTAAAAAAAATTTAATGTTTTGTATTACCCTGTAAAACATATAAATGCTATCTAAATTATTTTCGGTTGAAAAAATGCTGTTGTGTGAATAAATAACCTACATAAATTTTATTCAATTTGAAAAAAAAAAATTCTACATATAGACGGTAATGTATCCGAGTTTTTTATGCGTCCGTGGAAAAGAAATATAACTGCTACGCACTTTGTTTGCAATTTAAAAAATGCTATTGTGTATCTCAATAACTTATAGCAATTTTGTTGAAATTTAATTAAATAATTTGTTGAAATTTAGTTAGTTTGAAATTTTGGTTAAAATTTCTGCTTTTTGTCGTTAATCGTTCCACGATCTTTTGTTAGACCCTATTAAAAATGCATAATTTCTACGTTCGTCAAATTTTTAATAGAATTGTCAAAAAACACATGTAGGCAAAGTTTTAGCTCAATTGAATAATTTGTTAAAAGTCAAGATGAAATTTGTAATCAACATCAAGGATCATCCAGAATCTCAGCCTTTGAAACAAGCGGTAAAGCGGGTTTAATATCGCTTATTTTCAAACAAAAATGGGTTAAATCTAACCTTGACAAAGCTGTGACATTATATCAGCAAACTCGTGCTTTTAAATAAAACAGAATTGTCACGACGTGCTTTCAAACTTAGAGAAGCTAGTGCAACTTTTGAAACTCCCTCAAAGCAACTGCGTAAAGGGCTACTTTACGGTCACAATTAATCGACACCTCTGATTTTTTTAAAGCACGGATCTCGAAAATACAGATATTCAGCTACCAGTACACGTGGTTTTGTCAAATTCCAAGATAATCGGAAAAATGGATTTTGTACACCTAGATCATCAAAACGTCCCACTGTGCCCGTCAGAAAATGTACAGCAGATTTGAAAACGAGATTGACATAAGAGATGGCACAAAAAAAGATTAAAGGAAAAAAAAACTTTTATATAGGTGGATACAGGCTTTCTGAGGAAATGGAAGCACAAAAGTGAATTCTATCATTAAATATTTTAATTACCATATAAATGCTTGAATTATCTGCTTGCAAACAATAGATCTAAGGTTCGAAGACAGTTTACTCAAGCAGCCTGGGACCTATGCGTATAAATTTACAAAAGAATTACTAGGAAAAAAAGCTCACAGAAAAAATAAAAAATGCTAAAAGGAGGATTAAGTACAGCATTACAATAATAAGATATATTTTGGAAATTTTTCGAAAAAAAATTTTGAAATTTTATAGCGTTTTTCACAATTTTATAAATTTTTTGTAAGTTTTTTGTAGGTTCTTTATAAAGAAAAAATGTATAAAATCAAGGTAAAAAGAAAGGGAATGAAAGCAAGAAAAGTAAAATGAGGAGCTTCTAAATTTGAAAACAGTGGTTAGGACCCGATCTGAATGAAAAAATGTATAAGAAATGGGAGTAGATCTACCATACTCATTTTTGATAATAAAAAAGGCTAAAAGGAAGGTTAAGTACAACATTATAATAACAAGTTATATTTTTGGAATTTTTCAAAAAAATTTTTAATTTTTATAGGATTTTTCATAATTTTATAAATTTTTTGTAAGTTTTTTTGTAGCTTCTTTATAAAGAAAAAAAATATAAAATCAAAGTAAAAAGAAAGGAGTGATAGCAAGAAAATTAAAATGAGGAGCCTATATATTTTAATACAGTGGTACACCCGATCTGAATGAAAAAAAGATATAAAAGATATGAATAGATATACTTGTGATACTTGTGGTACCATACTTGTGATATTTGTGGTATTTTGTAGAAAGAAGTTTTTTTAAGATCAAAACTTATTTCAGGTCACCAATTCATAAAGAACATTGAGAGAGTTTAGCGATTATGTCCATTGCATCTCCAATTATCAGCAAAATTCTAAAAGAATTTTAAGAGGAAAATAACTTTATCACAATAATGGCTCATGTTTCATTTATAATTTTTGAATGTTAAGGAACTTTTAGAAGTCCATTAAAGAGAAATTATTTCCAAACACAGTACTTAAATTCTGAATTTTTTTCTAAACAGAAATAAATTAATATTTTTAATACTATATCACTTCACAGACCCTAGAACAAGTTGTATTGAAACTATTTATTTCTTAGAGGTGATGTAAAAATGTTGCTTCCTTTAGAAGGTTTACATGAATGCAATTTTATATTAGTATGTAGCTTACATCAGTTTGGTGTGTTAGCTTGGTTGCAATTTTTAGGCGCATATTTTGATTCTTTATCATTCTACAATATAGACATAACACACAATGGACTTTTTTACCGTATTCCCCCGCATTAGCCGGCATGCCGGAATAAATCGAGGTACACCAGAATGCCGGAAAAACTCGTATTTACCGGCATGCCGAAAAATATGAGGTCTCGCGCTACTGGAGGACGGACGGCTTATTTATTTTGTTTTTTCTAAAACCATTTTTCATTTTAAGGAAAAAAAAACATCAATACTCATTTTTCTCCCTGTGTCTCTCTCATTATATATTAATTTATATTTAAGTGATTATTAGATTTTATTTATCTTATTATCTTCTTTAAATATAGATTATCTTATTCAATTTATCATCTTTAAATATAGAACAAATTTTGTATTTCTAATTCTTTCTTATTAAATAAAACCCTTGATTTCAGTTAAATTTCATTTTTTTAAATCATCATATATAAACTTACTTTTTTGATATAAGGTAAGGTAATATTTCTTTATATATTTTCCTTATTTTATATATAGAATAGTAAGAATATTTCTGTTCAGGTACATTATAAGTATCGGATGGGTGCTGGGGAGAGAACTTTGTGTAAAATGGTATGAAACACATGAAATTCGTTTTCATTCCTTTTAATATGTAAAATAGGTACACTAAATAATTAGAAAAGTGGAGAGAAATTCTATATTGCATCCCTCCTCCCCAACACTAATCGCTGCTACTAAATACAGCTAATGAACCCCATTCCTTTCCGTTTTCGAAGATCCTCGCTTTTTCCGGCATGCCGAGAAAGACCAGCGACTAATATTAAAAAATCTGGTCTCCCTCGAATTTTGCGGCATGCCGGATAATGCGGGGGAATACGGTATATTCTTATGACTATACGGACATTGATGTATGTAGGTTGGTGACCTCAGGGTGCATAGTATTTATTTTTGAGTACCACTCTATCCGAATAGTGATCGTCTGAGAATTATTTCAATTAAATAAGACGAAAATTGCTATTCGAAAATAGTGGTACCAAAAAAATAAGCACATTTACGCACCCTGGACCTGGAGCTGAGCAAAATTGTTTCCAATTGGGCCCCTCACTACATACGCCCGGTCCTACTGATTTCTCCTAGGATGTTACGCCACTTCTAGGAATAATATTTGCAACATTGCTGAATTACAATGTGTTTAGAATTTGGAAAATTTCCGCCCCAATGTAACAGAATCCTGAAATGATCCTGTGGTTTCCTCAACTTCAGATGTTCATCAGGAAGGAAAGGATCAGACTTTACATGATTTAAAAGGCATACCTTTTGAATAACGCCAATGAAAAAATTTAGTAGAAAATTAAATATTTTGATATGCAGTTGTATTCAGGGTCGGCCGGCGCAACATCGCACGAAGCCCGTGCAAAGCAATTGGTGGGGCTTAACATATACTGCAATAGTGGATTAATAAAATTTATTTTTAAACTGTAGATATCACACACACAGAATAAAATATATTATGAATTATAAAATGCATAAAAATACCACTAATTTTACATTTAATGTGCTTTAATTACTTTTTAATTTCGTAAAATTTTCTATCTTTTACAATATTTAACTATTTATATTTTGTGTTCACACTTCGTTTCGGGATCGTCGAATCTACACTTTTCCAGAAAATTATAAATGAACTTTGCCTGTAAGAAATAAAGTTAATACACACATTTTCCTCACGAAAGAAATATTTAAAAACAAATCCAGAGAAAAATATTTTATACAGAAGAAACATTATTTTGAATTTTATAGAGAGACTCCGGGTCTCTTACAAGACCCAATTTGCGCGGGGCCCTGGGCAACCGCCCCGTCGTCCCTGATTATATTGTACTCTTAGACTGTGCTTTGTGTGCTAGAGCCCTGAACTGAAAAATCTTCTGTATATATTTTATACGCGACCAATGTCTTTTATATTCCTTTTAATTTTTCGGCACCAGTTTTCCATATAGTAATTATCGCCTAATTTAACCTCTGAAAAACTGTAATTAGGTAAACCTAAAAGTTTCTTTACTAAAATACTGGTGTTCAAATTCGATTTTGACCATCCTCTCTACATGTATACGTGTGAAAAAAACACAATTTTCTTTTCTTTTTTTATTTGAAAGTCTGTTCAATTGGCTATCCAAAATGGTTTTTGTTTTCTTCATGTCATCATTAGAAGTGTAGTCATGGTTTTTTTTCTATCAGCTGTGTCCTCCTCAAGAAGGAAAATATCTTCTTTTATTGAGAAAATATGGCATATATATTTGGAATGTTTTAAGAATTCAAGCTAAATATTTCTGATAGATTTTCGGAAATTAAAATTTTCTGAAAAACATGATTTCCAATAACAACCAGTTATGAAAAGTATTTTATCTTACAAAATTATGGTTATATTTTTATAACATATTGATCGCCTACCTTACAATTTATACGATGTTGTGAGCGTAATATAACTATCGAACTATCGTACATACTTCTTGAAATTTAACAGCTATTTTAAAAAATTAAAACGCAGAGAATGCCTCAGAAATCGTGAAAGTGATAATTTGAATGAGTATGTCTCTGGATGTTTTTATTTTATGGCTTAGATAAATTAAAAAATAATAATAATTTATTTAACCATTGAACGTATTGCTAAATTAATGCATTTGACACAATCAATATTACTCTAATGTTTGCTATATTTTTTAAAAACGGGTGTCAAACGTAGTGAAATACTTTAAATAAGAATACTTAAAGGATTGAAAAGGTATTTGAAAATAAAGTTTAAAAAATGCTTTCAGTTGAACCTTTATATGCATTTGAATATTTTTGCGGTGAGAACGGCATGGTTTCCATAATTGATGAATTTAAATTCTTTTTGTGTAGTGCTGCCATCTAGTTTGGCATTAAATACAAAACTTTAAAATAAACCTGGAAAAATACTATTTTGTTTGCGAATAATTCTGATTAAAATAAAAATAGTTTTTATTTTTGAAGATTTTAATTTAATTTTAAACTGTAGTCCGTATTTTAATTACGGTACTGTATTTTATTATGTTAAGTTACTATTGCAATCCATTTTAATAATTTAGAAATATTTAGTTCCATGTATAAAAATACATAATTATGAACTATTTGAACGAAATTAAATTACACTTTAGAATTTCACCTTGAAAACAAAACAAATGACAGTGTTACTAAATGGTGTGCGCACAATATTGAATAGTTTAATTTTAATGTAGTTTTTAACTATTCAATGTTGTATATACACCATTCTGATTTGTTTTGTTTTCACGATCAAATTTTACAGTAACTTTTTCATGGTGTAATTTTCCAGATTATTTATTAAATTACCCTTTTATTTAATTTTATCGACCCGTTAAAATCTCATCATTTACTTTCAACCGGATACACTACTTCTAGTGATACCTGGATTATTTTAAATGGTTGTTATTAGTGTAAGAAATCTTGAGATATTTTATAAAAGAACAATTTAATAAGAGAACAGAGAAAGAGAAGATTTTTTCTATTTTTCCAGAAAAAGAAAAATATCCTTCCAATTTATTTTTTAAAATCTAAAATTGTACACAATACTACATGAAATAACCAAGAAAAAATAAAATGAATAAAATTCTTTTTAAATTGATATTAATCGAAGAATTCAAAGATGTTATGGCAGGGTTGCTGGCTTTTAGCCAGGCCAAAAAAAGCCGGCCAGCTTTTTTTGGTTTTAACCACTTAAAAAAAGCCGGCTTTTATTGGAAGAAGTCAGTTTTTATTTTTTAAAGTTGGTTTACAGTAAATTTGTTTTAAATTTGGATCAATTAATTTTTAATACATTTATAAATATTTTCTACTAAAAAAAATAATAGACTTCTATTAAATTTTATCAAATAAATAAGTCTTTATAACTTCTAGAAGACAACTGTGAATGCATTATCTCTGAAAAAAAAAATATATATATATATAAACATTGAAAAGGATATATGTTAGGCTCCAAACTGGTGTTTTGAAATTCTATATTATAATAGCTCCACATATACTACACATTTTAAAGATTATATTTAATTAAAACTGTTCTTAACTGCTCTGCTCAACAAGCGCAAAATGTTTTGACACATTTACAAATTCATTTTTTAACGGAAATATGTAAAATTCGAAAGCCTGACCATGAAACATGAAAGCGATTTGGAATCGAACTGTGTTTTCCATTTTTTGATCCATTAATTACCTATTGAGCTATAAAGAGATTTTGATCACGTGACAAACACGTTTTTTCACCCTTTTCTGAGTGGTTTCTTCTTTCGTGTGGAAATTCAGTTCAAAACGCTCACTTTGACACTATTTTCTGAAAAATCTATTGCGTTTGCAAAAAAAAAACCCAGAAAAAACAGTGCAATTACATAGTTTCTGAACAACAACATCTGCTAGTTTCATGCATTTCTGAACAAAAATAAATTAAAACTTAGGTCAGAAAGTTGCCATTTTGGATTTAACAGCCTTAATGACAAAATACAACATATCAAAATGGAAACGAGAAATTAGGAAAGATGTTTTATTTGAGGAGAGTGGTACATAAGTGTATAAAAAATAGAGCATTTAAACAAAAACAAAAAAAAATTCTCAAAGTAAAATTTTGAAAAGTTTGTTGCTACGCATATTCATGCATATGCTTATTCATAATGTTTTTAATAGTGAGAAATGGTGGTGTTTATTAATATGACTATGTATAATTTTAAATGTTTGCTAGAAATAAAATAAGACTTGTATGTTAATATCTCTTAAAATTAAGTAATAAAACATAACTAAGTAACCATTGTCCTCTTTAATTTTATAAAGCAGTAAAAATAAAAAAATTGGCAGTTGGTATGGCCCTTTTAAAATTTAGCAGACATATTTGCAATTCTGAATACAAATCACTAGCAAAATCATCTAAGTTTTATTCCAGTATTATGTCCTCATTACTGAGAAATTGGGTTACTTATTAAACTGTAAATCAATTAAATGTCATTAAAACTAATTAAAAACACTTTAAAATGTGTAGTTTATAATTACAATGCTTTATTGCATAAAAGCCAATTATGGCCAAAAAAAGCCAATTTTGGCCAAAAAAAGCCGGTTAAAACCAATAAAAGCCACCGGCCTGGCTTTTTTTAATTTTAGCCGGCCTTTTTGCAACCCTGTGTTATGGGAGAAAATATAAAATATTGGTAGCTAGATAAATAAAAATAGATAGAAACATACATAAATATAAGCAGAGAGAAACAAATCAGCCTATATAATTTTCTTCCAAATTATTGCAAATAAAAATTTAAGAATTTCAATTGACGAAAAAATTTGTTTTTTACAAATTGATAAAAATTAACTGTCTTGAGTGTTCGAGCATTAAAATAAGCATAAACATTCATATTTAAAATAGTGAAACTAATATTTTATCTGAATTTATTAATGTATAGCTAAAGTCTACTTCTGATTCAGCCAAATATGGAGTCATTTCAACAAGAAAGTATTGAATTAAAAATATTCGGAATTTTGAGATTCTGTATTAAATAACGTCTTTATATTTTCATTTATATTTTGTGTAAAAATTACCTCTACATGTTGATTCTGTTGCACTATTAGTTATAAAACAGTCCAAATATTACAGTAAACTCAAATGTTTGTTATTATTTTGCATGGGCGTATAAAGAGTCACAATAATTAAATTGAAGGCGTTTATGAGTACAGTTACAAAGAACGTAGCAGTGCAAACACATAAAAAATACGAGTAATATAGGTATTACACTGTAATAATTAGAGTAAAAATTACACTTTAGAAAATAATAACCGGTCAAGTGCGAATATTACTCGCGTACAGAGGGTTCCGTACAGTGTTGCTAAATATGACGGATTTTTTATTTAGGCATTTCGAATTCTCACCAGTAAGTTTTAATAGTTATTTTTGCTTTATAAAATGGCATGTTATTACATAAAGTAAAAGAAAATTGCTATTCAAAATTTTGTGGTGTGAATTCAATATTTCTACATAAAAAATTCGCCAGATGTGGCAACACTGGTTTCGTATAATAAATATATGAATTAGTAACTGGTCATTGAATTACACAAATATATCATTAAAAGTTGTTATCTAGCCTTTAAAGGCCGATGCCGCATAGATTACGCCGCGCCGCCCATGTCTTTATGTATGTCCAAACCGTCCGTGTCTTTAAGAGTTAATATCTCGGCTAATTACAAACAATTTTTTTCAAAAATCATTATCAATAATTCTTTTGCTGCGATGATAGGTACCTTCAGTGCTTCTCAACTCCTTTACTGAACTCCCGTTAATCTAAGTTTGTGTGTAACGGGAAAATGAGATTTTCTCAAAAACTATGTGACCTAGGGTAATCGCTATAGTTTTCCTGTAAGGTTTAAGTTAACTTCTGCTACCCCTTTTATATAATTTTAGTTATAGTAGATTCGGAAATAGAGCAGGGGGGATATTTTTGTATTACATTTTCGACGATATTACTGAAAATATAATACCTAAAATTATAAAAAATACATTTTTGAGTTCGACGTTACGAAAGCTTTTATACCCACACGATATACAAAGAAAATATTTTTTTCCAAGTAATTTAATTAGCCCCTCTACATTTTTCCTAAATACATTTGTGAATGGTTAATAATCTATAAATATGTGTGTCAATAGACTTTATTACTTCAGCCAATTTGAACTTTTCACGTTCCATAGTTTGTGAGTAAAATGGCTGTGACAGACGGACAGGCAGACACAGGAGTGATCTTATAATGGTTCCGGTTTTACTTTTCAAGTACGGAACCCTAAAAAAATGTAAACGTAATTTCTGTGATTGCATTTTGGCTGCCAAGTAAAGTAACCGATTTCGTGCGAGTAAATATCGAGTTCGTGCGTAGTTACTTTTAACGGAATGCTAGCTGAACAGTTTGAGTCTTTTCTTTCTGTTTGAGTCTTTTCTATCATTCATTTCCGAAAATAATGACTGTCAGGCATAGGTAGAGAGGAAAATTGCTATAATGAAATTTTTGATACCAAGTTGCAATAATTTCATCATTGGCTATTTATAATGCCTCTTCTTTCGATGTACTCCAAATCTCTTAATTTGATAAATTGTTGAGTCCATATTGAAATAGATTGGAATTCCTCAAGTTGTATTTCAACTTTTTTCATTTTCATAATGTTTTTCTTTTAATCAGACAAGCTCAGCTTGCGTAAATTCGTGTGTTTTGTATAATTTCATTTTACTATTTTGATTTAGAGCCTCAATTAACACCATGCCAAATATATACTGTCTCGTGCCACCTATGGCATAGGTTCGCCATCCTTGTCTTATTCTATTTGCATTCTGATTAAATTAGTTTCATTATCTAGGCAAATAAATCCTATTTTGAAATAATTTTGTCAGTGGAAATAACGATATTATGGCAATTTTAAAATGGTCGGCAGATACATGTATAAAAATCTGCTTCCGTGTTCTTTTATTATGTTATTTTTATTTAGCTCATGATTCACTGAAATATTGAGATAAGCCGAGTGTGTGTTATTAATACAATTTCAAATCTACAGCTTATTATTTTTTCTTTTTACCTTTTTGTTATGAATGATAAAAAAAAAAAAAAAAAAAAAAAAAAAAGACAGTGATAGAAGGTGGATTTTACAGCTTTTTTTAATTGTTAAATAAAATACTATAACTGAAAAGTGTTAAGCAAACTTTTCGTCCGCTCGAAATAGAAATAGCATTTGAACAGGAAATGAAGCACAGATGTGAATAAAAACGGTATTTGTGGCACGGAATGAATTACTAACTGTTTGAACTTCTGTAAACTAAAACAGACAAAATGAATTTGTTCATTACATTTTCCTATTACTATTTATTAAAAAAATCATTGTCGTTATTGGTTTTTGTTTAATTACTTTTTTGGAAGCAAATAGAAATTTTGTTAAGCTAAGTAATTATATGCATCACCTATTTATTTTAACAATTCGATGCGTGCATTTATTAAGCTTCATTTACTAAGTGTATTTACATAATCTAATGGGTTGGGGAAAGATGTGTATTAAAAAATAATGCAAATAAAGAAAAAAATCTGTGGCATATATTTCCGATTCGGTGGTTAATGCTTTGAAGGTTTTTATTTAAGTTTTATCATAACAATATCATTGCTGTATCAGTGAAAAAGTGTATAAAACTTTTATTTATAGTTGTTCTATTTATGAAGGACATTTTATCTGGAAAATATTTTCAGCAAAATACAGGGGTAGCTAAAAATAAGTTACTCACTTCAGAGAACAGTTGGACACTTGAAGTGCGTCCTACAACTACGAATCTGTCAAGATGTACTACAGATAATTAACTGATGCGCTTGTCTTTTGTTAAATAAAAATTTCACGATTCAAAAATTAACCAATAAACGTATCTGTGCAGCTATGTAAGAACGCTTCGTCACCATGTCTTATGGATATTTGTCCAGATTCACTGCGCTTAGCTATATAGGAAATATCGCTCACTCACAAGAAAAGTGACACATCTCGCAAAAATTCATTTTGCGTTTTATTCCACAAATAGATCTGTCATAGGTGTGTCTTGCTATACAAAAAGTTTCACAAGTGTAGTTACACGGAAAATCATTTTATTACGCTATATGTTCATTCGTGACCTCCAAAGAGGGGTGGATTGTGTGGGGAGGTAGAATATCCTAACCCTCCAAACCTCATCCTACGTCTTCATTCTTAAGGGATCTCAGGACTCTTAAAGCTCTAAAATTCTCGAAATTTTAATTTTTTTATATGTTAAATTTCTATATTTTCTGACCATTTTGATATAATTGTTATCTTGAAATTCCCATTAGAACAGAAGTTAAGGCATTTAGAATTATACTCGTTCAATAGCTGAAGCGGTGAAGTCATTTTACTCCAAATGACGTTTTTGGGCATAACGCGCACGATATCTCAAAAATTTCTGAATATTTTTTCATGAAATTTTCAAAACATATGTTTCATGTTAGTTTGTATAAACTGAACCTAAAATTTCATTTTTATTGTAAAAAGAAAATATTTTTTAGGGGTTTATATTGTTGAAATTTTCTAAATTTTGCATTAGCTAAATACAACTTTGTATTAAAAATATAAAAATGCTTTAAATACAAATTTATTTAGGTTCAGTGTAATTATTATAATCTGAGGTATAAGTAGGCACCAAAATTTTCATTCTAGTCGCAAAATTTACTTTGTAATCCTGCGCATAAGCTGTTATGCCGATTTTCCGCTCGTCAAATGTCTGACAGTTTGGTGGCCCCTGTAAATGCTAATTCTGCATCTTGCAATTTTTCAAATATTTGAAATGAAAGAACATACTTGTATCTTTCATTCCCATTTAAAATTGTGTCTTAATATCAAAAACATTTTAAGATATTAAATATCGAAAATGGTCTTTTTATTTTTCATTTTTTCAAATTTTAAGAGTCCTGAGACCCCTTAAGGGTTTTACGCTTTTATACGCGTTTTTATTCCTGCACGCAGCGATAAGTGCTATAATTTCATGTTACAGTAAAATCATCCAAATTTTCTTTTGCCTCTCCTGTGGAATTTACTTTTGTCGAGATGTGTCACTTTTCTTGCGGGGGAGCGATATTATGTTGCGATTACAGCACATTGTTCACAATAACGATAGACATGCTGAACATTTATTGCAAATATATTAAACGTCTTAGTCAAGAACGTCGAATCCTTCTACGTGCACGTGCCAAAAATTCGCAACCAATATTTACAAACGTGCCAAATTTTTAAATAAAACACATTGCAACATAGACTGCTTATTACACTGATTAACCCTTTATGTACTTTAAAGTACCACAGTTTTCTACTTCAAGTAAAACCCACTCAGTGAATACATTCGCAATGGTACTTATAGGAAACAATAGTAAATACTTCCCTTGACTATCACTAGATAGCAATAGCAGTTCCAGTAAGCTGAAAATTGTTCACGAAGCTGTTTTGGAACGCGTGAGTGTCAATTTTGCTTCTTTTTTTCTTGTCTGACATGGTAACTCTGTGCTTGGAAACATCTTAAATTTTAAAGGTATAGATATAATTTTTTTTTCTTGTTTTAAACAGATCACTTGGCAATATGTTATGCTAAAAAAAAAAATAATAATAATACAGTAAACTCTGTCTAAGGCGGAATCGATCGGGACCGAGAAAATTTTCCGTAGTAGACAATATTCCGCCTTATACAAATTTCACTCTATGTCTATGGATTCGCAGGCACTTGAAAATCTTTCCGAGTTAGACAGATTTCCGTCTTACACAGAGTCCGCCTTATAGAGAGTTTACTGTAATTTCCAGTTTGTTTTCTTTACAAAGCACTTTTCAAAGCGGTACTTTTAAGTATCGTCAGGACTACATTGAAGAGGCTTTTTACTTAGATTTTTATCGTTTGAATACATACGGTGGATAAAAACGTATATATTTACTAGAGATACGTGGATACTAGACAGGTGGATTTTGATACAATGTAGTGGAAAATATTTCATGATTTATGTATGACATTGTTGAATAATAAAGCAAAAAATATGTTATTTTTATCCTTAGAAAAAATATTGTATTTTTACAAAGCAAAATGAAAAACAATTACAAACTAGAAAAAAAAAATCTAAAAATATCTTTTAGTTTTTTATGAATAATTTTGCGTTTTCTACAAATAAAAGTTTGGAAATTTCTTTCAGATATGCTTTTCATCGAACGATAGTGTTATCATAGACATATATACATCAGATATATGCATAATAATGCGCGGTATACGCTTAACATCATGTGATCCGCGAGGATCCGAGGATGTCAATAAACTCTCAGAGATTTTAAATTTGAATTAGTTTCCAAGACAGTTTTTTTTTTTAAACTTTTAATGAAGTTTTTTTAGAAACTTGCAACTAAGTACTTTATTTTTGAGAAAGAAAAAGTTAAAGAATGGGATATAGTCTGCTATCCAAAATGGTGAACGAATATCATTACCTTTATTTTGATTCAATAAATCGAGTTAATGATTCTAGGTAGTTTTCTTTACAAAAAAGCTACCTATTGCAGCCGTTCGGAGGAAAGCGATTTCAAAAAATTTTGGTATATTTTCATCGATCATGACCCCCAGACCCCGAAACCACCCTCCGATCAAAATTGATATATATATATATATATATCTGACCTATGTCACACTGTAACTCCCGTAATTATGAACCGATTTCGATGTAATTCGGTGTGTACATAGTACATACCAATGTCTCGACCGAGTTCGTTGGCCAGCTTCATCCGCCGTTTTGTTTCAAAATGGCGGCCATTTAAAATTTTTAAAAAAATTTAAAACTTGAAATGTGATACCAAAAAATTATAAATGGAAAAATATTTTTTTCTTATGTATTTGACCTTTATACATAGATTCCGGAGCAGTTTTTGTTTCGTCTATATCTTAAAAAATGGCTGAGTTATAGCATTTTGAATTTCTAGCGTGGCTGACATTTTGAAACGTCCTGAATTTTGTCACGCGATAAAAGGCGTATTTATGAACCGATTTGGATGTAATTCAGTGTGTACATAGTACATACCAATCTCTCGACCGAGTTCGTTGGCCAGCTTCATCCGCCATTTTGTTTCAAAATGGCGGCCATTTAAAATGTTTTTAAAAATTTTAAATTTGAAATGTGGTACCAAAAAATTGAAAATGGAAAAATATTTTTTTCTTATGTATTTGATCTTTATAGAAAGATTTCGGAGCAGTTTTTGTTTCGTCTATATCGTAAAAAATGGCTGAGTTATAGCATTTTGAATTTCTAGCGTGGCTGACATTTTGAAACGTCCTGAATTTTGTCACGCGATAAAAGGCGTATTTATGAACCGATTTGGATGTAACTTCGTTTATACATAGTACATACCAATGTCTCGACCGGGTTCGTTGACCAGCTTCACCCGCCATCTTGTTTAAAAATGGCGGCCATTTAAATTTTTAAGAAAAATTTAAATTTGAAATGTGGTACCAAAAATTGAAAATTGAAAAAATATTTTCTTCTTATGTGTTTGACCTTGATAAAAAGATTCGGGAACAGTTTTTGTTTCGTCTATATCTTAAGAAATGGCTGAGTTATAGCATTTTGAATTTCTAGCGTGGCTGACATTTTGAAACGTCCTGATTTTTCTCACGTAATAACAGGCGTATTTATGAACCGACTTGGATGTACCTTGGTGTGTACATAGTACATACAAATATCTCGACCGAGTTCGTTGGCCAGCTTCATCCGCCATCTTGTTTCAAAATGGCGGCCATTTAAAAAAAATTAAAAAATAAAAAAAATTAAATGAGATACCAAAAAATTGGAAAATGAAAAAGATTTTTTTGTATGTGTTTGACCTTAATACAAAGATTCCGGAACAGTTTTTCTTCCGTCTATATCTAAAAAAAAATGGCTGAGTAATAGCATTTTGAATTTCTCTTGTGGCTGACATTTTAAAACGATCTGATTTTTGTCACGCGATAACAGGCGTATTTATGAACCTATTTGGATGTAACTTGGTCTGTACATAGTACATACCAATGTCTCGACCGAGTTCGTTGGCCAGTTTCATTCGCCATCTTGTTTCAAAAGGGTTGCCATTTTAAAAAAAATTAAATTTAAAATTTAAAATGAGGTATTAAAAAATTGGAAAATGAAAAAGATTTTTTTTATGTGTTTGGCCTTGATACAAAGATTCCGGAGCAGTTTTTGTTTCTGAAAATTTGTTCTTTTGTTGATATCTTAAAAAAATGGTTGATTTATAGCACTTTGAATTTCTAGCATGGCTAACATTTTGAAACGATCTTGTATTTGTCACGCGATAACACACGTATTCGCCTATTTCGATGCAAGAAGGCATGTGGATAGTATACATCAACACCTCGACCAAGTTCCTGGCCAGCTTCATCAGCCATCTTGTTTCAAAATGGCGGCCATTAAATTAAAAAATATATATATATTTAAAGTGAGGTGCAAAAAAATTAGAAATTGAAAAAGGTTTCTTTCTTAAGTATTTGATCTTGATATAAGGATTCAGGAGCATTTTTTGTTTGTCTTTACCTTAAAAAATGGCTCAGATATAGCAGTTTCAATTTCTATTGTGGGTGACATTTTGAAAAATCTGATTTTTTCCATACGACAGCACTCCTATATATTAACCGATTCCGATGTGAGTGAGCATGTGCACAGCAATTACTAAGGTCTCGACCAAGTTCACTGGTTAGCCTCATCCACCATGTTGTCTTAAAATGACAGGCACTTTAAGAAATTGCCGAATTTGGCAGCCAAATATAAGTTACTTTAAAGAAAAGCAGCTTGGATAAAGCTGACTAATTTCGCGAAATTCTCATTCATTATATTGATAAAAATTAGTATTGAATCTCCTATATTCGGTTTCCACTAAATTGAGCTTCGTGTGTTTGCATGATATAAGTTGGCTTTTTTAAAATAAGGATTATGAAAGCTACCTCTTCCTCCCGGCACTGGCCGGAAGGACTTTTTTAGTTTGCATTCTCTTTAAAAAAAAATGCAATTGCAAAGAGTATATTTATATTTCGTGCTTCCACTTTCTCAAATTGTACGACTCATATTAAAAGTTTCTGTCAGAACCATAGCAACTTACGCTAAAGAACTTTTGATGATACTCAAATTCATTTAGATGAGTTAGAAAAATAAAAATAATCAGCTTGGAAATAATGACAAGCTCTCCAAATTTTCATCAAAAATCCTTTCGACCAATAAAATTCTATTGCCAGAATGCTGCATTTTCCTTATAAAGGCATTCTACTATAATTAGATAAAATCATGTAACTTGTAAAATGTAATATTTGTAATTTAAGGTTTTCAGTTCATTTCCATTGTAAACATGATTTCTTATAATAAGAAATTAAATGAAATTAATATTATAAATATTTTCTAAATGTAGAATTTTAAAAAAATTCCTCTAAAATCGAAAGAACTCATGCTACACAAATACAATACATCGGGTTGCTACACCGGCTAGTTTGTATTTACAAAATGACAAGCGCAAATTTGAGTTATCTGCAATTTAAATTTCGTTTTATTCGAAACAGCAGAACGCATCCATGGCTTGTAGCAAAATCTAAGCAAATAATAAGTACGGTTAAAGCAAAAATGTAAAATCTTTGTAGATGAATGTTGGTTGACAACCCGGTATTAAATAATAGAGGACACATCAACTAGATCAGTTATTTCTTCATCATCTTTATACGTATCACCGTATCGAAACAACGTATACCATAAAAACATTGAAAATATGGTTAGAATATATTTTTAAATCACTTTTTGAAACGGAAGCACATTATTAAAAGATCTTATAATCTTAATATCTATAAAGAAGATGTTACTCACTATTACGTACGTTTATAGCTGATAC
The DNA here is from genome assembly GCA_963932465.1 of Maratus speciosus. Classification (NCBI taxonomy): domain Eukaryota; kingdom Metazoa; phylum Arthropoda; class Arachnida; order Araneae; family Salticidae; genus Maratus; species Maratus speciosus. The sequence continues at coordinate 362,955,167 of OZ010790.1, read as the reverse complement.
TCACTATCGAAAAACATAAACCCGTGCGCACACGCGCCTATTTTTGTAACTTTAGCACACGCGTGGGATAAAATTAACTCCATTTTGTCTGCCATTATATTTTTGGCTAAATACGTTTTAAAAACACATCTACTGCTCTAAATTGTAAAATGCATCCGTTCTACTTCATTTCAGGGACAAAATCATGCTTTTCATATTCATTTTCAGATTTTGTAGCAGTTTCTATAAAAACCACGTTTTTTCTAGACAATATGCAAACGATTTATTTTACACCTTAAAACATGAATTATGTCACAAAATTGATATTAATTACATTTAATATCCTTTCATCAATATACGCAAGTAGTTTTTATGCTACTCTTTCATTAAAATTATTTTAGTGTGTGTCATCCCGTAAGAAATGAACGTATCGGAGTGAAATCTTCGAACACGCATGGCATTATTTAATCCCAAGAGATATATTTCTCCCCACCTAGCGAACAAAGGGAAGACGTTCCTTCACCCATCCCTTCTCGACCTTGACAGGTACAATGCAGGTCAGAAGAGTCCTAATAAAATGTGCAGTTTTTTGTTTTTCGAAGAAAATATGTGATTGGGGTGAGATTTACCCCAGCGCACGTGCTTACGCGTTAATTAGAAAAAAATGGATGCTTTGAAAGTGGTTTAAAAAACTAGTGAAATAAAAGGACGAATGTGAATTAAAAGGACAAGGAAAAGTATTTGGAAAGAAAGCACGCTTTACTGGTAATTTACTTTGACGATCTGTTGAATTGAGTAAAAATCAGTATAACAAATAGGTCTTTTTTTTAAGTTACTTATTATTATCTTATAAGGTTGATTTACTTAATAGAGTCATTGGGATAAATTGTTCGCTTAAAATGGTAAAAAAAACAGCAGATAATTCTTATCAGACATTAAGCATCAACATGAATAATCACCAAATTTTTCTCTAATTAAATTTAGTATAAATAAAAGCAGTATATATAAAAGAGTATAAATTTAGTATAAATAAAAGAGAATGGGGCCATTCCATGAAATACGAACAAAATGTCCAGCACGTAACACTTACAAAAAATCCCTATATCGGTTAACTTGTATGTTGTTAAAATATAAACTATACAATAAAAATAACAAAAAAAAAATCCCTAGATTTTCATATTAGTGTAGTTATTTTAATTTGAAGATACAATAACAACGTTAAAACAGCAGTAATATGCAGGAAAGCTGTCCCACACGTGATATGAGATGGCCCTTTAATAGGTTTTAAAATCTCTACATTTTCACCCTAAACATAAGAATTCTGCCCGTTTTTAATAGGCTTAAAAATCTCCACATTTTAAACGTTAGACCTAAGTAATCTGCCTGTTTTCAGGGCCATTCCGTAGAAAAGGGGCAAAAAAAAAAAATGTCCTGCACGTTACACATCTATTAACTTATAAGATGTTAAAATACAAATTATACATTAAAAATAACAAAAAACCCTAGATTTTTATATTAGCACAGTTGTTTTAAATTGAGACTATAATAGTATTGTTTAAAAAGTAGTAATAATGTAGAAAAGCTGTTCTACACGTGAGATGGAATAGCCCAATAAAACATTAAAAAAAAAGATTTATTAGGAAATTTTTATTAGACAAAACACATTAATATTAATAATCATTTGACTTTTCTCTAAATGTATTCATTATAAATAAAAATTATGTAGAGAGAATTAGACATAAAAATGAAATAAGTAGAATGAGCAACCCAAATGTATTAGGCTGTCCCAAAACTTTCTTTCGTTTTTTTGTTCATTTTTTTTACAAAAAATGAACCATGCAAAATTTTGAAAACGGCAAGATTTCATTGAAGTATACGAGGTCTGTCTGATAACTATTCGACCTTGATTTTTCCCGCGCGCGGTAGTGATTCTAAGGTGGCGCCAAAGTGCACATTGGAAGGAGACAGCTTAATGCGTATACTTGATTTTTTTCTCGCTTTCCAGTGAGCCAGTCGTTGCCTTCTGATCACCGAGTGAGGTGCTGTCGGGCGTGTTCGTCGGATTTTGATTTATCTCAAGATGACTAAAAGAGTTGAGCAAAGGTACTGCATGAAATTTTGTCAAATATTGGTCAATCTCAACGCGAAACAATTCGTAAAATTCATCAGGTGTCGTAAGATTCATCAATGCTCCAGCACATTCATCGCTCTTGATTCAGACTTTCTTTGCGAAATATGGCATTCCAGTCGCTTGCCAGCCTCCCTACTTTTCAGATATGATTCCTTGCGACTTCTGGTTGTTACCGAAATTGAAAGATCCCATTTTGAGAGTAGAGATGAGATATGCAGAACGCGACGACGGAGTTGAACACCATTCCAAAAGAAACCTTCCAGAAGCGTTTTCGACAGTGGAAAAAGCAGTGGCCTAGGAGTGTGGAGACGCAAGGGAACTACTTTGAATTGGATTAGGATTCCAATTTCGCCAGGTAACTTACATAGTTTTTTCGGCCAAATGTCAGATACTTTTCAGATAGGCCACGCATATTTGCTATTCTGTTCTACAAACTTCTTCCATCTCTCCGGAAGTCTCATAATGCCTTCTTTCCAAAACATTTGTGATTTACTGGCAAAATACTTATCGAGGTGATTTTTTATGTCATTTAAAGAATCGATTTTTTTTTTTTTGGCTAAGGGAATTTTTGTGAGAAAGAAACAAATAGTAGTTGGATGGAGAAATGTTCGGAGAGTAGGGAGGGTGAGGCAGAACGTCTCAGTCGAACGCAAAGAGTTTGTTTCTGACAGTCAAAGATACGTGTGTGGCCTGGCGCTGTCATGGTGGAAGACATCTCGTCTGTTTGCTAATTCGGTGCATTTTCTGGCTATTGCTGGCTTCAGTTCATCAAGTTGCGAGCAGTATTTTTTAGAATTGATGATCTAGTTCCGTGGAAGAAGCTCGTAGTAGATAGCACCCTTCAAATCCTACCAAATAGAGAGCAAAACTTTATTCGGCTGGAGGCCGGTTTTAGCGACAGGAATGAGACATCTGTCTTGACAAGACCAGGATTGTTTGCATCCCACGTTAACATAAAGTATCCATCTTTCGTCCTCGGTGACCAATCTTTTCAAAAAAGTATCTTTTTCGTAGATCGAAATGCGCTTTAGTATATTCCACATGGGCAGGGCGGCCACTGTCAATTATTTTTAATTCTATTCCTACCACTATTTTAAATAATGCAGTTTATAGTATATTTCTTTTGCAGATGCTGTCAAAATACTTCGGAATTTCTTTTTTTTTTCAAAAAGTGGTGCGAGACGAATTAAAAACTATAAACCTACACTGTAAAAAGAAACGGACTAAAAACGAAGATTCTACTGGCAATGGAGACGCCAGTACTATTTCTGTATTTTAACGGAAATCCCTCCCCCCCATAAATTCCAGAAATCCGTATTTTTACGGAAATTTTCCGTTTTTCTGAAATTTATGGGGGAAATTTTCCGTTAAAATACGGAAATAGTATTGGCGTCTCGATTGTCGGTAGAATCTCCGTTTTTTAGTCCGGTTCTTTTTCACAGTGTAATATTATACATACCAACAAAAATAACTAAAACCGCTTAAATGTAATCAAAATATACCAAAGAAGAATAACCCAAAGTTAAGAGTTAAATAAATGTCTTCAATAGTTTTACAAATATTCTTAAAATAATATTATTTTAAGTAATAATACTGTTATTACTTAAAATAATATTCTTTTATGATATATCAAGAACAGGAGTAGTTTCAAGGGGAAAGAAAGATTGACTACGTGGCGCCTATTAACTTGTAAGTTAAAAAGGAAACATTTAAGGAGTAACTCACGGTTCAATAAGAAAAGTCTTTTAATAACACCAGGGTGAATACCACACACCCTTCAATCTATTCATTTAATTTACACAGAAACTGAAAACACTTTCATTGCATTAAAGATGTTATATTTTTTTATAACTTGGTGCTAATTACTTTCTAAGAGCCTAACAAAACTGCCCGACTAAGTGGAAGAACCCATCAAGAGAATAAACAGCACTTGAAAGCTTTGCTAAGTGTTGCAAGAGAAAGACAGCATCCCCCCCATCAAATCAATAAATGCTGAGATGAGATGAGAGCATCTCAGAGGCATAAATGTCTTTTAAGAACCCACTGCCAAAATCTATCCTTCTTGCTCCATGTACATGCAGAAAAGATACTGCAGTGCGCTTTCCTAGAACTACATACATGTTAAAATTATGTAACCTGTTGGTAATTTTGCGACATGTATCAATTTTGTTGTATTTTTCGTGCGAAATAAAATTGGTAGTCGGATTTTCTCGAGTCTCTTGAGAATAATTACGGATGACATTTTATTGGGAATGTATGTGTGTGGAAGGGGGGGGGGGGCACCAGTTTAAGCCAGTTAAAAAAAAAAAAAAAAAGTCATACTTTAGGAATTTTTGGGGATTTCTACAACATAAACTGTGTGTGTGTGTGTGGGGGGGGGAGGTAGCAATATATTAAGTTATATTTAGAGATTGTTTCGTAATTTTTTCATTGATAAAAAAAATTATACTTTGTTCTTGGCATCCATGTAAACGAGAATGCCCTGAAAATGCAATGCCAGCCGGTCGTTTACACCGAGTGTTCTTAAAACGTCAAAATAACACACACACACAAACACAAATCTTATTGCAATTAATCTTTGGCATACTGGATGGATTACTGGATGGCATACTGGTGTAGGATTTTTTCAAAATTTAAATGTTTGTGAAAATGGCGTAGTTATCAGAAAAAATTAAATTAATTTCATCCCATAAAAAAAATTGCCTTAAAATGCTTATAAAAATTAGAGCAAAAAATAAATAAATAAATAAATAAATAAATAAATAAAAATAATAAATAAATAAATAAATAAATAAAAATTCTACGTAGCGACATACAGAATTCAATTCTGAACGCTTCGTAATAAAATTTTAAAGGAAATCGTTCGAGCGGCTCTTGAACAACCAGACGACCGGATACATAATGTGTAATGTTTACATAAATTGTGTTTAAAGTAGTATAAAGTTTCGTGTTATGGCAATTTATTACACTGGCATATTTATCGCTGTAACTTTTGTTATCATTCGAATTTCAAAATATACTTTTGGGGCTATATTATAGATACAAGAAAAAAAAATCGATTTTTTGAAAGCTTAAAGGCAGCTCTCCAAAAATTATTTTTCCTTTTTCAACAACGCAAAACTTTCTTACACATTTTTAAAGATAGAGATACTTGTAGGCATGATTATTGAAGTGATTTGTAATGCAAGATCCTCCCCCCCCCCCCATTAAATCAATTACATATTGTGTTATAGGCATTTGTTGTCATGACCGTTGATTTCCTTTTCTGCGCTATCGAGTTTAAAACTTCGGTTCAAAACGCCAACTTTAACACCATTTTCCGAAAAATCATCTGACTTTACCTAAAAACGTGAAAAACAGTTCAATTGCATATTTTCTGAATGAGAGCGTCTGCCAAACTGATACGTCTGCCAACAAAAATGAATTAAAAAAATGTGTCAGAAAGTAGCCAGTTTGGATTTGAGGAACCCTAAATTGCGTCTAACTATAAAATTTCGCTGAAACTTTCATCGCTCCTTTTGTTTGTTTTTAATTTGGATTTGAGGAACCCTAAACTGCGTCTAACTATAAAATTTCGCTGAAACTTTCATCGCTCCTTTTGTTCGTTTTTAATTTGGATTTGAGGAACCCTAAACTGCGTCTAACTATAAAATTTCGCTGAAACTTTCATCGCTCCTTTTGTTTGCTTTTAATTTGGATTTGAGAAACCCTAAACTGCGTTTAACTATAAAATTTCGCTGAAACTTTCATCGCTCCTTTTGTTTGTTTTTAATTTGGATTTGAGGAACCCTAAACTGCGTCTAACTATAAAATTTCGCTGAAACTTTCATCGCTCCTTTTGTTTGTTTTAAATTTGGATTTGAGGAACCCTAAACTGCGTCTAACTATAAAATTTCGCTGAAACTTTCATCGCTCCTTTTGTTTGTTTTTAATTTGGATTTGAGGAACCCTAAACTGAGTCTAACTATAAAATTTCGCTGAAACTTTCATCGCTCCTTTTGTTTGTTTTTAATTTGGATTTGAGGAACCCTAAACTGCGTCTAACTATAAAATTTCGCTGAAACTTTCATCACTCCTTTTGTTTATTTTTAATTTGGATTTGAGGAACCCTAAACTGCGTCTAACTATAAAATTTCGCTGAAACTTTCATCGCTCCTTTTGTTTGTTTTAAATTTGGATTTGAGGAACCCTAAACTGCGTCTAACTATAAAATTTCGCTGAAACTTTCATCGCTCCTTTTGTTTGTTTTAAATTTGGATTTGAGGAACCCTAAACTGCGTCTAACTATAAAATTTCGCTAAAACTTTCATCGCTCCTTTTGTTTGTTTTTAATTTGGATTTGAGGAACCCTAAACTGAGTCTAACTATAGAATTTCACTGAAACCTTCATCGCTCCTTTTGTTTGTTTTTAATTTGGATTTGAGGAACCCTAAACTGCATCTAACTATAAAATTTCGGTGAAACTTTCATCGCTTCTTTTGTTTGTTTTTAATATGAATATGAGTTCACTCGCTTTAGTATAAACTAGCAGACCCGCCCGGCGTTGCCCGGGGTTTGTAAATAATAACCTTAAACAAAACTTAAGTATGTATGATTTTATATCTTTGGTAATTCTTTTAAATGAACCTAATTTCGGAGGCCCCATTGCCTTCCACTGCGTCTAATGTGGTCCCATCAAACTTTTTTCCAAACGAACCTGTAATCTAGATCCCCACTACATATGGCTGCATTTAACGGAAGTGCCCGCACGTGCCGGAGACAGTCGAAAACCAAGTTGAGTGAGCCAAACCTCGTTGGAATAAAGCCCGCAGGGTAAAAAAAAAAATGCACCATTAATGTTAGAAAATGTTGGTAACTAAAGTCTAAGATAAAATTTCAAAATACTGAAAGTAGTTGAATTGTCATCTAAGTTGAAGGAAGCAAATCCCGTTGAAATTGGGCCTTTAAACCACCAAGCGGTGGAAGATGCCTCCTCACGTTGTAAATTTCATGAATTACTGTTAGCATTAACACGATATTTAATAAACGGATGAAATTCCTTATCTAAAGTTACCTTTAAAGTAACGCGATTTTTAATTTTCGGCTGTAGTGAGTAGACGTATGTTGATGCTGAAAAAGGAAATTAATGTTCGAAAAAAGTGGTAGCTGAGGTATAAAGAAAGACCGTTCCCTGGTGTCAGGGTCTTAAATGGAATGTAGTTAGGTATAAGAAAATTTTTTAGGGGTTTTAAAGTAGCTGGAAGACGCTAAAACTATGTTAAAGAAAATTGCAATAAAATAGGAGAGTTTTTAAAGAAGCGGCAACAAAGGCCCCAAAGACGATTAATATTCAAAATTGGTGGCAGCTGAAGTCTGCAAATTTTTTTGTCGTTCATGTAGTAATTGGAGAACCTAAGAAGTTGTTAGAAAAAATGTTCGTAAATAGGACCATTTTAAGGGAGCTATAACAGGGGCCCAACAGGGCCCAACTGGCATGAGCAGGGCCCTAACATGAAAACATATTTAAATGTTTTAGTACTTAGCGTTTTAGATCTTCAATTAGTCAAAATTAATCATAGGGTATGAAATAATCATTAGAATAATATTTTAAAGAAATGCAAAAAATTGGGGTAAACGCTTAAAAAGGGGCCCTATAGCCCCATTAAAAATATGAGGTTGTTGGTCTAGGGGTAAGAGTCCAAGAATCAATTTTAAAACTCTGCAATGAGAAGGTGAGAAAATTAGTGTGTAAAAAATGCATAACACACAAAAAGTTCAAGGGTTCCCGGATCGGGCCCTACAGGACTCTAAGCTGGCCCAGAATTTTAACTGAAATATAGAAACTGGAGAATAACTAAATGGAAAAATGGTTCAAAATATGAAGATCGGATTAAGTGGGGCAATTTATCAATAATTTATTGTGCAAAAGCTTCAGTGGGCCTTGTACCGAGCCCGAAGGTGGAAGGGACATAAGCGGCATGTAGTTTGGTATAAATACACGTTTCTAGTAGTTTTTAATGCAATCGGAGGACGCTTGAACTATGGTTAAGAAAATTGCAAGGAGTTCGGATCATTTTTAAAGAAGATGCACCAAGGGTCCCAAGAAGACGATTTATATTCAAAACTGGTGGTAGTTGAAGTCTGAAATGTTTTTTTGTCGTTCATGTAATAGCTGGAGAACCTAAGATGTTGTTAGAAAAAAAAGCTAGTGAATCGGACTATTTTAAGGAAGTTATAATAGGGGTCCCAAAAGGGGCCAACTGATAGTTGAGAACAGGGTCTTAACATGAAAACATATTACAAAGTTTTAGTACTTAGTGTTTTAGATCTTCGATTAGTAGAGATTAAGCATAGGGCATGAATTAATCATTAGAATATAATTTAAAAGAAATGTGCAAAAAATTGGGGAAATACTTAAAAAAGGGCCCTAGGGCCCCAATAAAAACATGTGAGTGTTGGTCTAAGGAGGATAGTTCAAGACTCAACTTTAAAATTACGCACTGCGAAGGTGAGAAAATTAGGGTGTGAAAAACGCATGCCACACAAAAAATTTACGGGCCCTTAACCGGGCCCCTAGACCGGCCCATAGTCTTAACTGGAATGTAGAAACGGGAGAATAACTATATGGAGAAAGTATCCCAAAAATGAAGACCGGATAAAAAGGAAGCAATTTATTAAAAAATTAGGGCACTAAAACCTCAAGGGTCCCTGTACCGGGCCCCTTGCAAGGGTGCCAGGGTCTAAACTGAAATGTAGTGATGGGGTAGAAACTGAATTGAGACTTCACCCCAAAAACGATGAAGATCGGATAGAAAAGAGGCATGTTATTAAAAATTTAGTGCACTAAAACGTCAAGGGGCCCTGTACTGGGCCCCTTGACAGGATTCCAGGGTCATAACTGAAATGTAGCAATCGGGCAGAAACTTAAAGGAGAACTCACCCGAAAAACGAAGAAGATCGGATTGAAAAGAGGCATGTTATTAACAATTTAGTGCACTAAAATTTCAAGGGGCCCTGTACCGGGACCCTTGCAAGGGTGCCAGGGTCTTAACTGAAATGTAGAAATGGGGCAGAAACGGAAAGAAGAATTCGCCCCCAAAACGAAGAAGATCGGATAGAAAAGAGGCATGTTATTAATGTTTTAGTGCATAAAAACTTAAAGGGGCCCGGGGGCCCCGGCCCTTAAAAAATTAAAAATCCGAGCCTCAGGTGCATCAAGACCTCTCTTGGACTAATCACACCTGAATTTTCAGACTTCTACGTGTGGTAGTTTTCGCTAGCCATCGCACACACACAGACAGACAAACAGACAATTTTGTTCTTTTATTAGTATAGATATTTATTATGCGACAGTTAACCTGACAATAGCCTTGACGACGGATTATGTTATGTAAATAAGCCTCTAGTATTGATCCAGTCAACCTAATCTTTGGTAACTAGATTCATAGCCATATTTTATGTCTGTTGCGAAATCACGTAACTCCTCTTACCCCTTGAATAAAAAACAAGAACAAAAACGCACCTGCAGTGTGTTACGTCAGATCGAATGATCCTACTGCGCAAGAGCGGACAGAACTTGTTTTCCTTTTTTCTGTGAGAATTGACTCAGATTTAGATTAGAACAGAAACTAGATATGAACGTAGAGAAAAGAAAATAACTTTTAAAAAAGAAAACTTTAATACTCGAATTGTCATATAATGTAAATAATTTTTGTTTTGTGAGTGTCTAAGCATGTTGTGTACGTCTACAATAATGTTTAATGTAATACAGTTTTATTTACTTCGAAGATTCAAGACTTATTATTTGGATGTCGTCTTATTTATTGCATAGAATCCCCGGCTATTTCTTCTTATGCGAAGGAAAGAACAGGTAGGACATTTAGCTTTTATTTTATGATTGTATAAGTTGAAAGCTTTTTATTAGATAATGAGATTAATAAGAAAATTAGAAACAGAGAATAAGATCAGTAGTAACATTTTGGCATCCCTTCCGGCGATATAACCTAATTATGAGATAAATAGAATAAGATATTAAGATATTAGAATAATTAGAAATTATTTATCAAGCTATTTAATTTGAAGAACTGAAAAAATATTGAGAATTGTTGAACATATAGAGAATTGTACTTTTCAATAGAATTTAGTTGTTGTTGTTATTAGTTCGCAATGGCTGAAAGTTTAGTTATCGCCAAAAAAGAAAGAGCTGTGCTACGTGAAAGCATAAATAAGTTTATAAATAAAATTGAAGCTATTTTGAAAGAGGGAGAACCAGACATTTTTGATTTGGAAGAGGTAGTGGAACAATTAAGTGTGACAGAAATGGAACTGACACGAGCAGACGGGGAAATTAAAAAATTGGTGCAAGAAGCACAATTGGATACAGAATTACAGGGCGCTCGCGAATTTAAAGAGAAAATTACGTCATGGCGCTTTAGAGCAAACAGAAAAATAAAAGAGTTAGATAAAAAGAAAACACAGGATGATTCGTTTTCTAAACGAGAAAATCCCTTAAAGGAAAACGTAAGCATTAAATTACCGAAACTAAATATCGCAAAATTTTCTGGGGATTTTGTTGAATGGCTTTCGTTTTGGTCAGCTTTTGAAACAACCATTCACAACAATGACACATTAGATCCAGTAGATAAATTTAACTATTTAAAAAGTTTTCTAGCCCCCATTCCATTAAAAAGTATAGATGGATTTTGTGTCACGGCAGAGAATTATTTAAAGGCCGTCGATATTTTGAAAGAAAGGTACGGGAATAAGGATATGTTAATTTCGGTACATACAAATAAACTTCTTAATTTAACTCCACTCAGACACTCGAATGACACCAAATCATTTCGAAAACTTTTTGATGAGATACAAACGAACATTAGAAGTCTAGAGTCGCTTAACATTTCATTAGACTCTTATGGAAGTTTATTATCCCCCATTTTATTTAAATTATTACCGAGAGACCTAGTTTTGGAATTTAATAAAACGCATGAAGACTCAATTAATGTCCAAGATTTAATATCGTTCTTACATAAGCAATTAATATCCAGAGAGAAAATGTATGCGTCATCACTGAATGAAATAAATGAAAAATCAACACAAAATAATTAAGTTGCGCAGCCATTTAGGAAAAATCCTTCCTTTGCCCCCCGGGCCAATAAATTTAATACGCAGAGTAATAAATTTGATTCTCCGAATAGAAAATTACCGTCAGCGAGTGATTTATTGGTTCAGAGCGAAAATAAGACTACTTGTGGATTTTGCTTTGGCAGGCACCAGACAAATAAATGTTTTAGCACTTGTAATTTACCATTTGAAAAAAGACTTGATTTACTGAGAAAGAGAGGCCTTTGTTATATTTGTTTATCCCGCGGACATATTGGGAAATACTGTGTATCGAAGGATTTATGCGGTATTTGTAATTCGAGACACGGTCAGATAATGTGTAATAAAGAAATGAATTCAAAAGGGAAATCTACTAATTCAGAGTGTAGCGATGTTACGAGACCAATGCTGTCAAATCAGGATATAATTTCTAATGTCTATTTACAAACTTTGATAGTGGAGATCCGTAATGATATTGAATCTTCCGAATTTATTCGTATCATTATAGATACTGGGAGTCACAATAGCTATATAACTAGATATGCTGCAAATAAATTGAAATTAAGGAAAATTCGATCAGAAACAATTAGACACGACTATTCGGAGGGGTAGAAAAAACGAGTAAACATAATAGCTATGAATTTACTATCAGTAATTTAGATCATAGTTTCCGATTTAAAATACAAGCTTTAGATGAAGGAAAAATTTGTTCAGGAGTAAATTTATGCCGCGATAGCGAAATGATAAAAATCTTAGAAAAAAGGGGAGTTCATCTGACCGATGTTCGTGAAAATAATCGACTATGTTTATATGAGAACAATCCGGAAGAAGTACACATTTTAATTGGCGCTGACATGGCGGCGAAATTATTCACAGATAATATAAAATATTTTCCTGATTTGGGTATAACAGCTTTTGAAACAAAGTTAGGCTGGACAATTATGGGGAAAACAGAGGGTAATGGAAATGATTCAGAAAGTTCGTTGCCAGTTCTATCGCTGTCATTATTTACTTCAAATGCCAGTTTATCACAACTGTGGAACTTAGATACCTTGGGTATCACTAATGAAGATTACAAAAATAAAGACGATTTAGCTAAAGAAACTTATAACCATTTTCTTGAAACAGTCAAACGTGATGAAAGTGGCCGCTACGAAGTGACACTACCCTGGGTTGTTGATAACTCAATTTTAGCGAGCAATCGCGTATTAGCCGAGAAACATTTGCGCAAGACAGAACAAAAACTTATCAAAACAAATAAGAAAATACAATATGAAGAAATTTTTAATTTGTGGAAGGATAATAATATTATAGAAGAAATTTCAGACGATAAGGAGAATAAAGTACATTTCTTACCCCACAGACCAGTAATTAAAGAAAATAGTGAAACGACGAAAATGCGTCCTGTCTTTAATGCCTCCGCACATAATGCAAACTCTCCTTCTTTGAACGACTGTCTCACAAAGGGACCTAATTTGATTGAAATAATTCCGAGTATTTTGAATCGTTTTCGTAAATACAAAATAGGTATTTCTTCAGACATTGAAAAAGCATTTCTCCAGATAAAAATCACAGAAAAAGATCGCGATTTTTTACGCTTTCTCTGGTTCGACTCCAAACATAATTTGAAAGTTTATAGACATTGTCGCGTAGTCTTCGGACTCACTTCAAGCCCGTTTTTATTAATGGGTACACTAAACCATCTTTTAAGTCAAGTACCCGAACAGTGGGAAAATACAGCACGAATTTTGAAAGATTCATTTTACATTGACAATTCTATTACTAGTTTAAAATCGATCGCAGATACTGGAAAATTTATAACAGAATCACAGTGTATTTTATCATCAGCTCATTTTAATTTAAGATGTTGGCGATCAAATTTGCCTCAGGCCATGATCGATGTTTCTGAAGAAAATACAAAGTTAGCACCAGTTTTGGGATTGGTCTGGGACTTAGAGCAAGATAGATTAATGTGTAAAATAGAAGAAAAAATTGAAACGAAAGAACCACTCACAAAGAGAAAAATTTTATCGGTTACCCAAAAGATTTTTGACCCCATAGGATTCTCCGCCCCGAGCACTCTTATTCCAAAATTAATTCTTCAGGAAACCTGGAAACAGAAATTAAAATGGGATGAAGAACTTCCTGAAAATTTAAGAAAACAGTTCGACTTCTGGTTAAAACAAATTAAGTTTTTACAAGAAATTCAAGTTCCACGTTGGTTGAATGTATCGCCCGAAAATGAAAATAACATTTCCTTGCATACCTTTTCCGATGCGAGTAGACACGCCTATGCCACTTGCGTGTATCTTAGATGTCAAACACAAGAAGGAGTTAAATTTCAGTTAGTAAATGCTAGAAGTAGAGTAGCGCCCATTAAAGAACTCACAATTCCTCGACTGGAGCTACTCTCGTGCCTCATTGGAGCTAGACTCGCTAAAACTATCATGAGTGATCTTCAGTTGAAACCAGAGAAGACAATCTTTTGGAGCGATTCCTTAGCAGCTTTAGGGTGGATAAGAAGAGAACAATCTTGGGGTACATTTGTCCACAATAGAGTTTTAGAAATCAGAAGCCTTACCCAAGTTGAAGATTGGCGACATATACCAGGAAATTTAAATCCGGCAGACCTCCCATCCAGAGGATGTTCCTTTGAGCAATTGGAGAAATCACGATGGTGGTAGGGACCAGCTTGGCTGTATTTACCGGAAGATCAGTGGCCACAACCGGAAGAACACCCTGACGAGGATATAATAAATAAAGAAAGGAAAAAGACAATCCTAACACTTTTAGGCAATGAGGACACTGATTTACACCGTTTTTATCGATATTTTTCCTCTTATAGAAAAACATAAGAATGATTGCATTTATATATCGTTTTTATAACAATACAAGAAAGAAAGAAAGAATTTCATCACCTAACATCTCCGTTGATGAATTTGAAAAAGCAGAAAAAATACTACTCAGATTAGTACAAAAGGAATCCTTTTCAGGAAACACAGATCCCAAATTAAGAGCCTTAAGACAATTAGAAGATAAAAACGGACTTTTGAGAGCAAAAACAAATATAATCTGTAGACAAGACAAAGAAGATTTTCGTTATCCAATATTTTTGCCCTCAAAACATCCTGTGGTACAGAAGTTAATTTTTGAAAAACATTTAGAAAATCATCACGCTGGAGTTAGCATACTAATGGCTCAACTTCGAGAAAATTTTTGGATTTTGAAATCAAGAAAGTATATCAGAAACGTCATTAGGCAATGTTTTAAGTGTCAAAGATTCCGAACACCCAGAGCAGAGGTCGAACCAAGAATCCCACCTGAAGACAGAATCAGAGATGCAGCTATATTTGAAGTGGTGGGAGTCGATTTAGCCGGTCCTCTATACCTTGCCGATGGTTCAAAGGTGTGGATAGCTTTATTCACCTGTGCTGTCTATCGAGCAGTACATTTGGAGTTGATAACATCTTTATCAGCTGAATGCTTTATGCAGTCCCTAAGAAGATTTATAGCACGGCGAGGCAGACCATATATAATATACTCAGATAACGGAAAGAATTTTGTTGGCACTAACAGAGCCCTTTCTAGTGTGGATTGGCAAGCTATAAGTACATTGGCCTCCATTCAGAAGATCAGATGGAAATTCAACCCCCCTTCAGCCCCCTGGTGGGGAGGGTGGTGGAAACGCATCGTGCGAACAGTGAAAGATATTTTAAGAAAAGTTTTGGGTCGCACCTCATTAAATTACGAAGAACTGAGCACAATACTCTGTGACTGTGAAAATGTTGTCAATTCGAGACCGATAACATACATCTCCGAAGATAATCGCGATCCCGAACCTTTAACTCCATTGATGTTCCTTCAAGAACTGCCTACATCCGGTGTCTCAGATATAGTGCATTAGACTCCCAAGATCTTAACAGACGAGCAAGATATCGTCAAAGAATAAGAAATGATCTGCGAAACCGATTTAGAACGGAGTACTTAGGACAGCTGCGGCAACAGTCTATGAAGAAGAATTCCAAACCTTTGCAAATAGGAGACATCGTTCTTCTGGAAGATACCAACAAAAGACGTCTTCACTGGCCTTTAGCCAAAATAATTGATATATTTCCCGGAAAAGACAAAATAGCAAGATTGGCCAAAGTCCAAACAGAAAATGGCATTTTCCTCCGTCCTTTCCAACGCCTGTTTCCTTTGGAAATTGATGCAGCTAACAATTCCCCATCAGATAACATAATTCAACAGAAAGTGACCTTTAATGTCCATAATGAACAACGAAAGACTACTCCAGAAGTCGATCAGACTAGAATCAGTGTAGAAAAGAACCAATCCAGTGACAGAGATATCTCTCCTGTGGTTACCAGAAGTGGACGACTAGTGAAACCGCCTCTGAGACTCCGATCTGGTCTTCTAAATTGTTGAGTTCCTCCCATGGATCACAACTCAAGGTGGGAGGATGTTGCGAAATCACGTAACTCCTCTTACCCCTTGAATAAAAAACAAGAAGAAAAACGCACCTGCAGTGTGTTACGTCAGATCGAATGATCCTACTGCGCAAGAGCGGACAGAACTTGTTTTCCTTTTTTCTGTGAGAATTGACTCAGATTTAGATTAGAACAGAAACTAGATATGAACGTAGAGAAAAGAAAATAACTTTAAAAAAAGAAAACTTTAATACTCGAATTGTAATATAATGTAAATAATTTTTGTTTTGTGAGTGTCTAAGCATGTTGTGTACGTCTACAATAATGTTTAATGTAATACAGTTTTATTTACTTCGAAGATTCAAGACTTATTATTTGGATGTCGTCTTATTTATTGCATAGAATCCCCGGCTATTTCTTCTTATGCGAAGGAAAGAACAGGTAGGACATTTAGCTTTTATTTTATGATTGTATAAGTTGAAAGCTTTTTATTAGATAATGAGATTAATAAGAAAATTAGAAACAGAGAATAAGATCAGTAGTAACAATGTCAAACTTGAGTAAAGCTGACAACAGTATGATTACAAATATTTCAAAACGGAGTTAATTACTTTCCAAACCACCCTCTTTAAAGTAATGTGAAATGACTACAGTCTCAATTATAGTTTTTTTTAATAAAACCAAACTGTATGATGCTGTATATTTCCTCGGCCGTCATCTTGGACTTCTTGGCGAATTTTTGTTGGCGTTGTTTATCAATAAGGCAACCCCGGTTCTGGCAACCACGTTAAGCCTAATATGCATATAAATCGCTGCTTAACGATATTTACTACTTGGCGGAAAGAGGTTTTCACTCCAAGAAAAAATCCAAGATGGCGGCCGAGGGAATATACAGCATCTGTTCCACATCTTAAATTAGAACTAATATAGATAAGATAAAGTGGTAGTTGCGTATTATCCGGTACATAAGATAGATCACCAAAAATGGTTGCCGATTGCCCAGCTTGTTTATTGTTACCATTCATGTTTAAAACAGTAAATTTACGTTATTTAATGCGTAGCATTTTTTAAAATTATAAATAATGTCGAATAAATGAATAAAATATATTAAATGAACTATAATATATAAATTAAGAACACAGGGTGTTCTTAATAAACAATAAAGCGTAATAAAAAAAATAAGCTATAATAAATAAATAAACTGTATTACGTATTATTATATGGTACTCCGTAGGGCACAGATGTCATATACTGCCCCATATTGGCGCAATATTTTTCCGACGCCAATTTGGCGAAAACATCAACAGCATAAACAACAACATCCGGGTTACCATTTCAAGCAAAATAACGACACTTTGGCGCCAGTTAAATACCCTTTGCGCATATGACATAGGCGTCAGAAAAAAAATCGCGCCAATATAGAGCGTATATGAAATCTGTGCCCTACGTAGTTATCCCACCGACTAATTTCGCCAAATTATACAAATTGACATAATTTTTATTTTAAATAAGGAAAGAACAAATAAATTAGCATAAAATTAATCAAAATACAAATAAAACGTCGAGATGAAAATCACTTGATGACGAAAACAATGTTGTGTAGCTTGCTTAAAGTCAAGTGAATGTGACATTTACGATCAACCATTATTGGCATTTAATCTTATAATTTCGAGATTATGCATGATACGCTATAAAGTTGTTAAAAAGTAAGGCTTACTGTAGTTAGTATAATTGGCACCATGCTTGGCGCAATTGTGTCTGACATGGCGCGTGTATTACATAAATACCGATACAGTTAGCCTGGAAATGTTTAAGTAAATTCTTCTGGATTAATACTTAAATGGAAGATTTTCTGGCACAGATGTCATATACGTTCACAGATGTCATATACGTTGTTAATTGTCGCGATTTTTTTGTGCAGCCAATTTGGCGAAAACGTCAACAGCATAAACAACAACATCCGGGTTACCATATCAAGCAAAATAACACTTTGGCGCTAGTTAAGTATCCGTTGCGGATGTGACATTGGTGTCAGAAAAAAATTGGAAAATATGGTGCGCATATGACATCTGTGCCGATTATATTACTCTGTACTTATTCTAAACTTATGTTAGGGCCTTGGTATTTTTTTTTTTTTTTAACGCTTGGTTCTGTTAAGGATTCAGAAGATGAGATTTATTGCCAAATGATATAAACAGTTATGAAAGCAAACCTAATGAACTTTTATGCTTGTTTATATACAGTAAACTCTCTGTAAGGCGGACTCTGTGTAAGGCGGAAATCTGTCTAACTCGGAAAGATTTTCAAGTCCCCGCGAATCCATAGACATAGAGTAAAATTTGTATAAGGCGGAATATTGTCTATTACCGAAAATTTTCTCTGTCCCGATCGATTCCGCCTTAGACAGAGTTTACTGTATGTATTTTTGGTACTTTTCCGTTACACGGACACCACTGTCGCCAAGCGTAATAGTTGGCGCAAAATGAAAATCACGGGAATTGTAACATTTGAAAAATAAAAGAAAAAAACATTGTCGATAGTAAACAGAGCATTTTAAAAATTTAACATTTGAAAATTACAGACTTTTACGAACTATTTTATTAAATCACAAATATATACTTAAAATAAGTGAAAAAAAAATAACTGTTATACAATAAAGTAATAAAATAAAACTCATATTAAACTGCTGGCATAAAATTACAAATATCTTTTAGCATTGCCGTAAAGATTTTATTTTTTATATCAAGGCGACGCCACATGAACTCTGTGAGATACGACTCCAAATGATGACGAAGAGTTCTGAACACTTTTATAGCAACTTTCTCATCATCTGGTAATTGCCAAATGGTAAAATCCATCTCAGCGTCAGCAGTAAATGTAAATTATAATTTTATATAAAAAAAGTATTTTTAATTCGAATAATAGCAAATTAAAAAGCTTTCCTAGTTTAATGTTAAATAATAACCATCTCCGATATTCACATTTCATAAACAGCAAAGCCTAATGTTTCGCATGGTTTTACAATAAAAATCCTTTTCACGATCAGGGTACAAATAATTGGCGCATTAGCATACATTTTGGCATGCTGTCCGTATAACGGAAAAGTACCATATTTTTAAACATTTATATGCATATTATTTTTATATACAAAAATTAGGCACAGATGTCATATACGCCCCATATTGGCGCGATTTTTTTCTGACGCCAATGTCATATACGTAACGGGTACTTAACTGGCGACAAAGTATCGTTATTTTTCTTGATATGGTAATCCGGATGTTGTTGTTTATGCTGTTGATGTTTTCGCCAAATTGGCGGCACAAAAAATCGCGCCAATATGGGGCGACATCTGTGCCAAAAAATATTTCTTTTTTTTACAAAATTTGTAACTCACAGTAATTTTTGCAATTACATCTGCTTATTTTTTCTGTAAGTTACATGCACTTAGATTAAAAAAAAATGTCATACAAAATTTATTTAATCTAATTTTAGATTCGTTTTTTAACCTAACGCAACCGGTAAATCGCCAAATGTTAACTCAAATTAAATCATTTTTTAAGCATTACAAATACTCTTTCATGTTAAAATTAAATATTTTTGTTTTATAATGTTATCTCACATCAAAACGGTGCTTTTTAAATTTTTTAATAAACATTACTAATTTATTTTATTTTATTTGCGAGATGTTGGTATTATTTTTAGTGTTGGAAATAGCAATTATTTCGCCAAAATGACTACTGGCAACCCTTTCGTTAAAAATATCAATAAAATACGAAATTTATTACCAAAAATCATAGTTATCCCTGTATATTTTACTCATAAACCACCACGTGAATATTCTCCATCGAATGACACTATATGCAAAAAAATCCACCGGGTAGTTTTTGAAAACATTCGGGCGAAACTTTTAGATCTTACTGCTTTATAATATATATGATATCATAATTCATGTTGTGTTGCCAGATTGGAGAATTTATTTTATTCACAATATCAGCTATTTTTTCGACAAGTAATGTTTGCTTCTCTAATCAATCTATTCTCTAATGTTTGCTTCGCTAATCTCTATCATTAAATAAAGCATATATTTCTATTCTCAAATAGTGGTAGCTATTTTGAATAAGAAAATTTCTCAACATAGCAATACTACAATGAATATTATAGAATTTAACAGAAAACCAGAATTTAAAAAGTTTCAAATTTACCCTTCATATTTCAATCATTTTCGTCTATTTTGTGTTTGATTATTCTGATACCTATTTCTAAAATGTTATTTATTTACGCAACAAGTTAACTAATCTTCTTATTTAGCATGTAAAGGCATATGAGATTTACAAAATTTTTGAAATTGGATGCAAACAACTATTCTATTCAACTTGTTTATGTGTTTTTGTTACAAGTTAATGCTTTCAAAATAATTACACATTTTAATAATCATTAATTAACTCATAATTTATTATGAATATAATACGAAAATTTCTCATCTTAGCAACACTGCAGTGAATATAAACGAATTTAACAGAAAACCAGAATTAAAAAAGTTTCAAATTTACTCTTCATATTTCATCTATTTTATGTTTGTTTATTCTGATATCTACTTCTAAAATGTTATTTATTTACGCAACAAGTTAACTAATTTTCTTATTTAGCACGTAAAGGTATGATATGTTTAAAATTTTTGCAGTTTTTAAATTATTTTTCTACTAATTGGATGCAAATAATTATTATAATTAACTCATGTGTTTTGTCAATAGCGAATATTTTCAAAATAATTACGTTGTTTATTAATCATTAATTAAATCATAATTTATTGATATCGATAAGAATAAAAAAGTAGAGAAAAAAAAGCAATTTAACACATTATAACGACCGTTTGAAAAATGATTTTTTCGAAGACTAAAATTTAAGACATAAAAAATCTCACGGAGTTTATCATACATTATGTACGCCATGAATTAAACATTAATAGTGTTGTTACACGTAAAAATTGCAAGCGACAAAAATCGCCTGCGACTCGTCAGATTTCCTGAGACTTACGTATTATCCACCTGAAATTTACATATTAACCAAGCATTTCATTGGCTGTTCGGGAAAAGGCTTTTCCATCGGCACATTTCCAAGAAATTTGACGACCCATTTTAAATGAAATTTCATTCTTAAACTTCTAAACACCCCACAATATTACTTTTTACACCGTCGTATATAGAAAAAAATGTACTTTTAAATGCAATTTGTTTGAAAGCTGTATCTCAATTTGTTTCTGAGTTATTAATTTTTATTTGTAGTTTTTATTACTTTTTTGTCATAGTGGCAACAGAAGTATCCATCTCTGTTTAAAGTAAAGGGAAAATATAGATTATTGAAGAGACCAATCAGAAAACGAATAAAATTCGGGATTCAACTAATAAAACGCTTCAGATATGTTTTTGATTTCCTACCCTGACAAAGGATAATAACCATTCTTCCAAATGGTTAATAATCTAATGATCCCGATGTTATGGAACTAGAAAACTCGTGAAAGATATTTTTGACAGGTTACGTGCAAACGAATTAATTCGGGAAAACTAGATAAACAGTTAACATGCATTTTGATATAAACAAAAGGACTACGTCTGAATTCATTTATAATTATAAAAACTTTTCAAAATAACAGACATTACATTAAAATATAAAAACACTAAAAACAATTTAAAAGGACGTTTCGGATTCATTCTGAATCCCTGATGAATTTAATGAAAATAATCCCTGAATGAAAACTGATCATTTTCCGAGTTTTGAGAATGCTTATATATCAAGCTGCAGCACTTATGCAAGTCGAATTTTTTTGGAAGCTTGGTACACGAGAACTGCTGATTTAGAAATTAACGAGGTTGCATCTCTACAAATGGCCTATATCCCTCGTGCTGATAATTGCAGGGGTCTGTCCAGACTTTTCTCACAGGGTCCTGTTTTTGTGAAATTGTGAAGTTTTTTTTTTTTTGTGAAAATTCTAGTCATAATTTTGTGAATTTTAAATTACCAATGTCTTCATGTTCTGCCCTTCATATATAAAAAGCTAAGTAATGTGCTTTTTGGTGAGTTCAACTGCTTACTTACAGACCAGATTTTATTTTTAAATGACTAAATTTGTGAAAAGTTCAATTTGAAGGTGAAAAATTTCTGTGAAAGGTCTATTTAAGAGACAAATAATTTTGTGAAAGGTCTTGTTTTGGGATAAAATGTTTTGCGAAGGGTCCTGTTTGGGGATATAATTGTTGTAAAGGGTCCTATTTGGGGATAAAAATTTTATTGAAGGGTCCTGTAAAGGACCTAAAATTTTCCTAAACATATCCCTGAATTGGCCGTCAAACACGCATCTCTACCAATAGAATATTCAGTTTTGTTTCAACTGTAATTTTTTGGCAACTTGATGTAATGTTATTCTACTTGTTGAACTTTAAAACCTAGTATGACTTTTACGTTAAGAATTAGCTGATGAGGGATTCAGAATGAATCCGAAACGTCCTTTTAAATTGTTTTTAATGTTTTTATCCTTTAATGTAATGTCTGTTATTTTGAAAAGTTTTTATAGTTAACATACTCGGTTTAAAAAAATAAAATAAAATCCATGCACCCCAGTTTTAGGTTCCGTTTTCAGTAACTCCGCTAATAATTACATGATGTTTCACATTCATCGTTTCAGTGGGTATTTCATTGAAAATATTATTTAAATTTTGATAGTCAATATTGGCAAGTTTTTTAAAAGTATTTGGAAGAACAAGTTTTTAGATTTCTGCATATCGTACACTGTAAAAAAAAAATCTGTGAAGTTACTAAAGTTTTTCTAGGAAACTTGGATTCCTAGAACTTTTCATGTAACGGCAACAACAAAATTTCATGTAACAGACACACTTTTGCGCCGAAAATCAAAAAATCTGTAAGGTTACTAAGAATTTTTTTGGAAACTGGGATTCCGAGAATTTTTCATGTAACTCCAGCCAGGGTTACAAATAAAAGTTTAGTAAGATTACTGAAATTTTAGCAGATTCATTTGTAAAGTTACAGATTTTTGTAGCTTTACAAAAACTAGTTTTGTAGATTTGCAGCTTTTTTCGTACAGTTACAGGTGAAAGTTTAGTAAGCATGTAACTTTACATCTGTAGAACTACAGATTTTTTTTTACAGTGTAGTATTTACGGAGAAACTGATAAACACTGGTCAACAACATTGAGCTGTTGCTCTTTCATAAAACCGAAATTAGTTGTGTCTTATACAATTTTTTTCTGCTGATTCCGCAACTTGATTTAGATTTTCTCCAGCAGGTCTAGTTTTTGGCCTATTTCGATTTATGCAAATTTTGAAATTTTCGTAAAATTATATGAAAATTTACGGCATAAAGTATTATCAGAGTGCCTCTTTTGTTTTATGTTATGATTACTGTCTACTTTACTTCACAAAAATGTTGCTTCTGAGATTATACTAACATATGACTGTGAAATAGTGTGACTAATTTGCATATTTTTCTTTTTTTTTTCTAATAACGTATCTTGACGTCCACATGAGTACGCTAATGTGTCTATAAATCAATTTTTTGAGCCAATTTTAAATCTGGTATCAGTTTTCTTTTTTTTGAAAAAAAAAATTAAATTTTATTTTTGGTCAAAACAAGGCCAGAAAATGCTTTTTATGATACTTTGTGATGTACTTCAGCTAGTTAGGATATATTCTACTGCTTTTTTTTTCTCGATTATATTCATTATTAATTATGTCCCTTATAGGAATATAGGTCCCCTGATTAGTTGACAATGAGTTACACACTCCTAAAAAGCACTTCATATCAAATTTGTGTCAATACTATACAAAAGTAGAAATTCATTTTTCTCAAAAACTAGACGTTCTATACGGAAATGGATTACAGATTTGAAATCAGCATAAAATTCTAGTCTAGAAAAACATTACGTCAATTCTGTAGCAACTATTTTAAAGTTAAAAGTAATGTGAACATTACACCTTTGAAAAAATGTAGAAGTCATTATCTAGAAGATTTAATTCAATCTGACATTTATTGCACCTAAAATTTGTATAAAATGGCGCACAAAAGCTTAAAATTGCATAAACTCAAATATGCAAATTTCTCGAAAACAGGACCACCTAAGGAAAAACGGAAAACATATTAGAAATCAACACAAGAAAGTGATCTAGAATCAACTAATTTCAATTCTGTGAAACAACTATTGTTGTCCAGTGTAATCATTTCTAATTTAAAGGGCTTTTTTATATTTAAGCCACTCAGAGTTTTTAAGCTGTATTTGCAAGCAAAACCCAATATTGGACAAGTATAGGTCACAAGAGACAAAATACAAACATTATAGATAAGAAGTTTATTAGGGGTGAAAAGGGAGGCTCTGGTTAATAAAGGTTCAAGGGATTTTGAAACACCGACTTCTTTTCCTTTAAGAGTTGAAATATGCCTTTTCCATGATAGCCGATTATTCATGTTAACTCCCAAGTACTTTTCATCACCTTTCCAAGGGATGATAATCTATATAAT
Source organism: Maratus speciosus (assembly GCA_963932465.1). Taxonomy (NCBI): domain Eukaryota; kingdom Metazoa; phylum Arthropoda; class Arachnida; order Araneae; family Salticidae; genus Maratus; species Maratus speciosus. The sequence goes on along the minus strand of OZ010790.1, from coordinate 362,931,022 downwards.
AAATCCTTTCTAATTTAAAGGTTTTTTTGTTTTTTTTTTATTTAAGCCATTCAGAGTTTTTAAGCTGGATTTGCAAGCAAAAACCCATATTGGACAAGTATAGGCCACAAGATACAAAATACAAACATTATAGATAAGACGTTTATTAGGAGTGGAAAGGTAGGCGCTGTTTAATAAAGGTTCAAGGGATTTTGAGACACCGACTTCTTTTCCTTTAAGAATTAAAATATGCCTTTTCCATGTTAGCCGATGTTTTCATGTTAATTCCGAGGTACTTTTCATCATCTTTCCAAGGGATGATAATCTATATAATAAAGGAAAAACGTGTCCGTGCCAAACGCTGATGTCATTTTGACGCTGGCAACAGCAGACGAATAACTTTCACTTTTTAAAACTTCTAAACATCGGGCATTTTCAGTTTTTACACCGTCGAATAGGGAAAAAAAGTGTACTTGAAAATGCATTTTGTTTCAAAACGGTATTGCAATTTGTCTGAAAATTGTATCGCAATTTACTCCTTTTGAGTGGTTTTTAAAATAAATTTCAAGCATTATTTTTTTTAAATCTATCTCTAATGTGTGCAGACGACAATGAAAGATAAACCCGTTTGGTCTTAAGTTACTATAAATATAAAAATATATCAATAGAGATACTTTTATGCAACGAGAATATTTGCAATGATTCGGTGTCCCTTGAGTAGGGATTACAATCCCGAGACTAATTTCCAATCCCGGGATTTCAGGATTGCTTAGATTCAATCCCGGGATTACGAAAATTAGAATTTCTCTAATATTACCAATTTTTACAATAGCTAAATATTACAATATTATAAAAAAGGTAATTAAAGGAAAATACAGCCTAACTTACATATGAAAATATACCAAGTTCAAAATTTATGACTTTAATTATCAAAAAGTGTAGGATAAATTACAACAATTGGAAATTAAAACAAATATACTGTTGATGCTTGACAATGTAACAAAAGAAAAGGAAATGCCTATGCTTAATATTCTAGATAATTTCTTTTATTTCCTATAAAAAAATTTGTGATTGGCTTAATATTTACAATATTAAAAAATAATTAATATCACTAATTAAATTTTGAATTATTCTCATAATCACGTAATTAAAGATTACAATTTTAGAATATCGCAAACGTAAGATTTTCCTGAACATGAAGCTTTTTTTTTTTTTTTCTTGAAATAAAAGAACTTAACACATACACACATACAGTACAAAATTACATAGGTGTATAGTTTAAATTTCTAATTAGTGATAGTTAAAATTTGAAAAAGTTGCATAATATAAAAAAAATGTACATACCAAGAGAAAAAAAAAGATTAGTTTGAATAGTTCACTGTTTCTTAACTAATCGGTTTTCCTTTGAAAATATGATCTAAGAAATATCAAGGCATCTAAAGTATCATCTCCAAGTCGACTTCTAATTTTGTTTGCAATAAATCCTGCTGCCGAAAATGCTCGTTCTGCTTCTACGCTCGCGGGAGGAATTGTCAGCAAATATTGATAAGCTAATTCTAAATGATGGTCGCGGACTCCTCCACTTTCAAAAAGAGATATCTCATTTCTAATTTTTATTGATAAATCCATTTGCTTTGGTGTTTCAGGTTCTACAGTTAGCATGCTTTTTTCTATTTCTTCTTGCAATTTTTCCTGATATGTTCGGTTATCCGATTGCCGTTTCGCAGTAGGCTCACTGTGCGTTATTTCTGTATCTTCAGAATTTTCATTGTCAAGACTGTTTAGCTTTTCAATTATTGCTTTTACCTGCTTCTTAATAACAGTTTTGTTAGGAATAGAAAATATATTGCTAGTTTCTGCACTCAGGTCATCTCGTTTAGGATTATGCAAATAACTTAAAACACCAGATAATTCCATACGTCGTCGTTCTCTAATGCGTAGTTTTAGCGCATCTATCATTTTATAAGCAAATTTAGATTTTTTTCTCCGACAATTCATTTAAAAGAATTTTTAAGGCTGCGTCTGAGGTTAACAAATTAGAATCGCTGCGACAGAGTGCTTCTACTGTGAGATGTATCGGTTTGAGGACTTCAACAATTTCGTTCATAAGTAGAAAATCGGAATCTCCTATACAGATCTGAGGCTTTAAATCGATTAAAGCTTTCTGTATGCTGTTTTTCAAACAATAAAATCGTTCAAGCATAGTTAAAAGGCTGTTCCACCTAGTCTTGCAATCTAATAGAAGGGACAATTTTTTCTCTTTTTCAGATTTAACATACTTTTGAAGAACTTCATTCCTTATTGGAGATCGTTTAAAATAAACTACTAATTTCCGAACTTTTTTAACAAGTTCATTGACACATTCATCAGAGTATGCAAAGTCCTGTTCGTCTTCAGAAATTAACACAAACCCCGATTCTAAACTTTCGAAAGATTCAATATCGTCATCATTATCATCTTCTTTTAAGTCTAAATTTTCACTTCCGCAGCATCGTTCAGCTACTGTTTTACTGGAGGAAGTTTCTGGCTCTGTATTTCGTTTATTATAAGATAACTAGCAGGCTATGCCCGCTACGCTGGTCTGCTTATCCAAATGAACCTTGAATTAAACAAAATGTATCATTGAATTTGACATTGTGATTTAAAGCAATATGGAACCTTACCTGGAATGCCTTTCGCACTGCTGAAAACGATAAGAACGCCAATGTGCTATTATATTTTCTAAGGTGTAGACAAATTTTCAGCTATTAAGGTCTTAACCCTTTTAGTTGATCAATAACAGTAGGATTGGTAAAGAAAGATAGTACAATACGCAATACAATAAAACAAACCCTGAAAAATTATATAACTACTTGTAATAATGCAAACAAATAAACGGACAAAATCCATCCAGTAAAACTTTTTTTAAAGGTTGATCTTTCATAAGGGGTTTATCTGATTATAGAACTTTCCCCCATAATTCTGTAACTAAGCAACGTAGAATGATACGCAATAAACTAAAACCTCCGCAAACATTGTCTTATCAACAAAGAAAGTATTATCAATATCCGCCATCTAGAACTTTTTGAAAAGTCTAATCTTTCATAATCGGTTTCATATTATTATGGAACTTTCCGCCATTACTTTATGACTAAGCAACGTAGAACAACATGCAAAATACTAAAACCATGTCTGAATAGATATCTAACTAAAATGAAATTCCTATCAAAATCCGTTCTGTAGAACTTTCAAAAATGTTAAACTTTCATAATCGGGTTCAACTGATTATAGAACTTTCCACCACACCCCTATTATTAAGCAATGCAGAAGGGTATAGTATATACTAAAACTCTGCCTGAAAAATTATTTAACTAACAGTGGAAATTCAATCGTAATCAATTCGGCTGAATCTTTTAAAAAGGTTAATCTTTCATGATCGGGTTCGTCTGATTATATAACTTTAAAACATAATTGTATGTATAAGCAACGTAGAACGATATTTTATATACGAAAATCTTCCCTGGAAAATTATCTAACTATCATTATGATCAAAATCCATTCAGGTGAGCTCAAGTTATATGCAACCGGGACGAATTTCCCATTTCCATTTTACTCTAGTATATATAGTAGAAGCAGAAGTAGATAGATAGATAGATAAGAATATTGATTATTAAAATTTATGAAACTGCAAGTTATTTCTCGTTGTCTCTGCTGAATAATTTTAAAGACTTTTCAATCGGCGAGTATTGAGATTTACTATTATGTCTACAACAAATGTATTTCATTTTGTACCAAAACATTGTCGTTAAAATGAGCCAATTTGCTGTGGGTTCCGATGTTATAGAATATTTTTTTTTTCAAAATCGCCAACTACGCGCATGACATTTTAAGAGTCTCTTGGCACTGCAGTAAACATTTCCATGATTTATTCAGCGAAAAATGAAGTTATAACTTAATTTTACTTGATAATAAAAAATAATTCCACCTTCAAAAAATAGTAAATTAAAATTTTTTGCAGTGTTACGAATAAATAATAATTAAAGACAAAAGAAATTCGTGTTCAATAAATACCAAGCCCCAAAGTTTGGCATCGTTTGCAATAAAATTTGGTACTTTTCTTTTCCACTACAGGCGCCTTGGCGTTTTTTTTAAAGCTTGGCGCTATTCGGGAATCAGAAAGTGAGATTTATTGCCAATTGATATAAACAGTTAAGAAAACAAACTTGATGAAATTTTTTGTTTGTTTATATATGTATATTATAAATGTTTTTTATATACAAATTACTTCTGTTTCTAATTAAAATTAGATAAATTGCATCTTTATGTTAAATAAATTGTATAAACAGACAAAAATGCTTGTTTATATGAAATGAAACAGTGAATAGGTTGCCAGAAAATATGTTTCCAAATTTTCTCTCCGCCAAGGCTATTTTCTCTGTTTCGCCAAGATCCCTATACTGTAAATTACCAAAAAATTTTGCACATTTAGGATTGAAATAAATGGCGCAATAGCATACAATTTGGTATGGTGTTGGTATAACGTAAAAATAGGAAAAGGTCGCCAAAAAGTTTTCTTTCCAATCACACCAATTCTGTGTTAATTCGGTTATAGAATAGCTCCGCTTTAAAAACACAGAATCAGTTTAAACCTTTTCCTAAGTTAATTATGCGCCAAACCACGCCCGGTAACATACGCCAATTGTCAGTACACTCAATTATGTAACTTATCGGTACCAAATATGCCAATTGTCTATGGATTCGATAACGTAATTTATCTCCTTAATTTATGCATACTTTACAAACTACATCTACTTTCCAATTTTCCTGATTTTAAGATCAATGGGTACTGTTAGATGTTAAAAAGCCTGGCGCAATTCGGGCTTAAGAAATTGAGATTTGTGGCCAAATGATATGAACAGCTATAAAACAAATAAAATGAACTTTAAGCTTTTTAAAATATGTATTCATATATATATTCCTATATAAATTTTTATTTATGAATATTAATATTTTTGTTATTTATATACAATTTACTTCTGTTTTTATAAAAAAAAGAGATAAATGTTTTCTTTATAGTATATAAATTATCTAATTACTGAACAGAAAATATGGATGAAAACTTTCCTTGTCTCGCCAAGCCCATTTTTTCCAACTCGCAGCTATATTGGAAAATTACAGAATTTAACCCATTGCTCTATGACTAAACAGTGTCGAACAATATATTATATACTAAAACTATCTCTGAAAAATTGTCAAACTATTAATGCAAATTCTATCAAAAACCGTTTATTTTAATTTTTAAAAAGGCTATTGTGATAATTGCGTACACCAGACTACAGAATTTTCCCAAAAACGGTATGGCTGAACAATATAGAAGGGCAAGTTGTATACTGAAAACGCCCCTGAAAAATTATCTAATTAACAGTCCAAGTTCCATCGAAATACACTCGGCAGAATCATTTAAAGAGGCTAATTTTCCATTATCAGGTTCATCTCATTAAAGATCTATAAACCATAATTCAATACCAAGAAACGTAGAACGACGTGTTATGTACTAAAAAATTTCCCGAAAAATTACCTATCTAACAGTGTACGTTCAGCAGAACTCGAATTATAAGCAGCGGGAATGAAATTTCCATTTGAATTATATATATATATATATATATATATATATATATATATATAAGTAGAATTGGGTATTTCCAGAAAATGCTGTCGTTTATTGAGAAATAACCAATATTGTGAACGTCGCTCAAACCGATGGCACGCTCATGCTTTTTTGGCTTAAAATTAAATCGTTTGGCGATAAAATGAAATCGCAAAAAACATACAATATGTAACTCACAAGTATCGTCATTTTTATAATTACATCTGCTAGTTTCTTCTGTATGTCACATGATGGTCGAGTTAAATAAAAATAAAAAGTAAATTTAAAAGAAATCAAAATTATCACTCAAATATTATTTTATAAAATTTTCTGATGCATTTTATTTAACCGGACGCAAGAGATATATTGCCAAATATAGTTTAAAACTGCAATCTTTCATATTGAATAAATTTTTAAGCATTACGAACATTCTCTTTCATGTTTAAATTCGATATTTTCGTTTTCCAATATTACCACTCGTCAATTTTTTTTTTTCATTTTCTCTCTTCTTTTCTTTTTTTCCTTTTAAATAAAATTAGTAACAGTTTTTTTCCGCGATGTACAGCCATTTCAATTCATTTATCAAAAAATTCATCGCCAATAAAATAATGGTAACCCTTTCTCCCAAAATAACAGAACTTTCCGTCATAATTCTATAACTAACCTACGTAGAACGATGTGTTATAGCTTAAAACCTTCCCTGAAACAATACCTATCTAACAGTATAAGTTCCGTCAAAATCCATGGTAGAATTCGAAATCTAGGCGTTCGGAACGAAATTTTCGTTTGGATTTTATATATATAATAGATAGACTATGTAGAATAGATAATAGATTATGCGTTATGAACTATCTCAAAGTTTAAAACAGATCGCATTGTTAGATTTCCTAATTTTAACGATATTGCGTTATGTTAGTTCCACATTCCACCACCAGGGAGCGCACTCTATTCTTAATGAAAGCGTATCTGAACGAAACTCCTTCATGCAACCTTTCCGTAGATACATGAATCGGGAGGGTGGCGGTCTTAACCAATAATTTAAGATAATTGCTGAAATTACTACGAAAAATATTTTAAAGGGGTTCTACGCGGGCCCCTAATAGAGTTAGAGGAAATCGGAAGACGGCAAAATAATCGCGGGGAAAAGTTTGCTTGGGCGCTTCGGAGCTACTTTTGGCGCGAGATCTAAGCTCTACGACCAATAGGAGTCCAGATATTTAAGGAAATATGAAGTAACAAAGTCCAAAATAATAGAATTTTCCGTAATAATTCTATAACTAATCTAGGTAGAATGATGTGTTATAGCTTAAAACCTTCCCTGGAACAATACCTATCTAACGGTATAAGTTCCGTAAAAATCCATGCGGTAGAACTCGAAATCTCGGCGTTCGGAACGAAATTTCCGTTTGGATTATATATATATAATAGAAGTATCACAAATTGCTAAGTGAATGCCATGAGCGAAACAAAGCTGATGATCGGCTTCAATTTCTTTTCCGACTTTAAGCATTACATTTGGTCCATCAGTTACTATAGCAACAACATCTTTTATTAGTGAAATGTCATACTGGTTTAGACGTTGTGTTAGCATTTCAATACACTTTTCTGCTGTAAAAGATCCATGTATGCGCATAAGACCTAAATTCCAGAATTTGTTCAAATTTAAATTTCTTAAATGGACATTAATATTCATAAATCGCTTGTTTGCAGTAGATGTCCATTCGTTAAAAGTCAAACTAATTTTTTTTCCCCTGAATTTTTAAAAGTTTGTATTTCTTTTGTAATTAACTCCTTTATTATGGAACTATAGTTCACTACACGATTTCGAACTGATACTGCAGATTTTGGCAAATCATTATAGCCTTTAGCTAATATCAGTAATTTTTTTAAAATCAATCGAAGTAATGAAAACGTTAAACGAAAAACCATCTTTAGCTGTCATTCGCGATAAAATTAAATCCAGTGATTCCTTATCACTATTAAAATAATCCTCTGTTTTCCACTTTTTAGAAAGCAATTTATCTTCTGTGCAATCTTGATTTGAGGAAGGAAGAGAGGTTATACTAAATTCTCTCAAAACTTTAGTACCATGTTTCGTAGATAAATGTGTGTGCAAGCCCTTAGTCGATCCACCTAATGTTTTAAGCACTGCGCTATATTTTTTACATTTTGCGCTTTTTCCATCTTTAGACGTTAAATAGTAGTACCATACTGAAGATGTATCCTTATCTTTCCTATGAGCTACAAAATCCTTCTCATTAGACATCTTTTAAGCAAAGTAAATATAAACGCACGAAAAGCAAAGAAGTTAGTACATAATGACTATCATACTCAAATGCAACATTTATCAGTAAAGCCTAATTAAAAAATGACTTACAAAGTGAAAGATTTTTTCTACACACGCAGCGAAATCGAAATAAACAAACAATTTTATTTTTTCTGACTAATAGCTCTGAGGGTTACATCTGTTTGCAACTCAAAAGTGTTGAATTTATAACCCTATCAGATATTGATAATAAACTATTTTCGAAACAGGAAACAAGCAGTAATCTTCAAGGACACGAACATCTTGATACTTAAAAATAAACAGATTTAGTAGCAATAAATCATTGCGTAATCAACTCGCTTTATATTTTCCTAAATTACGATATTACAAATGAACAATAACATTAATAAGTGAAATATGTTTATATATCAGCCCACGTATGATGCAAGATTTCCACATCATCATCAAAAAAAGAACTTAAAGTGACTCATAAACTTTTTTATTATTAATTTTCAGTTGTTGTGTAGATTTCAATAAGAAAGGATGTAATGTTTAAATATTGTTGCTGCAAAAAGCAGCCTAATGCAAATGAATATGTAATTAACTTAAAAATGTAAACTTAAAGATTTAATTATATAATAGTTAATCAGCAAAGAAAAAGTCTCACGAGTGGAATCATTTACATAAGATAAAATATTAAACATCCACTTTTATGTTTTTTAAACACTATAGGAAAGTAACATAACAGGTGTTCCTGATCAACGGATACATCGCATAGGACTTAAATGTGTGCTACGCAGTGAAGTGAGGAATGCTGTTGAAGAAAGATAAAGGTAAGAAATTGCCTATATTATTATTATAATTGTTTGATATATCATAAATTGGCCAGAATAACAATCATTTATTCATCTAAGTATTAGTGCGCGTAACTACTGCGCAGAGCAGAGGTGGCTTTTTTGCCAACAAAAAGATATCCACTTTAAAAGATTTAATCGATTAGAAATATATGTAAAAATACTTGAGGTATATATTCTTTTTCAATCATATATAAATTTAATAAAAATTGATTTTTTTTCCCCAAATGCGAAAGTTTACAAATACATTTTTTAATTTCAGCTGGATATTGTTCCATTAAAAAAAATCAGACAATCCCGAAAATCCCGGGATTTTTTCTGACAAATCCCGGGATTTTCGGGATTAAAAATTAAGCGGGATCCCGGGATTGTAATCCCTACCCTTGAGTTACCTAACATTTGGAAATAGATGCTATGCAGGTTTAGTAGCAATAGTTGAAATTAAACCACGCTCACAAATGTCCAATTTCATTTTATGTTACGTTTGCACTGATTTTCATTATGCATGAAGTCTTGTGACATTATTTATCAAGTTCTTGTGCTTACATTTTTGTGACAATATTTCTATCAAAAATGATTTTGAAAATGTCGCCATTTGTGCGATGAAATGTACGTTAATCTAAATAAAGTTATTTTACAATTTTTATAGCATTTTTTAGCTTAATTTGCTTAATATAAATAGTTCAGCATTTCTTTTCGGCTGATATGCCATAACGAAGTTAAAATTTTATCAATAAATTAAAATAATATAAATAAAACATAAATTTGACAGACATGTAATCGAACTACGCGCTTAAACTACTGAGATGGTCAGGATAGAAAAAGACTGCTGTAAGTAACAAATCTTTGGCGATTTTTTTGGCTATTAACTCATACGAAAGTTTCGCACTTAATAAATTTCAGAATTTTATTTGAATGCAAAATTGACGCTTTTCTAATAAAAATGCTATTTAGTGCTATTAGTGGGCAATCTAAAAAAATATATTAATATAAATAAAAAGTAAAGCGCCCAGTTAAACTGGTGGCATTGAAATCACAGACTATTCGCACTAATTGTATATTATACGCTTATTTCAAAGAATAATGCCCCTCGAAAAATAAATCAAGGGGGGGAATTAGCCCTCCCCCCCGTTTCCCCTCTTTATACTTAACCAACGAGCCTCCAAATCTCATCGGGAAAGCGCCTTATCAAAATAAACCGGTATACCAAATTTGAAGCAAATCGGATAGAAACCAAACCCATTTATCTAAATTAAGGGGATATTAGCCCCCTGTCCCCCCCCCTTTTACTTAAAAAATGAACCTCCAAATCTAATCAGGGAAGCGCCTTATCAGAATCAACCGGTATGCCAAATTTGAGCAAATCTGATAATTCTGCATGAAAAACCCATTTATTCAAGTTAAGGGAGCGGGGGATTAACCCCTCATTCCCCACTTTATGCTTAATCAATGAACCGTCCAAACAACTCAGGGAAGCGTCTTATCAGAATGAACCTAGAATTTTCTTTTGAAGCAAATCGGATATTTCTATCAAAAGTTATCGCGTTGCGTACATATATGCATACGTACATACAGACCCTGCGAGCACATTAGCTCTCAGGCTTTGATAGCCTGTGAGCTAAGAAACGGTTTTCACTTATATTCTGTAACCCGGGAGGTCCAGGTTCGATCCCGTGTATTGATAATGGCCATACGATTAGAAGAGAAAAAAAAACCTGGAGTAATATACTAATTTTCTATTGAAATATTTATTTAATATTATATTTCTTTACTAGTAGGTATTTATTTTTATAAAAATTCCGATTTTTTGAATTTTTCAAAATGTTTTACAAAATAATAATAAAAAAAATTAACGCCCATGCCAACTAAATTAGACATGCAAATAGTTATATTATTTTAAATTATATTATTGTATGTATTATGCATTTAGATTTCTACATCTTGCCTCGCAAATGAGGAAAACACTACAAAAGTCTATAACGCAATTTTCTTTAATAATATTTTTAAAAAGGTGAACTATGCAACTCATGAATTTTAATTTTTTAAAACGAATCTTAACGTAAAAGTTTTGAGTGACGTTTTCTTTCATCTCTTTATATAAATATTCAGTGATGTAAGTTGGCGTTGTTAAATACGGAAGCTCCCGCTGAATTCTAAATAATCTAGTTAAATTAAGCTTGAGAAATAAAAATATATCCCTCTCATGGAATTTTGTAACTTTAAATTAATCCAGTTAAAGGGAAGGAAATCTAATAATAATAATAATACTATTTCATTTGTTTTGTGAAGCAGAGTAATTTAAAATAGATGTAATGTCGATTATCTATTAAACAGCTGACGGTAAAAACAGACCAAGTACTCCATTGCATAGTTAGTTATATAGAATTTATATGGGTTATAATACGGATCTTGAATTTGAATACCACTATTTTTAAGTATTAATCTTAATCTTATTTAAAGGCAGAATTTATATTATAAAAAGGCGAGCATAACTATTCGGAAATAGTGGTATTCGATTCAAGAATCATATACAGATCCTTACCCGATGGTTCTTTCAACTACAAAAAAAAAAAAAAAAAGCAAATAAAATATAATCAGCTTTTAGATATGTTATACAAACAGAAAGAAGTGTCTTTAGAGCCGGGAAATACTGAAAATTCACAAAATCCAAAGTATCATAACTCAACAAGTTTTGATCGTAAAATGGTGGGATTTACTTAAAAATGTCCTTTTTGTTCCTAAAATGCAAACGCAGGACAATATTTTCTACACTAATAAAAGAAAGTTTCCCTCTGTGTGTTCATGTGTTTGCCATGGTTAGAAAAATCTACTACATGTACACAAGACCGAAAATTTGTGAGAGGTTTGTCCAAGGCATTTCCTGGTGCAACTGAGACCCGGAATCTTAAATTCCTAATAATTAGCTGAGTTATTAATTAAAAATTACAAAGAACTCTCATTAAAAATCCATCTCTGTCTTTTCGGAGGTGGGGAAGCGCTGGCACATGAACAGATGCCCTATTTACTAATTGGAAGGAAATGAAGATCGAAAAGAAGAAATTTCAGAGGGTATTTTGTCATTATTTGTTAACTTCCATCGGACAAACCTCTTAGTAAAGTTAAGAACGGAAGACATATTCTGAAAAATCTTATATTTATGTATCAAATGCCGCAATCAATTAAAAAAATCATCGCAGTTAACCCTATGAAAAAAAAAATTCCCAAAGGGTCGTTTTTCCAAAAAATATCCCCCACCCCCCCTCTTATGACAACGACACTCCAGGGAGCAATTTTAAAGGTACCGATAAACTAAAAATATATTCTTAAAGCTGAAATCTTCTTCTAATCAATGGTGCAATAGGTTTTTAAAAATATGATTTTTAACCCTTTTAAATACACCGTCGAACGCAGGTCACTTCGCGCTTCAGAGAGACGATATTTTTTCCACGCTAAAAGAAAGTAACCGTTCATATTTTAACATAATCTTTTTAGACCATCTCAATAAACAAGATTTACTTCACCTACAAAAATTTCGAAATGTTCGGACGTGTAGAAATATTTTTTACAGAATAAAATGTGTGAAAATTTCCACGAAATTAGTAAAAAACACCTTAGTGTTTCGTCGCGGTTTCGGTACGCACTGACTCCAAAAATAAAATTTAGCAGAAAATAAAATACCAAATAACATATACTTTCAATTCAATACTTTTTCGCGATTTTTTCATTTAAAAATATAAATTCAGACAAAATGGGGCGAAAGATCTAAAATCATACAATTTGAGGTTCTTTTAAGGTATAATTATCACGGGTCGGGCTACGCCGGGCGGGTCAGCTAGCTCAAAATATAAGTTGCAGAAGAAGGGCGCCGTATAAAAAATTAAATTTCTTATTGTAATATGTATAGAGTACCTTGAAACACAAATTCTTTTGCTACTTGATCATTATGCTTGTTTTAATAGGAGGTATGTTTCTATCATCAGCTGTTTAAGAGATAGTCGCCAATACATCTATTTTGAATCAGGCGGTATATTATAATAATAGGGATTGAGAATTATTTAAGATGGTCATAAAAATTATAAACTAAATTAAATTTCTTTTTAGATTGAATTAAAAATTCCATACAAATTTTAGTGTCAAATAACGCAAAACACTCTGTGATGTCACAGTATCAGGTATTTATTACATTTTCTATAGAGTACTATTTATACAAGTCTTGCAAATCTGGTGCATTTGAAGTATATTTACCTCGGGTTCTTTTCTTTTTAGTAATTTATCAATTTATCTTATATTCTTTGTATTTTAGCTGTCATCAGGAATTTTCATTTTTGAACAATTTTTGAAAATATTATCCTAGAAGCAAAAAAATCCTTCTCACTCTTAAAATTGTTTAAAATTTTATAAGCGATATTTCCATAAAATCTGAAGACAAACTAATAAAAAAAAATTGTGCCTCAAAGCGATAAAATTGTGCAAGTTAAATTGCCGACTCAACAGTTATATAAAAAATTAAACATGATAAAAACTTTAAGTTTTAAATTAAAAAAATAAAAAATTAAAGTTTTTAAAAATTTGAATGATGAATTTTGATATAGAACTTGAACGTTTTCAAAATTTACAAAGTATAAATTCTTTGTATGAAAATTTGCGAAAACGCATTTACTGAAAATCGAAAGAAATCGAACTGAATAATTAAAAAAAAATTATATAGAAATACTGATATTAGTAAATTGTAATTGCGCTAGGAATTCCGATGTTCACATCGACAGCAAACTTTTCAAAAGATGTTTGTTCCATTCAAAATTTGAGAAATACAAATATCAAAATTAACGAAAAAGTGAATATTCTACTAGCTCGAAACCTATCGAACAGAACACTTTAAAAATAAATCTGCGATTAGAAATCCCCATATTAACATCAGTAGCAAATTTTCCACAAGATGTTTTTTCTAATCAAAATTTACAAAATACAAATACTTTATATCAAAATTATCGAATGCGAAGAAACTCTTTTACTAGAACTCGAAAAGAATCAAACAGAATAGTCTTTAAAAATAAATCTGCGATAAAAATTCCTATATTAACATCTGTACCAAATTATCTACAAAATGTTTCTTCTAATCAAAATTTGCGATATACATATACTTTATATCAAAATTACCGAAAACAGAAACTCTTTACTAGAATTCTTTTAAAATATATCTGCGATTAAAAATTCCTATATTAACATCGGTAGAAAACTTCCTACAAGATGTTTGTTCTAATCAAATTTGTGAAGTGCAAATATTGCACATCAAAATTAACGAAAATAGAAACTTTTTCACTACAACTCAAAAGAAACCAAATAGAATACCTTTTAAAAATAAATCTCCGATAGAAATTCGTATATTAACACCGGTAGCAAACTTTATACAAGATGTTTGTTCTAATCAAATTTTCAAAGTACAAATACTTTATATCAAAATTAAGGGAAACCCATTTACTGAAAATCGAAAGAAATCAAACTGATTCCTTAAAAAATAAATCTGCGATAGAAATTCCAATATTAAGAGCGGCAGCAAAGTTTTTACAAAATGTTTGATCTAAGGAAACAGTATAACTTTTTCCAATCGATAAAAGTTATTAAGAGCTGTGAAGAGGAAAAACATAAAAGTCCTTTCAGGCATTTTCAGCGAACGCGTTTCTTGAGTTTTTATGGTGATTTGCTCCATGTATCAGCTTAGTAATATTAAAAGTATGGTTATAAAAGATATCCACAGGAAATCTGGTGACCCGAGGAAGATTTTAAAGTTGTCTGGTATATTTTCTTCTAAGTTTGGAACAATACTGTTTCAAGGATGTTTTCTATTTTAAAAGTTTCTCAAAGAGTTTCTTTAGTGTGAGAAGAGGAAATTTTTAGAACTTTCAATAAAAGAATAGATTAGAAAGTATGTAATATATATATATTAGATAAATTTTGATTAAAAAGTATTATATATATATATACAGGGATCGCGTTGACTTTTAACGAACGTTAGCAATTTAGCTAATTAAAAAAAAAAAAAAAAAAAAAAAAAAAAAAAAAAAAAAGGTTCGAAAAATAGATTCACCGTGAAAAACTGAAAAATTGTTCTTTGACCCCTTAGTTTACCTTTCTTTCAATATACTCTAAAATAACCTAATTTTTTGAAAGATCTTATACATCAGTTATCTAAACTATCCACAACAGAAACTATTAAAAAAAAAGTTCTTTTTAACGTCTTGCGCAATCAAGAAAAAATTTCCAAACTCGATTTAACTCATTAAAATCATATGAAACAAAACTTTACAACCGAAGTTAACTGATGGTTTTAAGATATTACATACAGTGAATTTAAAAATTTTTTAAATATAAACAACAAAATATATACTAAAAAAATATTTTTTTCTACAATTCATTGGCTTTTCATTGTAGATACCATACTTCAAGGGCAGTTTGAAAACTGTACTAATGATTCCGTGCCATTGAACATGACAAGCGGCAACAACCGTTCAGTAACTCTAATAAAAGTGTCACCTGTGTACTAATACATACTTACACACAAAAAAAATGAGTATAAACATTAAACATTCGCAATTAGACGAATATAATTGTTCGTTTACTCGCCAAATGAAGCATTTTGTTGCGATTTGGCGCAATGGCGAGTGGCAGCGAGAACCCTGTATATACAGGGTTTCTCCGAATTAATGAGTCAAACTGTAAGTGAAGGTAAAGTACACATAAATAAGAAATTTTGGTACAGCAATGTCGGGTCGGAAATGAAAAGTTTTGGCGAAAAACGAGAAATGCGGAGGAAATGAAAACAAGTGTTTTATTGACATGACAATTACAGTAAGTGCTCAAATGTGCCACCACCAACATCGATACATACCTGGCAGCGTCTAGCAAATGATTGGCGTACCCTTTCGAAGGTCCCAGATGTGTCATTGGTTAGACACCAGTTGACTCTGATGGTGGCCTTATTGCAAGACTTCAAGTTGTTGCTGCAAATGTTCGTGAAACACTTGGAATCTGAGAAAAGGCACGCCAATCACTTGCCGGACGCTGCCAGTGGCACATTTGAGCACTTACTGTAATTGTTATGGCAATAAAACGTTTGTTTTCATTTCCTTCGCATTCCTCGTTTTTCGCCAAAACTTTTCATTTCCGACCCCCAATTCTATATCAGAATTACTTGTTTATGTGTACCTTTCCTTACAGTTTGGCCCATGAATTCGGGGATACCCTGTATATATATGCAATAATAAAAATCCCCCTTTTATCTTAATTAAACTATTCCAAATATTATAATATCTACCTTTTCTACTTAGCTTAATAGTATCTCAAATATCTTTTATATTTTTTCCATGCTTTAAATGCGTATTCTTTTATTATTCTAAAAACCTTAAACTCATTCGTCTAATCTTATAAAACCCATTAAATTACTTTTTTCATTTTATTCTGAAAATAAATTCTTTTTGTTTCGAATGTTTTGTAATATCATTTATTCCATTTGTTCTCCGATGTTCTATTTCCCATAATTCCTTGCAAAGCCCGCCAACATTTGTTTACGTTATTAATCTGACGCCGAGACTAAGTAATTCATCATCGACGTCAGGCGTAGTTCCCCCTTTCCTCCGGAGGTAGGTCCTACCGTAAACCTGTCTCTCATCGCGTCCTCCCGCTATTCTTACGGGGTTGGTTCTTGCACTTGTAATGTATTCATACCCGCGCCATTTTCGGAAGTATTTAACATATTGTACTGGCTAGGAGAGATAGATTTTTACGAATATTGAGTTGCTTAAATAACCACTGTCACCTAGAGAGCTTTGTTTCCTGCATCTTCGTCCTGTTGTTCTAATACTTAACATTTAGTGCTTTACATTTTACGACGTAGCAACTGCCTGAACGTGGGTAGCGTGCACTTTATGATCATCTAATAAATGTTTGATGAATCTAACGGCTTCTGTTATTATTTACGGGAAAATTCCCCAAGAGTTTACGACTGAAAAACTTTGAATTCTCGGTTGAGTTTACATAACGAGTAAATGGCTGCTTCTTAAGACCGATATGTTTATATGATACTAGTGAAAACGATCATATATATACACTATATGGCCATTAATCAACGGACACTTTCAATTTTAGACATTTTGTCGAATATTTAACCCTTTCACGGGCAAAATACTTCAGTTGCTAAAATTTTGAAATGATTGAATGACACCAGAATTTTACGAACAAATTTTTTTCATAATAAGTAAGCTTTTTCTTCACATACATTATATATGTAAAATTCTGTTTAAAATTTCTGGTGCCATTGTTACAATTGGTAATTTAAATTAAGTGGGACATATATATATTCCACCGCCTACGAAAGGGTAAAATATATATTTTTCGGATTTTTCTGTATCTTCAGGATTATAAAGAATATGTTCGACTTCATATTTATCAACGACGATTTGATCAGACGGACGATTAGGGGGCCAACAAAAAAACCAATGAAAAATAATAATATTTGGGACCCCCCTGTAAAATAAAAGGCACGAAATGATCTATCGCTATAGCTTATGAATATATGGATACTGTACAATACATTTGTGAGGAAATAGAACGTATATTCATCGAGATATATCGATTTTTTTTTTAAGTTAAAAAAATTATTGCATGTTGTTTGTTTATATCATGCAGGGTTTTTTGCCAAATTTGACAAAATGTAGTAGAAATAATATGGTGTAGTTGACATGCAAATATATTGGGTCATCCGGGAAGTTCCGTGGTATACTTCTGTTGAGATAGTGTTGAAATAATTGAATGACACCGGAAATTGTGAACAAATTTATTTCAAAACAAATAAAAGCTTTTCTACAGGAATATTATAAAAGCAAACTTTTACACCGAAATTCCGGTAAAAAAGTGACATTTGTGGATTCAAACTTTTTAAAAAAACCGCAGAACTTTCCGGATGACCTAATACACTATGACGCAAAAGTTTAGACAATGAAGAAATTCTTACATACTTTGAAAAATATTTATTCAATTTTCAAATCACTGCTTGAAATTAATGTGCTGTACATATAAACAATATTTATAACAAAGAAAAGTGGAATTGTGCATATTGCAATAAATTAAATGGTAACAAAAATAAACTGCTGTCTCAAAAGTTTAGACACAAATTAAATAAAATCGAAATAAACAATTTTTAAAACCTGGTTGCGCATCCATGCTTATGTATTACGTCATATACACGAGATTGCATGGAAGAAACTAAATCTTGCATAGTTTGTGGATCGATATCGTACCATGCATTCTCAATAGATGTCTTAAGTTCCTTTTCAGAAGAGTATTGTCTAGCGTTGCTATAAACTTTGCGACACATGCTGCTCCAAAGGTTTTCTATAGGGTTAAGATCTGGGCTACATGCTGGCCAGTCGAGAACTCTTATATTATGGGAATTAAACCAAGATTTTGAATGTTTTGCAGTGTGAATTGAAGCATTGTCTTGCTGAAATTCCCACTGAGGACCCCCTAGAAGCTCAGCAAATGGCAGTAGGTTTTCTTCTAATGTCTGTGTATAATGCTGTGAAGTTTGACGACCACTGGTGAAGGTCAGAGATACTTGTCCATTATAGCAAAAGGCTGCCCAAACCATCACCGAGCCCCCTCCTTGTCTGCGACTAAAAAATCGTCGAGGTTCCTTCCGCAAGTCATGCCAATACGATAAACAACCATCTGGACCATCCAGATTCCACTTTTTTTCATCGCTAAATATGACTGACTGCCATTTCTCTCCATATGACATATGCTTTCGAGCCCACATAAGTCTTTGTAACTTATGATGTGGTTTCAGAGCTGGTTTCTTCTGCATTTTGCTATAAACGATTGTTCCTTTTTCCAAAATTCGTCTACGAATCGTATCCTTTGATACAGAGAGTCCCGATGAGCTTTGAACTCCACGTACGCTCATTTGTTGAGTACTCGCTAGTCTTTGTATCAGGCGATCCTCTCGTACATTTGTCACACGTGGCCTCCCAGACCGACATTTTGCTTTATATTCGGAACCACTCGATAAAACTCGATAAATAGATTTTTTTGACCTATTACTAATAGCAGAAATTTCAGAAACGCTCTTCCCTTCACCTTTCAACTGCCAAATCCTTGAAACCTCATTCACTTGAATTTCTTTAGCTCTCGGCATGTCGACTATGAAGCGCAATCGTTTGCAGAACTTAAGTACTCCAAATTTGTGACATCATCGATTCTAAATTTGCATATGCCAGCGAATATTCAAAGAAATTTAGAATAGTGTCTAAACTTTTGCGACAAGCACATTTGAATTTTTATGAAAAAAATTAGTATTATAGCAAATAAAACGACTGTCTTTTGTACATAGCATTTTAAATCAGTTTTTGGATATATTTACAGGTTTTTGTAATTCTGACGTCATAATTCTACATTTTAAAGCTGAATGACGTCATTGTCTAAACTTTTGCGTCATAGTGTATTAAATATTTGATGAAATATGAGCAGTTGTACGAAATATTTTTATCTGCGTATGCGCGCATGATAAAAACTTTTTGTTTTCATGATTTGATAGTCAAGTCTATGGAGCAACTTATAAAAGAAAGCCAGTCAAATATGGCGAAAATTGAGAAAGATATCGGCGATAGATTGAGCTGATTTTTAGTTGTTCTCTAAAAACATCTAAATGATAAGGGATTTTCCATAAATTATCGTTTTTAATTTTTACATTTTAATTTAAATTTTTTTATGCTTCAGTTCTTCTTGGAAAACCACCAGAACGAGCCTATTCTAAGAAAAAAAAAAAGAAGTATCAAAATCTAAGCATTTCTTCTAAATCTACTCGTTGGCATTCATCGATAGTACAAACACATTTGCTGAAAGCCAGATAATAAAAAACGACAATTTGTGGAAAATTCCTTATCATTAAGCAGCTTTTAGAGAGCAACTAAAAGTTCGCTCCCTACATTTGCGATACCTTTCTGAATTTTTACGATATTTGAATGGATTTTTTTTACGAGTTGCTCCATAAAGTTGACTATCAAATCATGAATATATATATATATATATATATTGTGCCCGCATACGCAGATAAAAAACATTTCATACAACTGCTCATATTTCATCAAATATTTGATATATTTACATTTCAATTCCATCCAATTATTTCTACTATATTTTGTCAAATTTTCTGAAACTGGCATTAAATTTGGTAAAGAGCCCTGCATGATATAAACAAAAAATATGCAAACATTTTTTTAACTTAAAAAAAGAAATCGATATTTCTCCGTGAATATACGTTGTATACAAATGAATAGATATATTGTACAATGTTCATATATTCGTAAGCTATAGCGACAGATCATTTCGTGTATTTTATTTTATAGAATAATCCCAAACATCATTATTTTGCTTTGATTTTTTGTTGTTTCCCCAATTGTCTTTCTGATCAAATCGCCATTGATATATATGAAGTCAAACATATTCTTCATAATCATGAAGTTCCAGAAAAATCCGACAAATATATCTTTAAAGATTCGACAAAATGTCTAAAATTGAAAGTGTCCTTTGATTAATGGTCATATAGTGTGTATATAAACAATATATTTTACTAATAAATTCTAAAGATGGCAGAACTTCATTGATTCCTTAGAATACATGATGGTATTCATTTTTAAATCATCTATAGAGGGTGCTGGTCACATATATTGAATAATATGCTTGACCATACTGTACATTATCACTCCTTGGTACACCAACATTAAAAAATTTTTTGGCAACATATGCAAATAACCTCTTTTACTTGTTTTTAATGCTGCCTCATTGTTAGTCAGCAATGCTTTCAATATGGTAATGTGATTTTTATTCCTCAATCGTTTTTAATCATGTCTTATTTTAAACTTATTTGCTTTTCAATAATTTATTCCTCTATTTTTTGTGTGGGGGTAGTCCCAAATTCATATTCTTTAGCTTTTTTTTATGGCTAATATGAAGATTAAACAACACGCTTTATTTGTGAAACTCTAGGCATTTGGGACCTGATGAATCTGTCTAGGTTCTACAAATATACATTATTCATTTTCTGCTCTTTTATTATTATTATTATTATTATTATTATTATGTTTTTAAAATCTATGTTTAAAATATTAAGCCATTTCGTGTTAATCTGAAGATCAAATATTTTATTAACGGCATAAAATCTCAAAAACGTAGTATCTTTAAATAAAACTAATTTATTTTGCTTCCAACACAGTCTGAATAATTTAAAAATATGGCTATAAAAGTTTCCTCCGGAAATTTGTTGATCCGATGAAAATTATTAAGATATCTCATATGTCCATGCAAGGTTGGAAGAATATTATTTCAAAGAGGAATTTTATACTAAAAATTCTATAAAAAGGTTTCTTTTTACTAACGAAAAGAGAGAAATTCTTTGAAACCTTAAATAATAAATTAGTTTGAATGTAAAAAAATAAAATGAAAAATTTTTTATAGTTATAAAGAACGGTGAATTATTCTGACGAACAAATATTTTATTAACATTATCTGACGTTTTAAACAAAATGTATTCAGAAATAAAACGAATCTATTGTCCTAAAATCCTTCAAGTGTATTCACAAAGATATACATGTAAATGTACTTGTTGCATATGTATTGCAAATATATTTTAATAATGTCCCAATAAAGATTTGTGAAGAAATGAACAAATTATGATAGATAAGATGGTGCATGATACAATTTAATAACTTTTCCGAATTTATGAATACAAAGTATAATGAAAAAAAAAAAAAAAAGAAAGAATTATCAGCTTAGATAAGCCTGTCATAAAAATACAGTGTTGTCAATAATGACAGAATTTTAGGATGCGATATGAACATTAATACCAAGCATTTAAATCCATACATTTCAAATATATTCATAGGATAGAGTAAACAACTTTCCCGTGATTACCGGATGGTATAGTTTTCTTATATAAGCTTATCATATTAAGTAATATAAAAATTTTGTTTTTAAAGTCAATTCCTACTTAGGTCATCAAAGAAAAATTTAATATAATCCCTTAAGCTAATATTAGTTTTTGTTGCATTAAAATATCTCAATTTGTTGATTTTCTATAAGCAAGTAGGTTTACAATGGAACTCTATGGGAATTTGGCGAAATATTAGAGATATCGCCAAGTTGGCGACTCATTTTGGACGCCAAATTAGGCGATATATCGCCAAGTTGGCGACAAACTTGGCGGTATTTGGCGACATAATAGGATCCCCCCCCCCTATGGTAACCCCTTATTGAAAATACTTTCATTGATCTTCAATAACCCATGGCCGCCATTTTGTTTCTCACGCAAAACTAAAATTAATTAATTAAAATTTAATTAATGAATTAATATTTGAAAAAACTGTATTAACATCAATTGTCATCCAGTACAAGTTTTAAAAAATTTATTTCAACTTGATAGAATGAATAATGAGTATTTTATTAACGATTGAAAATTTGAACAAGATATATAAATATATAAATATATATAGGGAGAGTGTGAGCTAATAGTAGGAATTGAAAAAAATATATATATAATTACGCAAAAAATTAAGAAAAAAATTAATTATTTCAAGAAATTGGAAAATTTAATAAACAAATACTGTGCAAATTTGTTTATGTTCACCACATATTTTTAAGATTATTTCGTTCTCGATATAACCTGAAATGTTCAAACTAGAATCTCACTCGGAATAAAGTCAATTTCTAATTATACCATCACACATTAACAAATATGATGTAATACAGTAGAATAAAAGATGTAATAGCGAAGAAACGCAATTTACTAATGTTCTTACAAAATAAAACATTTATACCTTTATGATTTAACATAAATTTATTCAGGGGTCAAATGACCCCTTACGGTAGTTAAGACTAAAATATTTTTTTCTAGGCAAAAAAGTTAGTTCGAAGATGAGGCATTTTAAGAAATAATATGATCATACACTTTAATAAAAGTCGTGAAATATAAAGACATGTCGTAATGTTTTAGTTTAAGAAATTCCAAAAATATTTTCAAAAAGGGTCATTTGACCTCTCGCGGTAGTTTTAGTGTTAATATTGAAATCGCCATTGAGTAATACTAAACTTACCCCAGATAAAGAGGAATCGCTGTCCACATCGGAATAGAAAGTAACATGTCTTCTCGGTAGCTCCACGGACGCAGGGAATGTAATCTCTTCGGTATCCGCATGTCTGAAGATGGAGAGGGAGAGAATCTCAAAAATGGCATATTTATAACAATAGATTTCATTAAAAAATCTTATCTAATATACAATAGTATTTGGGTACTTCTGGATATATATATTTTTTTAATATTGCAATTTAACAAGATCAAGCCATATTTACAGTTACAAAAGTTAGAACATACCCCTTTTTCATCCGTACACAGAGTATAAAGTACTGTTGATACAACAAAAACTCTTATTGGACATATTATTTAAACAGAAAATTTTGTTAAGCCAACCAAATTTTTCTTGGATCTTTTAAGCAGCGTACAGAAATAAGTACTATTGATTCAATAAAAATTCCCACTCTACATATTTAACCCCTTAATTCTGGCTCCCGTCATATTCACGGGCTGTGTCTTTTATTCCGATTATTCTGATTTGTTTGATTCCCACCAGTTTTATAGAATAGTGTAATTGGCTTTATTATGATATCATTTTACCTGTCATTAAATAAGGTGAAGATTTCTTTTTCTAAAAAGTGGTGTCAATAAGCAATTTGAATTTTTAAACCGTAATTTAATGCGATCGTTAAGGGGTTAAAAAAAATTATTAAGCTAATTATTGTCTCTCATCAACACTGATTGAACAAAAATACTGTCCTCCCAAGAAAATTTCGTTTGTCTAACAAGTTTTCTGCTTAAGTACGGTCCAATATAAATCAACAGTACATTTTTCAGACGGATAATTTCAGGCAAATTTTTTGGAAATTGGAATCATTTATATTGTTTTAAAAGGCATAATACGATTTTTACTTTTGTTTTGAATAAAAAATTCAACTGCATAACTTCGATATTTTTTCCGGTGCAATCAAAATCATTTAGAAGTCTTAGTTATGGGGTTTAAAATTATTTAATGTAATTAGAAATTTCAGAAAAAATTTTCATGTTACTTAAATGTTATTGGCAAAATTTAAAGACATAATTTCAGTTTATCAAGCACACGTGTAAATATAATGAATGTTTTATAAAATACACTTTAGGAAAAAAAAAATCTTATTTTCTTTGCTATTTCTAAAATGTACCAACTTTTTAAAAAATTATACACAACAGCAAACGTTATCTTTTATTTGCCATTGAATTAGAAAATTTATTAAATGTGCCATAGTATTAGCTTTGCGAAATTACACGATTTAGATAACCAATTTTAAAATTATTATTTTCTAAAGAATAAATGTGCCAATTAAAATTAGTTTTTCTTTTCAGCGTGATAATCCATAATTAACAATATGTAAAAAATGCTTTATACACCCCGTAATTTTCACGGTTATTGGATTGGTGTTACTTATTCAAGAAAAAATATATTAAACATAAGCAGCTGCATCCAGTAATGTTTTTTTTTTTCGTTGTTGGTTTCATGAGATCGAGGCACTCATACTTGATTTACAGTGATCGGACTACTGCTGATTTTTTTTGCTTCTGTTATTTTTTTTTAAATTCCAACACAACGGGGTTGCTGCATCCAGTAATGCTTCGAATATATGTTTTATTATTAATTTTCGAAGAAAAATGTAATTATAACCTATGAATGTTTTATTTGAAATCGATTTTTATAAGCATCAAACATACGAATCCAAAATTACGGTTCATTCCGTCAGATAGTCTTTGAATTATGCTTTAAATACTACCCGCTTTGTCTATGTGTGTACATGGACAGTAATCGCCCCAAAAATCTGAACATGGTTATTACTCCAATTGTAAAAGTTGCACAATAAATTTGTTAATACCAATGCTCCTTACACTTCATATTCTAAATATTAGAATAATTACTCTTTTTTACAAATTAAATATCGTTGGGTAATTTAATGTCTTTTAATGTAAATATGCAAACGATATTTTTTATAAAGAACTTATTTATTATCTTAAAATTAATATTATTTTTGAAAAGATTACTTGAAAAAAAAATTATTTTGAAAAGTAAAAGTATTAGAATATTTATTTAAGTGGTTCAAAATATTAGAATATTTCACATTAATTCTACTTTAATTATCACCAATTCATAACTGGTGGCATCATTGATTAAATTCAGACGACTTTATTTAAAATCAGTATTCTTTTTTCAGTTTGTTTGCTTTTTCGTCTTAAAATGGGTCGTATGAGTGATATTCCTGAATCTATTAAACTTCGTATGGTTGATTTGTATCGGCACGGTAAAAATAAAAGTTATATAGCGAAATATTTACATTGTTAGCAATCAAGCGTTAGTAAAATACTAACACTGAATTAGCTGAATGAGCTGTAATTTTGGGTTCCTATATTTTAGGCTTTGATTCGATTTGTGTTTTTTAAAAAATTGTAGGTTACAATTCATATTTTTTTTCGGAAATTAATTTTGAAAGTGAATATATTCTTTAATTAATTTTCGAAAAAAAAAAAATATGAATTGTAACCTATGAATTTTTTAACAAATATCTATTTCTAGAAGAATTCAAATATGAGAATCCAAAATTGCAGTTCATTCCAACAAGCAGTTTCTAAGTTATGGATAAAAACTACCCGCATTGCAATCTGATTTGCAACGACTACAAATGAATTTAACATTAGGAGTTCCAAACTTTAAGTCTTTGTAATTCCTAAGCCACTTGACCGAATAACTTCCGTTTGGTATCCTAAGGTAAAATTTAGCCCCAAAACCTAAATAGGATGTCCAAATTTGGAGTTAAAAATTTGTAATGAAAATTTTAGAGTTTGTACAATTTCAGTACAACGACATTAACGGCGATGCCCAAAGCTTATTTCTTTAACATAATTTGAAGTCGAGTTGCTATTTCTGTATTTTTCTGTGACAATTTAGGAGTTAAAATGCATGAGCTCTCTCTCTCTCACTCTCTCCTCTCTCTCTCTCTCTCTCTCTCTCTCTCTCTCTCTCTCTCTCTCTCTCTCTCTCTCTCTCTCTCTCTCTCTCTCTCTCTCTCTATTTTGTCTATTGTATATTTCGCGATAAAAGTGTACCAATATTAAAGTAAAAAGAAAAATAATTGCACTTTTATGTGAAGTATTTTCTGTATTCGATTTAACATTGAATAAAATAGTAGCACGTATATTGATAATAATTAAAACTTATGTTGTGGCCACCAGAAAACTATTCATCAACTACTTCGTCTGTTCTATATAAATCACATTCTCTGTAACCAAAATTAAATACGAATTGAATATTTCAAACTGAGCGAAAAGATGTCCAGGGCGGGAATCGAACCAGATCCTTGGCTTACAGGGCCAATACTCTACCGTTTAAGCTAACTGGGCTGACAACTGGTGAGTATATTTCACTCAGATAACTTTATTGGTAATAACATCTGGTCTGTCATGTAGACAGCTCAACAGAATAAACCGCAGGTAAAGGAACTCCATATAAACGATGGATACGTAGATGAAC
Organism: Maratus speciosus; assembly: GCA_963932465.1. Classification (NCBI taxonomy): domain Eukaryota; kingdom Metazoa; phylum Arthropoda; class Arachnida; order Araneae; family Salticidae; genus Maratus; species Maratus speciosus. Next base: position 362,904,646 of record OZ010790.1, on the reverse strand, counting down.
TATTAATTTAACACGATCAATCTGATTACTAAAGTTATTACTTTACCGACCAGTTTGATTGCGTTAAATTAATAGTTCAAAATTAAATGACCACGGAAATCGTGAAAAACAGAGCATAGCAGCGATCTCTATTGGGCGGTACACACCCAACCTAATAAAGATCTGTTTATGTCAAGGTCTAACAAAAAATGAAGCTTGGTGAAATTCCTTGTATTAGTTATTGAGATATATACCTATTGCGAAGATTATGAAAATGCACCATAGCAGTTCCATCTGTTTGATAATTTACATCAAAACCTAATTAGCGTCTATTTATGTCAACGTCTAACAAAATATGAAGAATGATGAAATTCAGCCCATTAGTTCTTGAGATATACTATTGCGGAAATCGTGAGAAATGCAGTATAGCAGCGCGACCTGTCGGGCGATGTATATCAAAACCTAATCAGCACTAATTTATGTTAAAGGTCTAACTGAAACTGAAGTTTGGCTAAATCCTGTGCATAAGGTCTTGAGATACAGGGCCCAAAAAATGTGTGTTACATACAGACAGACAAGCACACAAACAGACTTTACGACAAGCCTTTTCTAAAAAATAAGTCAAATCGTGTTCAGGGACTTTTAAGACGTATAAATTCGTCGAAAATCGGAAGTCGAAATTTTCACGAATCCAATAATTTGTTGTAAAGATAGAAGAAAATAAAAATTCTAGTGGAAGAAAAAGTGCGCATTTAGGAAACCTTAATTTTATGGTATTTTAATAAGAGTCCATAACACAAACGAATAATAAGCATATAGTTTATGTTAGAACTTTTTTTCTGCGTCTTCTATAGAATTTTTGAGTTGAGATTTAGAAGTTTCCTGGTCATTTATTAGTATAGGGGAGACTGAGGAGGGTTGACCCATTTTTTACAAAATGAGTTTTTATTTTTTAAATATTGAACCTAGAATAAAGTTTCATATATCATTTTATTCGTTATAAAATCAGTTATCAAAATAGAATTGCGACGCAAGAGTGATATCTGAGAAACTTGAAAAATGATTGATTTTAATCATAAGAAAATAATGGGTCAAGGCTCCCCACATATGGGAAGCTTGACCCACTTTATTTTATATTGAAATATTTGTTAAGCAAAATAAAATTAGTTTTAAAAAAGACAGAATAAGATTATGCTACATGGTTTAATTATTACTAAAAATTATTTGCGAAAATGTGATCTATAAACAAACCTTTTTATACTACAGCACAGAGTTATGTTTAGCCTAATTTACTGTAAAACCTTTATGCCTGGAATGAAAGCTCAATATTTCTGCATTATTTAAAAGTCACTTACTTAAATTTCTATGATATATTTTATGTGTGAAAATCTTACAAAATATTTCTAAAAAATACACTTTTTAAGCTGAAAACTCTTCACAATTTATTTTCCCACGCTTGTTTCAATTATCTGCATGAAACAAAGACTATTGTTCGAGCATTTCAGTAGCTTTGGTTGCCACCTATTGGCAAAACTCTGAAATTCTTTTAAATATGAAAACTGAAGGGTGGGTCAAGTCTTCCCTATGGCCAACTCTCCCCAGTCTCTCCTACTGCATTTTATATAGGTTATTTGTTTTTCGTTTTTTTTTTTTTTTTTTTTTTCAATTAAAAGGTCGATGTGCATCATACTCACACAAATACATGCATATAACCAAGTTTTGCCAAAGTGAAATTTTTGGGTACCACAATCATCTAAAATCAACTAAAATTAAATGAACTTCATAATGAAGGGAAAGAATATTTTTTTTTTTCCAACTGGATTAATTTAATCCAGTTGGAAAAAAAAAAAAAAATTCTTTCCCTTCATTATGACCTAATACATGGTATACAGGAGTTTCCGTGTTAAAACAGTCTTTCATCATGCAAATGCTATAGGTATAGCTCGGATGAATGAAACTAGCGCTGCAGTTCGCAGCCAAGTCCAACAAATAAGAGTGAATTATGCCAACCAGTTATCGTCCGGATAGCCTAACAGGTAAGGCATTGGCACGGCACGCCAAGTATCCAGGTTCGATTCCTGGTCTGGACATTTTTCGCTCTGTTGGAGAAAACGTCAACTGTGCTACTCCATCCTCGAATATGATTAAATGAACTTGTTTGTTGGAAAGAAAAATAGCAAGCATAGAAAAGAATTAATATTAAAACTAATAAGTAATAACCTTAAAAATACCTTCAACACACACACAAAAAAACTATTGAGGCATTTAACCGAATTACGTAAAAAAACTTCATTATGTACCTTACGTAAAAAGTTTCGTTCCATTAAAATTGTTTTCTTTACTGCTCCTCTGTTCATTAATTTTCCATGTTTATTCTAATACTTATCAATCATTAAAGAAATTGCAACAGTGTGTTTTCTAAGAACAAAATTGAATTAGTCTTAACAAAATCTACGAAAGTATGATAAAGTTAATAATAGCTAAAAGCTGTTACAGAACGAGTTAAAAGGAAGTAAGGATAACACTTTTCAATCGATAAATCCTTTTAAAAGGTGCGAAGGAGAAAAACATAAAAGTCTGTTTAGGTCTTTTGAGGTAAGCATTTCTAGAGTTTTATGGTGATTTGCTGCACCATGTAACAAATGGACAAAAATTATGCTTTTAGAAAGTATTCTCACGAGACATAGCAGTCTTTGGAAAGTTTTTGCGATTCTCCAGTTCGCTTTTTCTTTGATGAAGTTGAAGACTACTTAATCAACCATTTTCTTTATTTTTTTTTAATGGGCCTTAACCTACTATACTTATATAATAATGGAGAAAAAAATTAATATAATCGCAAAGGTAATTAACATATAGTAACATAATAAAAATGATATAACAAAATTACTATAAATAGTATTAACAATATAGTTTCCTGATTCTTTAAAAAATAATAACAATTCAGGCTTTTTTACAATGCGAAAACCTTTGGGTTTTTTTACATACTTTTTTTTAACTTACAATTCTGTTTGTATGTGGCAGTTAAAGCTTGTTACTAATTTTTCACTCACTTCCTGTTGACATAGAGCTTTGAAATTGGGAATATAAATGTATTCCTGAGGGCAATACAGGAATTAAATATTGATTTTTAAAAATTCTATACCTATGGGGGACAACGGACGTGGGGGGGGGGGGGGGATATAAAATTTAAAAAAATCACCCTATCTCATAAACCAATTGAAATAAAATATTGAAACTCTTCATGTCAATAGTATAACTAAAATTAGTAAATACGAGTTTCGGAATTTTCAAAAATTCGACCCCAAAAGGGGGGGTGGGGGGTGGGGTGGTGTCTGCCGCTAAGCGTCTTCTTTTCTCGAAAGATATCACAAAAACTCTACTTAAACTTATAGTCTGAGAGCTAGCAACGTTTTCGTCACCTAATTTTATCAAGGCTCATTTTTTTATATGTTCTTCGATTTATGGTGTAGTACGTTTGCGGGCGATCTGGCAGTCAGGAGACGTTGTTGCGTTTACCTGCGGGAAGAGTGGTTATGCAGGTCAAAAAACTTCAAAATTACGTCATTTTATCAAGGCTCATTTTTTTATATGTTCTTCCGATTTATGGTGTAGTATATTTGTGGGCAGTCTGGCAGTCAGGAGACGTTGCGTTTACCTGCGGGAAAAGGGGTTATGCAGGTCAAAAAACTTCAAAATTACGTCATTTTATCAAGGCTCATTTTTCTATATGTTTTTCCGATTTATGGTGTAGTACGTTTGCGGGCAGTCTGGCAGTCAGGAGACGTTGCGTTTACCAGCGGGAAGAAGGGTTATGCAGGTAAAAAAAACTTCAAAATTACGTCATTTTATGAAGGCTTATTTTTCTATATGTTCTTCCGTTTTATGGTGCAGTACGTTTGCGGACGGTCTGGCAATCGGGAGACGTTGCGTTTACCTGCGGGAGAAGTGGTTATGCATGTCAAAAAATTTCAAAATTACGTCCTTTTAGCATGATTTTTGTTCATAACATCTGTTTCTACTAACTATTTGTGATATTAATCCATTATTACCACACGTTACCAATGTCGCTAAGACCCTGCCAGATCCACATTTATAGGTAACATATTACTCTTTGGTTAACAGACAACCTATAATTAATTTTCCAGACAGAAATTCGGTTGCAAAGTTAATGCCGGACGGCTTAAAATATGGCAACGAAAGTGCCTGGTTCAGAAGTGCTTTACAGTTTAAAAATTATAAGTCATATTTACGTCATTTTATCAAGTTAAAAAATAACAAGATATTAAACTTAGTCTAGCAGAAAACCTATAATTAATTTGCCAGACACAAATTTGGTTGCAAAGTTAATGCCAGATGGCTTTAAATATGGCAACGAAAGTGCCTGTTTCAAGAGTGTTTTATAGTTTAAAAAGTATAAGTCATCGTTACGTCATTTTATCAAGCTTAAAAATTACAAGATATTACTCTTTGGCTAGCAGACAACCTATAATTAATTTGCCGGACACAAATTCGGTTGCAAAGTTAATGCCAGACGGCTTTAAATATGGCAACGAAAGTGCCTGTTTCAAGAGTGTTTTATAGTTTAAAAAGTATAAGTCATTTTTATCAAGCTTAAAAATTACAAGATATTACTCTTTGGCTAGCAGACAACCTATAATTAATTTGCCGGATGCAAATTCGGTTGAAAAGTTAATGCCAGACGGCTTTAAATATCGCAACGAAAGTGCCTGTTTCAAGAGTGTTTTATAGTTTAAAAATTATAAGTTATCTTTACGTCATTTTATCAAGCTTAAAAATAACAAGATAAAACTCTTTGGCTTGCAGACAACATATAATTAATTTGCCAGACAAAAATTCGGTTGCAAAGCTAATGCCAGACGGCTTTAAATGTGGCAACGAAAGTGCCTGTTTCAAGAAATGGCATCTTTTGTAGGGATTTGGCTTCATTTAATTTAATGACAGTCAACCCTTAATTGTTACCATAGCAACAATCGTTTCTTTGTATATATATATATATATATATATATAATACTTATAATTTTTAAACTATGAAACACTCTTGAAACAGGCACTTTCGTTATATTGATTTAAAGCCGTCTGGCATTAACTTTGCAATCGAATTTGTGTCTGGCAAATTAATTATGGGTTTTCTGCTAGCCTAAGTTTAATATCTTGTTATTTTTAAACTTGATAAAATGACGTAAAGATGACTTATAATTTTTAAACTGTAAAACACTTCTGAAATAGGCACTTTCGTTGCCATATTTAAAGCCGTCTGGCATTAACTTTGCAACCGAATTTGTGTCTGGAAAATTAATTATAGGTTGTCTGTTAACTAAAGAGTAATATGTTATCTATAAATGTGGATCTGGCAGGGTCTTAGCGACATTGGTAATGTCTAGTAACAATGGATTAATATCACAAATAGTAGAAACAGATGTTATAAACAAAAATCATGCTAAAAGGACGTAATTTTGAAGTTTTTTGACCTGTATAACCCCTTCTCCAGCAGGTAAATGCAACGTCTCCCGATTGCCAGACCGCCCGCAAACGTACTACACCATAAATCGGAAAAACATATAGAAAAATGAACCTCGATAAAATGACGTAATTTTGAAGTTTTTTGACCTGCATAACCCCTCTTCCTGTTGGTAAACACAACGTCTCCTGACTGCCAGACTGCCCGCAAACGTACTACACCATAAATCGGAAAAACATACTGAAAAATGAGTTTTGATAAAATGACGTGTTTTTTGACGTTGCTAGCTGTTAGACTATTAATGGTTACTCAATTATAGTTTGATTTCCAATGGAGAAGTTAGCATAAGCTTAAACAACGAGTATTTGTTAAAAGCTACTAATGGCAAGGTTACCACAATAGCGCCAAATTTTGACAACTTGGTGAAATATCGCCAAAAATGGTAGTGCATTTAAAAAAATCTTTTTTTTTTCTACATTTTAGTGAATTTTTATGAGAATATATTAACATCTTTTTTTACATTTATCTTATTTATTAAATGTAAAAACATGCAGCGTAATTTTAATTCATTTTAAATAATGTTTGATTAGTTTTGAAGATTAAAATGCATGCATACCACTCTAATGCAAATAATATTCTGTATAAAAAGAAATTTTGATCAAGTAAATGCCACTTAGGATATTCTAACATAATTTTAATTAAAAATAACAGGGTAGATTTTGCCTTGTCTTTCCATAAAATATACGAAACAATAGTATAGGTGCTAAATAATTTTTAACAAATAGCGGCAAATGATTATTATTAATAAAACATAACACTCAATGATTACATTTTAAAAGTTTTTAGCATAAAGTTAGAAATCACAGCCCAAGCACATGTAACAGATTTTTGCATGCATTTCAAAACTTTATAAATATAGATAATGAGTACGTCTTCTCGTCCAGGGTTATAAAATATCATGATATTTTCGAAAATATCAAAAATATCCGATATTTTTATATATATCCGATATTTTTAAAATTGTTAGCTTACTAATGACTATAAATATTTTTAGACGTAATATAAATTAGAATCTAAAACATATTACATTTAGCATGAAAACATAATAAAACAATATTCTAAATGACTTTTTTATATTTTTTTCTCACAAAATTGATGATCAAATAATTAAAAACACAAACAATTTTCTGTAAAGTTCAAAACTTGCTTTTTCACTCATGAAAACACAAAATGCAGGATTCAGTTTCAAGTTAAACTATATATGAGGACGCGAGTTTCAAAACTCGCCTTATCCAGAAAACCAAATTTTGAGAAATCGCGAAAAACCTCTGACTGCGTCCAAATTTTGGATAAAGCGAGTTTTGAAACTCCGTCCTCATATATATATATATATATATATATATACACATCTATATAATAAAAGCCTAAGTTATGTGACTGTCATCAACAGTTCCGGGTTGACCGCTTCACTTTTTGTATGCCAAGCGGCCAATTTAGTAATTTAATGTTAGCCGGGAGCAGGCGATAAATCGCCAAATATTTTAAATATCATGTCTTCAGTATTATAATAGTCCATTTCATGCGATTTTCATAAACAATTTTTCACGTGGTAAATTAAAACAAAGCTTTGATGTTGAAATTAAATGTCATGGTTTATGCGGTATTATTTATTACTTTTCTTTTTTTTTAAGCAATAATTGAGAGTTTTTAAAATTTTAAATATTTCAGTTTTAAATTAAAGTTATGCATTTTAAATAAAATGAGTGAAAGTACTATATTAGAAATGAAATACGAAAAAATACGACAGGAACAATGTTTGGGCGATTTATCACTTGCGCCCGGCTAACGTAAAAATACCGAGCTCAGGATTTCTGTATCAGAATCTTCGGAATTGGCGAAGGATTGTGCAAGTAAATTAAATTATGTAGAAAAGTAACGTGATACAATGCTTAGCATAATTTTAAGGGAGACCAAATTGGTCGCCAAGGGCGGTTAGTATATAATAAAGATGAAATCCCAAATATATGAACAAATTGGTAAAATTCTAAAGATGAACAAGATATGAACATAGGAAACCAGTATGTAAAATAAGAAACTATGAATAACCCACAAAATCATCAGAGGAGCTTGCCGGTTAATTCATAGTGAAGATACATTATTTCATCCAATTTTGTCGGCATTAAGCCTAAAATGACAAAATTTAGCTCCTAATAGCGCATCATAAAAAAATGATAAAAGACCAAGAGATTTAAAGAAAGATATACCTAACACAAGATATTTAAAATTGAAATATGCTTAGAACGCGATACCCCAATTATATACAAATCCAAAACTTCAGAAAGTTTACCCAGCGATTCGTCCTCAGGAGCCGCTATACACAAAAAGTACCCAATCTTTTTTAAATCACTCTACATATGAAAGAATATGAAAGTAACAAATGTAATGCAAGTTTTCAGTGTGACGTTTAGTATGAAAGAAAACACAGCAATTTATTTTAATGTTTTGATAAATAGAATTTTACATATATTCAAGGAAAAGTGACTTACTTGATTTCGACCAAGGGCACACTCGAAAACCTCGTCCTCCTGAGCGTGAGGGCTGCAAAGGGCGACGAGGGGCGCGAGCTCTCTCCGGAAGAAGTCTCCGGAGGTCGGGTCGACGCTATGCCCGAAGGATTGGATACAGATGCTAGTGAAAAGAAAGAAAAATTGTTTATTATTTATGCTATGTTTGCATTTAGAATATTATTATTGTCTATGTTATGTTACATTATTTATTTTATTTATGTATGTATGTATTTATTTATTTTCAAATTTGGTTTCAACCGTTAGCATTTTTGTCTGTGCAAGGTTTTTTTTTTTTTGTTTTTTTTTTTGGTTTTTTTTTTGTTTTTTTTTTTATATTTTTTAAAATATGTAAATTTTTGTGTGCACAATAAACTTCAAAGTTCAGAAAGTATTCTAAAATTAACTAGTTAAAGACATTTTTAGTCACTGAAATAATCTGTTTAGTCATAAAAAAAGGCTGTTAATTGATCAAATGCTACTAATATTTATTTACACATATTTAATAGAATTATTAATAACTGCGTGTAATAATAAATCTTTAAAGTTAGTTAAACCTTAATAATTACATATTAATATTTAGTATAACACAAGTAATTCATTTTAATATATACACTTATGACTCCAAAAATATAAATGCGACCGTCGAATTTATATCTCTCACCAGATTTTGGCTCTTATAAAAACTTTAGTAAGTACCACTGCCTAAAGGTAAGTTTCTCTCGGAAAGCGTTCAAAAAATCTTTTATTTGTTTATTTATTTATCTTTGGACCTTTAAAATGCCTAGAATATGTCCTCAAAACTTCTCTTGTTTTATCCACTTACCGATTAAATATTCAATATTTAAATAGTAGCAACTAGAATAACGGATCGGTGTCATGACTGTCCATTTTAAATGCGTTTTTCTCGAAACAAGTTTTTATTAATGAATTTAAATTCTTAAGGTTAATAAACCCTCCAAACTATCGACGTTTTTTTTTTTGCAAATTAAACTGGATATTGTTAGTTGTAGGATAAACCTTTATTAATTAAATTAATTCTTTTGTAATTTGGATTTCTAATGGCTTCGAAAATGAAAAATTAGTGCCAAAAATTGATTTCAAACTTAAAACAACCTCATTTTGTGAAATTTTGATTGTCTAATGAATTTTAGACTTGGCCTCCGACTAATTTAATACGCGAGCTTTAATACGTTCATTGAAGTACCTTTACCAGCCGTTTATTCCGTTTAATTGTTTCAGATAATATATCAGATGTCATTTCCAAAAAAATGTCTCAGTGAAATATGACCGCCGGATTTGTCAAGGATAGCTTAGTTGGAAGAACGTTATCAGCTTAAGACAAGGTTCCGAATTCAAATCTTAGTCCGGACACTTTTTCATTCAGGTGGATAAATTGCAACTCATATGATTTCTTTACAAATCAGTATAATTAAATTAAAATAATTAAGTGTAATTTAATATATTTAAAGAATTCATGTGCATTTTTTGTTTCAAAGGATTGTTAAAAGTACAAAAACTATGCCGATTTATTGCGCACATCGTACATAGTGAACACTGTAGTGTCCACCATGGTGGGCGTTTGGAACGGTTAAAATATCAAAATTTTTATATGAAAATATGCAAACACTTAGACGAAAGTACAATAAATTCAATGCCAAAAACTATTGTTTTCTAAGTGCATGGTTTGGAAAAAACATTCCAAAATCGCCTAAAAATCAATATTGGCACCATATTTAATAAAAAAAATTTTATATGAAAATATTCAAACACTTAGGCAATAGTACAATAAATTCAATGCCAAAAAATATTGTTTTCTATGTGAATTGTTTGGAGAAAAAAATCCCAAAATGGCTTAAAAATCAATATTGACACCATATTGAATGGAGCGAAAGGAAACAAGTGCGATCTCCCGTCTTTATTTTTTTTTTTATGTGAAATCTTACTTTGTATGCAATTTTGTGTAATTTTTTTTTTTTTTTTTTTTATGATTTTCTGTTACCACAGTGTTTAAAAAATAATCTTCGTCTTATTTAATCACTGATATTTTGAAATTAATAAAGGCGTAGATTATTCAAAAAGTAGTTGTAACCAAAAAAAGCATATCAGTTGGTAGCTCACTGTAAAAAAAAAAAAATCTGTAAAGTTACTAAATTTTTTCTAGGAAGCGAGTATTCCTAGAACTATTTATGTAATGGCAACAACAAAAATTCATGTAACAGATAAACTTTTGCAATGAAAATAAAAACATCTGTAAGATTATTTAGAATTTTTTAGAAAACTGGTATTCCTACAATTTTTTATGTAACTGCAACCTGAGTTACAGAAAAAAATCTTAGTAAGATTACTGTGCTGATCCAATGTGCTGAATGACAAAATTGTGGTACTGGTGAAAATAATACAATACAATTTGCAACTGAAGATGTATCTGTCAATACAAGAGTCTGTGTTGAATGAAAAAATTAGATGTTGAATTAAAAAAAAACAAACATTTTAGACAGAGAAAAAAATATTAATATTCAAAAATTACGAAATAAATAAAACATTTCTTCTGTTTCTAAAACATTAGAATTTTTTCATGCATTTTAAAAAGGTCTGATTAAATAAATAGTCTTTACTACACAACATAGTCCATAGAAAAAATTAGCTCTAATCATACATAATTAACATTTTTTTAACATTTATTCAAACATAAAAGAAAGTTTGAACAAAATTTTAGAAACGTCATTATTAAACGCATCAACTTTTTTACACTTCATGAATATTTATGATAAGCGTCTTCCAGAAACATATGATGTATGGCTGTGTTAAAGAAAATCTTCGCTCGAAAAAAATATTTTGCTTTCTATTTTGCATTGAACTATTAAATTTTATGGGAATCTGTTGCTAACTTGAATTTATCTAAAAAAAAAAAAAAGAGATTACTGTATTCTTATAATTCAATAGATATTATGTATTGTTGCTGGTACATTTTAAAATAATCACAAAATTTTAAAAGTACTAGGCAACATAAATTTCAAGCTTCAGATGAAAGAAAATCTAAATTAAATAGTGATGTGAAACATACTACTAAATAAAAGAATTTAGTACTTACGTTTCTTTTATTATTTATTAAAAAGTAGTAACACACTTAAAATTTACTTAAATTATATTTAACTTTTAAGCGCATTTTACTCAAAAAACAAGTATTGCAGCATATACGACTTAAAATATTTTTGTTATATATACAATACATCTAATGTATAGTACATATTTATGTTCTTTATAGGTCTAATTAAAAATATCATTGAACGAAAGATTTTTTAATGTAACAAGGGATAAATATTGAACGTCCCATTATGCTTTAAAAAAATAGAATTTACTTGTACGGCTCTATTAGGAAAATTTTGAATAGATTAATTTTAAATTTAACAGATTGCATTAGCTTATTACAAATACTCTTTGTACTTATAAATACAGTATAAAAGTTTTAACATGATTTTTAAATGATCCACTTATATAAAAATGGGTAGATAAAACCCATTCAGGGTATGAAAGTTAGAAAAAAAATGTGTTTGTTAATTTCAAACAAAGTTTTCATTATACATGATGAATATAAATTGTCAAATTAAAACGTTTCACTGTGTAAATATAAAAACAATTTTCACAGTATTATTCGGCCAATGGAAATTCGGGCAATGCCGAAGCCGAATATACGGCAGATAGGCCGAATGGGCCGATTATTCGGCTACGGTCGAATAATCGTTGCATCTCTAATATGAAGGGCTCGAAAAAATACCAGTTCCGAGGTATCTGATAATGAAGTTCTCAAAAAAGAAAGAAAAAACAAAATTCAAAGATTGTTTTTTTAAGACTTTTTTTTTGTTGTTGTTGTTAAGATTGAACCTTCAATTAATTACGAGTAACATTTTTGGTCTAAAAAAATTGATTTTATTGGACATTGAATTAAAAAAAAAATTACTCGCTTACACTTATCTAAAATTTATCTTTGATTACAATAGTCCAAGAGCTGTTAAACATTTTAGGGAAGGTATTTGAGGCACCCTGAAAATTTGTGCAACACTTCTTTTGTAATGGCTGAATACAGTGGCGTAGCCAAGGGGGGGTCCAGGGGGTCCGGACCCCCCCCCGAAAGTAGACCTGGTTTTCTGAATCACGGATACAATACAACAGTAAAAACTGCTAGGACAGAATCACAAAGGATCTATAAAAAATTCCGCTTTAAAGAGGTGTTCGTCTTAGAAGGTATAATTCAAAGGTGTGTCTTTCTTTGGGACTATGAACTTTTCCGTTTTAGACAGGTTTCCGATATAAACACTTTCCGTTTTCACAGTATCCCTTAAAACTGCTAAAACGTACTCACTTCCCCAAACTTTTTTCTTTCACGTACCACTTTCTTAGGTTTTTCATTTCGGAGTACCCCCATTTCTCATAAACACGCCGCCCTCCCCCCCCCCCCCCTCCACTCAAGGAGATAACGTAAACATGCTTTTTTTCATTAGTAATCTTCTTATCACAACCATATAATAAATCGATGCAAATTACATTGATATTCCTAACATTTTTGTGACTTCTGCCATTACCGATATTAATTTCACATACCCCCAGCAGACCTGCCACGTGCCCCCAGGGGTATGCTACCCCAAAACTTGGAAACGGCTGCTATAACACCACCTCTGAAGAGCATAAATCTATTACAGGAAAATCTGTGAAGATGACCTATCTCAAAGAAAAACAATTCAAGGTTCGACGAAAACAACACTATATATTTGTGCTTGCTAACGCTTCAAACCTATCTGAAATGAAACTTGTTCCAATTATGAATCCTTCTTGGCAGGTTTTCTGAAAACACGGAATCCTCTCATAAACAAAAACATTTTAATGTCCCGAGACGGAAGGATAACTATACAAGTATACCTGCTATTCCGTTTACACAAATTTACTGTAGCTAGATTAAACGTAAAACTTCTTTATCTTGGACTTCGATGGGGTTCTGTTGTCGACACTTATGGGAAAGAACGAGTTTATACGAACGCAATAACGGTATTGGTTGAGTTTTGTGACCCTTGTCTTTGTTCACTTTATAACGGACAATATTAACAATTACTTTAAATCTGCTGCCTGCAATTAATAAAAGTAACTTTATTTTTGGACTGGTTATTTGTTACCACTTTCAAAATACACTGGCGAGAAAAATTAAAGGAATAACCATAAAAAGGTACTTTATGTTAATTCTATTAAGGGAGCTTCCAGAAAGGTACTCAATGTCAACGTTATCACGTAGTCCAATGGGATTAATATTCGCTACAGAAATATATGCAAATTTTTCAGCTTCAGCCCGTTCTTTCGGTTCACGTGTGAAAAGGAGCGCACGTGGGTAATTTGAAGTCTAATTTTATAATTAGGTAAAATTTTCGCTTCTAGTAGGTGGAATATGTCGTCCAGAAGACATTTGACCGATTTTGAGAAATTGCGTGCGATAGGGAGAATGGAAGCAGGGGAGGCACTCTTAGGGGTCTGTAAAGACATATAAATAGCCAAAAGCGTCATGTCAAGAATCTGGAATCGGTTTAAAGACACTGGTATAATGCCCACAGACAACAAGGTTAAGGTAGAAAACGCACCACAATAGGCTCTCGGGACTGTACTTTGCCAACGATTGCTAAAAGAAATAGGCAATTGACGTTAGTTCAGATTGCAGGGAGTTTGCTGCCGCAACAAGAACTCGACCATCCTGGTTTACTGTGAGTGACAGGTTGCATGCAAGGAAACCCATGATTTGTTTTCCACTAACTCCGGTAGCGAAATGCGCCCGGTTAAAGTGGTGCAGAGATCATCGTCATTGGAGTACCACGGACTGGAGCCGAGTTCTCTTTACCGATGAATCCCGATTTTGTTGAGAAAGTTACTACAGACGTGTTAGCATATGGAGGGAGAAAATCACACGCAATAAGGCTGCAAACATCCGTGAAAGGCATCGATACAAAGGTCGTGGAACCATGGTATGGACGGACATCATTTTGAATGGCCGCAGTGGCCGACACATTTTTACCAGTGCAACTGTGAATGCTTAAATATATAGAGATGAGATTCTTGATCCTCCTGTCAAGTTGTTTAAGGGTGCAATCGGAAGATTCGGAATTTTATTCTTATTAATGGTCTAGAAGAGCGCTACCCCCTTCCACGGAACTCCTAAGTGTCCCTTCCAGAGCTGCATAAATCCTTCCCGTCCGAAATTTACTGCTAAACTTGGAAAATGTTCTAAAACTGTTTCGAACCATCTAAAATAAATTGGCTGGGAAGTACAAAAACAGAAACTACCATGAACCATTTTTTACACATTCTAATACTTCCAAAATAGTGCTAATCCATCACAAATAAACTTATTACAAAAATTTAACTTCCTTAAATACGACCAGATATCGGAAGCAACTATTAGATCGAATCTGGTATCAAAAGTGGCGAGACATGAAACATGGAAACCCAAAAGAATTATGGCTGAATAAGACAATTGTAATAAAACTGCTTTTTCCAGCATGAACTATATTTGATGTGTGTGCTTCTTACATTACTAGTTTCTGTAACGGAAAATGCAAGATCTTTTTTTAAATTTAAAACCTTCCCACATATCCTTTTTAGTTTGCAGAAAATTTGCGACAGTTTTGCTTTGAAAACCTGCAAAGCCTGAAAATCCGACCCGTCTGAAACTTACTGCTAAACTTGGAAAATGTTCTAAAACTGTTTCGAACCATCTAAAATAAATTGGCTGGGAAGTACACAAACAGAAACCACCATGAACTATTTTTTACACATTCTAATACTTCGAAAATAGTGCTAATCCATCACAAATTTCACATAAGTGTCAATTGCATGAGCCGTTCATGCGATTCGCCGCGCTCCCCATGAGAGTTTTTGAGGTAACCCAGATAGCATGAACGTTAGCAGGAAGTTTGATTTTTTCTGATATTATCTTGCCGTGACAAATTTGAATTGAGGAATTCGCAGCAAATCTCCCGCAAGGTATACCATCACCCACTTGCATGAGTAGTTTGTTGTGAAACTGCGATAAGCTCAGCATGACAAGACTGAAAGTTCATAACAAGACAGCAGCAAAATAACGCAAACGCCGAAGTCACCACACTTTGAACTTGCAGCTAACTTGTCGTGCAAGTTAAATTCATACTGTATCAAATTTATTGCAAACTAACGGCAAACAAGTAATCAAAAATACTGCAAACTTACTGCAAAGTAGTCATCTTTACATGTCACACTATAAGTTTAAACCCTTCGAATGGGTCCATAGACCTGATCAAGTCTATTGATGCGAAAGCGCCGTCAGAAGGTGCATGCATCGGTTTTATCACCATAAACAAGTTTAGGTAATATTTGTAAGTTTCATTTCGAGCATTTTTTGGTATTTCATAAGTATAGCGCTTAGAAAAAGAGGTGCCTACCGAATAAAATTTCTTCAATTTCTGTGTATGAGCTGATTGTCTATTCTCTCAAGAGAGGGATTTTTTGCTTTCGTCACTTTCGTGAATTAAAGACAGTCTTGCATCAGTTTCACAACAAACTACTCATGCAAGTGGGTGATGGCATACCTTGCGGGAGATTTGCTGCGAATTTCTCAATTCAAATTTGTCACGGCAAGATAATATCAGAAAAAATCAAACTTGCTGCTAACGTTCATGCTATCTGGGTTATCTCAAAAACTTTCATGGGGAGCGCGGCGGATCGCATGAACGGCTCATGCAATTGACACTTATGTGAAATCATTATCCAGTATCTAATACAGCACAAGTTCTTAATTCAATGGCAAGAAATTAAACATGGAAATTGATGTTTTAAACTTAACCACTTGATCCTAACTTTATTGTAGGCAAATGTTATGTAATATGAAACTTGAAACCCCCATTATGAATCCATTCGCTGCCAAAACCATAAAGTAATAGTTTTCAATTTTTTTGTTAAAAGTCCTTTGCCACCACAAATTCAGAAAGGTAAATTTCGCTTTACTAATACAGCGAAATTTTTGCCAATAAATGAGGCAATTTTTTAAATTCTAAAATAGTGGTGACAAAGTAATTAATAAATTAAAGCGACGAGTATACTCGTGGATGACAGCGAATGGGTTAATTAAATTTAACTCTCCAGTATGCGCTCAGCTTTTTACATCATAGTGAATCTTTTTCATTGGTAAATATTAATGTAACTTCAATGTATTATTAGTTGCAGTTATAGAAATTGGCCTTACATTTTTTATCCATGCTTTTTTTTAAATTAACAAATTAAATAAAGATATACCCAAGTTCTTAAAGTTACTCGAAATACTTGTATTATACATACACAGTCAAAGACAAGATTCAAAAGGACTGGTAAAGAGTTCTATTTTAGACAGGCTTCCATAGAAAGAAGTGTATTTAATTATGCTTATAAGATACACTACCTCAATAAGATCTATTGTTCGTTTCGCAGGGATTCTGAAACTCTTCCGTTTGAGACAGGATTCCGTTATAGAAATATTCCGCTTTCACAAGTTTCACTATGTTTCACTAAAGAACGATGAAAATCCCCTTTCAGACAGGTTTGCAGCAAATTTAATTGTATCGAAACTCATTTAAGACCATGTAACGCTTCAGTTAAAGACAGGATTCTGTTATAGAGAATTACTATTTTGACACGTTTTATTCTATTCATACGACATAATATTTATATAAATACACAAAACTTGTAAAAATGGAACCTCCCTATAACGGATTTCTGTCTTAAACAGAAATGTTCCGTGCTACGGAAAAGAATACTATACAAATACACCTGATAACACGAAAACCTGTGTAAAACGGAAATTTTCAGCGATATTTACGATTTCATCTTGACAGGTTTTACTATATATATAACCTGAAGAAAAAATTCTGGACCCCCCCCCCCCCGAAACGAAATCCTGGCTACGCCACTGGCTGAATACAAAATCGAATGTCTGGCTGAAGGATCGTGGCCCAAAAATTGTGCCAGACACGTGTCAAGTGCCATTTTTTTTTACTACCCAAAAAAGGTATTTGAGGCACGCTGAAATTGAGACAGAATAATATTTATACTTAGAAAAAAATATTTTGAAAACGACAGACACTTTAGTCGGCACAAAAACTGTGCCAGACACGTGTCAAGTGCCATTTTTTGTCTGGCACAGTTTTTGGGCCACGATCCTTCAGCCAGACATTCGATTTTGTATTCAGGCATTACAAAAGAAGTGTTGCACAAATTTTCAGGGTGCCTCAAATACCTACTCAAAAATGTTCAACATCTCTCCTACTATAATAGCATCTATTGAGTAATAATTAAACCTTTTACTTTTAAAAGGATAGCGAAATGAAGTTAAATAATTTTACATCTAAATCCGGAAGAAAAAATGTCAGTTTCACTTACACCTGAAATCTTCGTATTAAAAAAATCCCTTAAAATATTTTTTTCTTTTTCATTATGAATAGTAAGTAAAAAGTAGAAAAAATATATAATTATTCACTAATAGATTTTAGGTATACAAATTAGCATTATTACTTTGCTGAAACTGAAATTACAGACATGAAATTATTTCTTAAACGAAATCATATTAATACATGCATAAGAATCCATCTATATTATAAAGAAAAAACATATCTGTGAGTAACACTGATGCTATATTGACGGCGGAAACTCCTGACCAACAAATTTCTCTTTTACAGAATTTTTTTTAACGTCTAAACATCACACAATTTTAACTTTTATACTGTCGAATGGGAGACAATGTTCTTCCAAGTGCAATTTGTTTGAAAACTGCATTTAAATTCATTGATTTTTTTAAAATAATTTTCAAGCATGAATTTCTTTTAAAGCTATCTCTATCTCGTGCAGCCCGATTACGAAATATTAACCCGTTTGAAATCAAATAATATAAATAAATCAACATTTGCTTCCGGCTAATATTCCATGGCGAAATTAAAACTTCATGAATAAACAAATAAAATGATATAAATAAAACATCAATTTAACAGATATGTTATTGAACTACGCTCTTACCTCACTGAAATTATCATAATCAAAAAGGCTGCTGAGTAGTAGCGAAATCGATGGCAATATATCTGGCTATTAACTCTTGACATGCGGTTAATACGAACATATTTCTTTTAATAAATTTGAAAACTTTATTTGAATGAATAAATAATATTTTTCATACATAAAATATTTTTTCGTTCTTTTAGTCAGCAACCTAATAAAATTATATTGAATGTAAAATATCTGTTAGAGTTTTTTTTCTTTTTTTTTTTAAAGTTTCCATCTATCTTCTGTAACTCATAACGGAACCACTTTTGTTGCTGCTGACATCTAGCTTCGAGACCTGGTGCATTTTGTAGACCTATACATAAAAATTAGAGAACAGATGAAATCTCTCTGTTAAAATCGTATTATATATACCTTTTTATACTTTTAATTTTTTATTATTGGATTTTTATTTGCTTATTTCATGCCAAAAGTGAGTTAAGTCGCCAGATATGGCGCTGCAAAATTTTCGCCCGCTTTATCTCTGGGGTATATGTAAGGTACGTATTTGAACTAAATCAGATTGCGATTTGTTTGATAACTGATAGCATAAGAAACAAGAATTATAGACCGGGAAGCGGCAGCACAGCACAGACAATCACCTCACCGAGTTCACGGTTGAAATTCCACAATTAATTAAAACTCGATTCGCATATCAAAACGCAGTCGGACTGCCAAGTCATATCTTGGTGGAAAACACCTGAAAATCCGATTTTAGCGGTTGACTTGTAGGTTTACCATTGTGTTTTCCTGCACTCAAGGGTATGAAAACATGGTGGACTGGGAGCAGGGAAACACAATGGTAAATCTACGAATTAACAGCTAAAATCGGGTTATCAGGTGTTTTCCACCAAGATTTCTTTTATTCACCAAGTTTCTTGGCGATTGCGTTTTAATATGCGAATTGAGTTTTCACTAATTCTGGAATTTCAGCCGTGAACTCGATGAGGTAATCGTCTGTGCTTCCGTTTCCCGGTCTATTAGGATTTTTTTTTTATGCAGACGATAAATGTATAAATAGTGACTATATTTATATCAAAAACTTTAAAGATAATTGAAAACTATTTTTTTTAGTGAAATACAAAATAAGCAAACTATTTTTTGTTTAAAGAGAGATGGAATAACATGTCGAATGTTTAAAATGAAATATTGTTGCATTAAATGCCGTGTCTTTTGGTAAAAGTAATCCTAAAGCAGGGTTCATACGCTTCAAGGACTTTCAAGCACCTGCGTTATCAGAAATTTTGTAAAGCGATATTTGCCTTATTTAATGAAAAAATACTATCTTCAGATATAGCTTTACAAAATTTCTGGTACTAAAACACTTAAAATCTCCTGACTACCTTGATGCGTACGAACCCTGTAAAGCAAATTAATATTTTTATACAACTTAGAAAATTTACTGTGCCTAATGAGGTGGGACATTACAATTTCTGGTGAAGTTGAAACCACTGCTGACACACGACTAGCAGCTATGACATTCGGCTAGGGTTGCCGGAAAAAACTACTTTTGAAAAAAAAAAATCGTTAACTTTTTCACCGCCAAAAATGTTAATATATTCTTGTAATTTTTAATCATTTTCGTAGTTTCTTGAAGGAATTTTTAAACTTTTTTAAATATTTTATACTTCTTATTGACTAATTTGCATTTTTAAATGTTTTTCTTGAAAAAAAATTCTGTAGTCCGATAAATGGTTTCAAAAATTGCGTTTTCAGACAGTTATGCTGCGGTAAAATAAAAAATATATAATTTTAACAGAAAAATTTTATCAATTCTCCAACTTCCTAATATAGGTCTTTAAAATGCACCAGGTCTCAATGGTAGGTGCAAACAGCACCAAAAGTGGTTCCCTTATCAGGAGGCTGGGGCTGTATCCACTAGTTATTTCGCAAGAAGAAATTATATTAATAAAGTCAAAAGATTTAATATTTTTAACAGACAGTTTACTTTAAAATAGCAGATTGAAAAGAAAAGTATGCAAAGTTTTCACATAACTTATTCAGAAAACAGGAATAATAATACCAATATTTATCAAATATTGACACTGAATATTGGTAACGAAAGTAATCGCATGTCGTGCAATAAAATTATAATCAGAAACACTTGTCATTGTAAAGTTTTATTTAGAGATTAAAAGAAAGAAAAACATGAGATGCAAAATAAGCATGCATATTTATTTGTAACTAAATATATTGCGTTGTAACCTTCCCTGATGCTACAGCTTAAACGTCATTTGAATCTTCGACATTTCCATTTCTAATTACAGTCGAAACCGAGCGACACGTTTCAAAGGAGTGGAGAGAAGTCGTCTTTTAAGCGGGATCGCATATTAAACGCGATTTGTATAATGTTGCAGGAACTGGATTTATTTACACATCTAATCATCTAAATGAATTTTAGAGCTTTCATTTATATGTTAACGGTCGAAAATTGTGTCTTTTACGTATATTTATATTAAAAGTTAATTGCATTGAACTTTAATTCATTGTTTCATTTTATAGGACTGACTGGAGTAATAACTGAAAATAAATATGGGTTCAAACATGACTTTATTGTCGATTAATATATTACAACCGGAAATAAAACAACAAAAAAAATTTTCCTGTTAGACTAATTTTTTTAATAGAAAGGGAAAAAATGAAATATTTGAAGCACAATCCAGTTGTTAAAATCATATTTAGTACTTGTAATAATGAATAGCGTTATAATCTGTCCTTATTTTTAATATAAAAAAAATATATACTTGTTAATCTTTGTGTAACAAATATTGTTAGCGGAAAGTAAAGAAAACATAAAAGAATTATACACAGACAGTCGTATTTGTTTAACCCTTTGCGGCACCGAAAAATTCTGTTCGCAAAAGGATGAAATGATTGGCTCTGACACTAGAATTTACAAATGAATTTCCTACAACTTAAAAAGTTGTTGTTTTAAACTTTCACTGTAAAAGCAAAATTTTATTAAAATATTCTTGGGGCCATTTGTAATTTTTGAATTAAATTTAGGTTGCCCCGCAGTGGGATTACTGCGCCGAAAAGGGTTGATCTATAGAAGTTCTTTTTTTTTTTTTTTTGCCTGTAATATTCATTATAAAAGATGATATAATACATGAAGCACATGTATACATTATAAATCATGATGGATACATTATAAATCATGATATAGTGATATAAAGTACATTTAAAAACCTCACAAAGAACAGGTATAATCATATCTATTCATAATAATTATTATAATGTATCTGAGTTCCTGAATTTATCTATCTCTCTACCATAGTAAAAATATACACGAAGTGAGAGACAAAGAATATTAGGATACGAGATGAAAGAAGGATTACAATGTTGCTAATTTAGTGTTTGTTTTTTTTAATTCAAATATCTACCGCTATTTCCGGTTATTAATGTTCGCCTTAATTGATCTGTTATAAAATAAAGTAAATATTACTATTCGGAAACTGTGTTTTTATCTGAATAAAATGAATCAGCTAAATTGGCAACACTAGAGAAGAGAGAAAAGGAATTCGCATCTTTATCAATGACTTCGCGTCTTAAACGTGATTTTTTGCCTCAAAGAATTGAAAATCATTCGCGTATTTAGCTGGACCGCGTAATAATCGTTTGCGTATTAAACGTCATATTGTTATGGGCAATGTTCAAGGGATCGGAAAAAACCGCGTATCATGCGGGATCGCATATTAACCGTGAGTGTCTTAACCGGATTCGACTGCATATACTTTTAGTAGCTTTTGAAATGAACTCAACTCGAATAATAAAGGGAAGTTCTAACTTGTAAAATTTTTCCAATGTTATTTGATATTAAATTCTTAACGATGTGTCACAAAATCACAGAAACGGTGATTTTGCTCCAGAGACACTTCGGTAAAATTTACAACGAGTGCTCAATAACCGAGGCTATCATGCTGGCCATAACATGAGCAGCTTCGGCAAATGTTAAAAGGTCCAATATCGAAGATGGGTAATATTGCATAAGGTTTTCCGAATTTTTCTCGTATGAGAATACCACTCTAAAGGCATCCTTCCACAGCAACGTGATTAAAACTGACCGATGCTTAACAAAATTCCACTATCCCTCATCATAAAAACTACCACAAAAATCATTTTGTCCAAAACAAATATTTTCAGAACGAGAAACTTTACTTAGGAAATGAAATGAAAAAATACCGCATGAAAAACAAAACAAAGCGATACTTTATTAAATAAAGTTTAAGGCTCAAATCATGTTTATTTGACCTGAGCCAAGTTAACAATTGCGGTTCTTGTGACTGTTAAACTAATCCAAGACTCTGCAAGAGATAACCTCTATCACAGTTTCTATAACTCCAGTATGTTAAACACATGTAGTTTCATTACAAAACGCTGAATTGCAGTAATAATAAATCTCTCTTATTGTCTTGGATTAAATCGACATTTTCAGTTAAAAATATAAATGTTGTTATAAAGTCTTATGATCTTAATAACAAAAGTATAATTATGTGCACTTTTAACACTGAAACATGTTACAAAAGTAAATTTATAAGCGTTCCGAAGTACATTTGATTTCTCTCACTGGTTTCGTTGGAAACCAATGTATCGTATTTGATGGATGGTTTTGTGAATTTTTTTTTCTTTTAAACAACATAATGAACTACCAAACTTAACGTATTAGTTCTCAACAAAAAATCAGATTTTGTTTTGTTTAGAAAAAACGAATGAAATACTTTTTTTTTCCTTAAAACGTATCGGTCAAAGACTAACAAAATGTATAAGATTAAAATAATAATAATAATAATAATAATAATAATAATAATAATAAATAAATAAATAAATAAGAAAGAAAATCGGTTTATCCGTTGCTGAGATATTTCGGATGCTGAGTGTTTCGAGAAAATAACGTTTTAAAGTAAAGTTTTGATAACAAATACCACTCACTCGTGAACTATGCAACAATAGTCAATGCATCTTCACTGTGCGTCAAGAGTTGCTATATCTTCACAGTGAGACAAGAACCGTATTATATCTTCATTGTGCGACACGAGTCACTATATCTTCACAATACGACAAGAATGGCTATATCATCACTGTGCGACAAGAGCCGCTAATATCTTTACTGTGAGATAAAAGAGTCACTATATCACCCATAAATATTTAAATTTTCCAAAACGGCTTCCAGAGAACATTTATGAATTGAATTTTCAGACATTAAAAAAAAGTAAAATAAATAAATATATAAAAATGCATTTTTCAAGCTGAAAAACTCCTATAACACTTCATAGTAATAATAATAATAATAATAATAATAAAGGTACCCCACAAAGAGAGCTAAAATTTTATAAATAAAATTTCTGGATCAACACATGTTCATTTGGCCAAAAAAATTGATTCCTGCATAGACAAAATAAAAAATTCCTCCCGGCTCGGCCTACAGGCTTAGGTAGATTTCGACTAATTTCACTAACAAAAACTAAATCAAGATACAGATTAACCCAATTTAACAATTTTATCTTGCCGCTTTTGACGAGTTTTTAAATTCATTTATCTGTAAGAGCTGGTTTTATCAGAATCATGTTAACACGACAATTTTTTCTTCAACCCCTAACTTTTTTTTTAATCAAAAACTTGTCGATATAAAAGTTGTTCATAATGTTAAGAAGATTTATAATAAATTTAAACGTGGATTTGATATCTTGTGAATTGACGAAGATATGAATTTTTTTCTTCTTCGCCTCCCCCCCCCCCTTGCTTTTTTTTCGTTTTTATTTTATTTATTTATTTATTTATTTTTGCGGGGAGAGTTGGTCTTATCAAAAACTTGTCAGTATAAAAGTTGTAGATAATATTTAAAAAAATCTATAATACATTTAAGTGGATTTGATATCTTGAGAATTGACGAGGTTATGAATTATTTTCTCCCTAAAACCCTATTTTTTTCGCCTATTGAGACCATTTTTAATTTCATGAAAAATCTGCCATACTTCAATTTTTGGCTGTTTTCCTAAACGTAATAATAACTTTAAATTGATTTGATATGTATTATAATTAAAAAGCTATGGTTTTTTTTTATGTTTTCACAAAACCCTTTCCTATTTCTACCCCCTTGGTTTGATTTTGCCCATTAACGAACTTCACCGAGATTTTGGAAGAGATTCGTGGAGAATTACGGAAGTTATCGTGTCCATAAAAAAGTTATATATACTGACAATCTGTATAATATTTATCTGTGATCTACAATGTTTGTTTGTTGCTGCCTCATGCTTAGACAGAATGGCTTTCATTTTGGCAATTTGTTGTTGTTGTTTTTACTCTATCCTTTTTAATCTTATTTTATTTTGAACTTATTTGTTTTTCAATGGTTTATTTCTCTATTTTATGTGTGTGGTTGTCCCGAATTTCTATTCTTTAGCAATTTTATAGCTAATACAAAGATGAAACCACACACTTTATTTGTAGAACTCTGGGCATTTGGGACCTGACGATTCTGTCTAGGTTCTACAAATATCCATTATTCATTTTCTGCTCTTTTTTACTATGATTTTGAAATCTACGTTGAGTGTGTTGGGGGGGAACTGCATTGTTGTAAATGGTGGTTGGTAATGTTTTTTAATGGTTATATATATATATATATATATATATATATAGATAGATAGATAGATAGATATACATATAAAGTTTTAAACTGGGGGTGGTTTTGAGTTCTAGGGATCATGATCGGTGTAGATCTGCAAAAACTTTTCAGAAATTCCAACATAAGGGAGTATGTAATAGGTTGTATTTTTTACGAAATCTGCCTAATATAATGTCACCAAACCTTAATTTCCCTAATTGCTGCCAATTAAATTCTTTTAAATTTTATACCTGCACATTATAGCTATTGTTTATTGACTAACAATCATTTAATCCAACTTTTGTGAGTTTATGAAGAGTTAATTTTTTTATTAAGAAATTTCAACTTAAAATTGGCCACTCAGTAATTTTGTGCCATACAGTTATCCAAAAGTGTTGTCACATTAATTTGTTACTAAACTGATTGTCATCAATAACTGAAAACCTCCTAGAAGGTACTCAAAATATATGCTTTGGGCTTACAAATAGTATATAGCTTTGTTGGATCATTCCTATTTGGTATATAACAGGGACGGCGAACCTATGGCTCGCGTGCCACTTTTGGCACGCGAAAGAATAATTTTGACACGGCATTGCTTGTGGCTCTAAATCAAAATAAAATGATATTACGTAAAATTGAGAATGATATTTTCTAAATTCGATTAAATGGAAATTGAAAAATTGCGGCATATTATATTTCAATCTGATTAATTATGGTCTCAAAAATTTTTCAAACAAACACGATATTTAAAAATTACCGACAAGAATTGGTTATTAGGCATTACTAAATTCTAATGATAAAGTTGATTTTCTGCCTATCTATGCTTTCAAGTCACTGTTTTCACAAATGAATAACATCAAAACTCATTCTGAAAACACTTGTCAGATAAATCCGGCGCGGCGTTTAGTTTGCATTAAAATTAACCTGATATTAAGATGCAACAGCAAAAATCAAATTACATAGCATTAATTTCTGAAATATATTTGTTGCCATAATTATTATAGTGTAATACCTACATGTATGTTTCTCAAATTTTTTAAATCTTAATAGAAAATTTTAAGCAATTTTAATCCATTATTTTTTCACCTACTAAATTAGTTTTTTAGTTGGCACGTCATGGTCCGTAAAATATGTTTTGATCAAAATTGGCACGCGGCAACAAAAAGGTTCGCCGACCCTGGTATATAATGACACTCTAGATTTTAGGCTGCTACGCTCTCTTAAGAACTCTCCTTTCACGTTTAGTATTAATTCTAAGGCCAATGTCAGAGGGACGTCTTTTTGCACGCTTTTTTCCTTGCGTATTAGACCAATGTCAGACGGGCGTTTTCTCTGCTGCTTTTTTGCTTAAGTATTATCCATTCACAATGCTATAGCATTGTGAATGGATAGTACTTAAACAAAAAAGCAGCAAAATCGACGCCCGTCTGACATTGGTCTTATCCCTACACAATGCCGCTAGCATTGTGAAGGGATAATACGTGAGGGGGAAAAAGCGTGCAAAAAGACGTCCGTCTGACATTAGCCTTACCCTAACCGTTATGAATACAGAATTGCTAACAATCTGCTCACAATTGAAAACAGGTAAATTAAGATTTTTTTAGAACACAGACTTTTTTAATTCATTGTTGTTTGATATCAGGAAGAAAAATAAAATCAGATAAGATCCATAAGTGGATATTTTCGTAAAAAAAAAAAAAAATATCTATATATATTAAACTCTAAGTAAACGTTACAAAAATTCTTCTGTTGAGTAAATTAATAGACCAATTTTTTTTCGTATAAAATATCACCGAATGCAAATCCAATTTTCATAATTTTATTTTACCGTATTAATTTCGATTAGCAGACGTTTTCAGCCCAATTACTTTAGATGTTATTTTTTATTAATTCAAAATAAATTTCACAGATAATTTGTATTTAATTAAAGGAATTCAGTAGCAAAATGTAGCGTAAATATTACTTTGGTTGCATTATTACTGTTATTTATTGTAAAAAATTACTTTAAAAAGAAAATATGTCTTAAAACATTTTCACGTCTTTCATATCATTTAAATATGTCTAATCTTTTTTAATTATTAATTGTGAACTTTTGATTTAATGTGCTCAGAAACAAAATTATATGATTTGCAACATATTTATATGTTTCAATTCGGTTTTTGTTTTTGCGTCTTTTAAATAAGTATTTTTATTCAATTGCTTTTAATTTTGGAAAAAACGTTCGACGCGTTACATATTTAACATTCAGCTTCTTTTTTTTACTTTTCTTTTGTTTTACATCTCGAAAGAAAAAAAAATATTTAAAAATTTTGTAAATTGTTTTTAAAAACAGTCAGAGATTTTTTTTTTTTTTTTTTTTTTTTGTCTGTTTTTATTAACAAGACTAATAGAAAGCATTTTTACTGACTCACTCATTTAATAATCAATTTGTTTGAAAATAATTAAAAGTGTAAGATCTTCTTAAGATTTCTGCATCATTTACCTTAAACATTTACATGTGTTTACAAAATCAAACAATTGAGAGAAAAGGAAAAAAATATATATAATTATAAAACTTATTATGGGTTTAATAATAAAAAACTCTGTCATATCAATAAAAGACAACAGGAGAAGAAGAGGAAGAAGAACAGGAGAGAAGCTCTTTTAATTTATATATATATAATATTGTAACATTGGTATTTTTTTTTTTTTTTTACCAATGGCTTAATTTTTAAAGTGGAATATATTTGCTATCAGTTTGGATCAAAGATAGGAAGTTTTTTTTTTTTCTAATGATCTATAAACATTTATTTTGAAAATAAACTTTAAATAAATAAATAATCTAAAATTAAAGTTGAAATGAAACATTTCTAATTATTTATAAAAACAATTATTTGGGACCGATGAGAAAATGAATAAAAAACGAAGCAAATTCAAGAATGAAACTTTTAATATTTTTTTATGAATGCATATGCAATCTTTCAATATTTAGAAAAAGTATATAATGAGGCAATTAAAAAAAAAAAACTGTTTTTAAAAAATTGCTTGCAGCAATATCAACGTACTGTATGTTGAAAATAACGTAATTGATCAAAACCAATCACTTTGATAATATATATATATATATGTAATATAAATGTTGCTTTTTATTATTCGATAACATTTAACAAGAGAGGAAACAAACGGAAAAGAATCAGAAGGAAATTACATCAAGAATTATCAAGTAAAAAATTGCTTTTACGTTTCTGCTAATATTTTACACCCGCAATTTTAAAACATCCAATAAAGCATTTTAATTTATTGTTTGTAACATTTATGCATTTTATTCTTTTGTTCTTTAGCTTCTTGTTTCCTTATTTTCATTTGATTCAGATTATTTTTATTTTTATAGGATGTCTATTATTTATAAAGCTTAATTGATAAAAATTACTTATTAAAAAAAAATGCAACTTTGTTCTATTAGTTAATATGCATACATTTATTTTCTATTTCTTATCTAGATTATTACTATACTTTATTTTAGGAAATTTTTCAAAGCACATATGACTTCATATTTAATTTTCAATTTTCATTTACCCATTTGTATTTGATGAAATTATGTTGTTTTATAATGGTTTATATATATATGTATGTATATGCATAATTTATTTGTATATATGTGTGTGTGCGTGTATTATATGTTACATATACGTATTATAAGTTTATATATATATGGGTGTGTGTGTGTGATTTCATCTTTATTATATATATATATATATATATATACCCCGCAGTGCATGTCACTAGCCATGCCGCCTGTCTCCAAAGTGTTTTTCTAAGTTATTCATGGTTTTGTTGTTTCATATTTTATTAGTTGTGCTTTTTGTTATTTGCTTTTACGAGTTTTGAATTTAATGAAGAATAATTTAACACACACACATATACATATATAGCCGCCTGTTACATGAAATAAAACTTTTTAGTAATACGTGCTATTCTTTCAAGCTGAAGGTTAAATACTACGTGTTGGTATGTTTGCCATCTTTGTGTCTCTTCATTACATTTTTCTACTACATTTTGTTCCATTTTGCCCTTTTATATCAATTATATTTAGTATCATTCATATATTAAAATTTTTAGGATTGTAAATGTTTTGAGATTTCCTAGTGGGATCTATATGCCAATTAGCTTTACTTCAATATGTAATAGTACACTGTAAAAAAATTATGTAAATCTACAAAACTAGTTTTTGTAAAAACTACAGAAATCTGAAGGCTTTAAAAATTTTTACCTGTATACCGTACAGAAAAAAGATGTAAATCTACAAAACTAGTTTTTAAAAGCTACAGAAATCTGTGTGATTATTAAAATTTTACCGGTAACCCGGGATAATTAAATTATTTTTTTTTGTTGCAGTTACATACAAAGTTCTAGGCATCCCAGTTTCGTTGAAAATTCTTAGTAACCTTATAGATATATTGTGCATATCTTTTTATAGTGTATTTACAATTAATGTATAATACAGAGAGGTCCCTGATATCATAGGTCCCTGATCATTTTAAAATTCAATGTAAAATCAAGTAATTGTTGTACACGAGTGCGGTTTGGACTAAAATGCTTCTCACGGTGAAAAGTTTTCTCCAAGCGAATAAAAAAGTTAGTTCCAAATTTCGTCAATAGATGGCGCCGTACATTATATTATGGGAAAGAAGCATCAAAAACTCAAGAGAACCTGTTACATATCATTTTATTTTGTCAAAAGGAGATGCAGAGCAATAAGTTGTGGAATCCATTAGAGCGTAGTTCAATGTGTGCACCATTTGTAGCTCGAGCCACATCCAAACAAAACTCCAGTTCAATCCACGTGTTTGCTAGCATTGACTGCGGAATTGAATGGGCGCAAAAGTTTCTTTGAACAATCATGATGGATTTGGTTACAAAGTACCAACCTACACAATTAGCTTTTTCGCTGGGAGTCGTCAATTATGTGTCACAGCGTCAAAACTAATCTGAAAATCAAACACGGATAAGTGGCGCCATCTATGATCGAAGTTTCCAACTAATTTTTGTTCATTCGCTTGAACAAAACTTTTCATTGTGAGAAGCATCTTAGTCTAAATCACACACGTGTATGACAATTACTTGATTTTATATTGAATTTCAAACGTGTTAGGGATTTTGCGTCACCTTGTATTATTACATGCCATCTTCATTTAGAATTTTGGTTATTATTGATATTTTAATTTGTGATATCAATTTTGATTCAAAGATATTATGGATATATATAAACAATCAATAAACGTGAGATATTTATACAGATGAAAACCAAAACTTAAAAACAATGAACTAATAAACGGAAACTAAACGTATACAGGAACTATTAGCTTATATTAAGAAACATTAAAATTAAACTAAAAACATAACAAAAATGAACAAGAAACTTTCAACTAAATATGAAGACAGGTGCATGCCTTATGATATTCAAACTGGGTGAAAAGGTTTTAGGCTGGCAACACTCCCGAGACATATCAAAACCCGTATAGAAACAAAAATATTCCAATTTCAATGAAAAATGAGATGTTTAGTATCAATATAACTTCTTTCCTAATCTTTCAGTGATAAACACCCGTTCTATTATGACAAATGGTTTCAGTTCTTTTCAATAGCTTTTATTTTTGACGAAACCATGAAATAAACTGGTTTTAAAGTACACTAAGATAGCCTTGTTGTAAAGTAGTATTATGCATATATATGATATATGATTATACGTTTATTGATATATATATTTAAAAATGTATCTTAAAAATTGATATGGAGTGGGCATTTTCAATATCCCAATACTTTTCCTTAAATAAATTGTTATTATTGTAAGCACTTACAATAAAATCTCTCTATTCTTTAAAACAAATTAAATAACGCTGTCACCGCCGCTGCTGCAAATGATTTTTTTTTGTCAATGATGATCTTCCTTCGCTAATAATAATAAAACTACTGCATACAATAATATGAAAGTTGGCAAAATCAGATACAGAACTAGAGAAACGTTTGATAAAAACGCTGAAACAGACAGTATTCAAATAGAAGAATTATTTTAAGAGCTGTTAATTGCTAAAATTGGTCAAAATCGTTTAAGAGCTATTAACTCCTAAAATTGGTCAAAATCGTTCCACTAAAAATATTTTATCAGGAGAAAAACTATACAATAGGAATTTAATGAATGCAATCCTATATGCAAAGATACAAAGGTATTAATCTATCTGCTTTGACGCAGACTTCAGCCAAACATCCATGCATTTTCAGTATTATTAAAGACGCCATGCCCACTTGCTTTCTGTATTTACTGATATTCATGCTACTTGTGTTATTAAGAAATATTTGAAAATGCCAGTTTTATTTCAAATATGACGTGATTTTTTTCCCTAGCAAATTTAATTCTTAACAATATATTTCTTGTTCATTTTCTTTTCCTTCTAATTATGGCGTCATTTATGAAGTAAACCTTTTCTCAAAGTAACTGATATATTAAGATTTCATGTATCTTTCTATTCTAAAACTAGTCGGATGTAGCAATCCCAAAACTTTGTTCTATCTCCTACATGTTAATACTTCAAGATTCGCTACCACAGTGCAAAAATTAAAAGGCAATCTATGCCCATCATGAAGATTGTAAAGGTATGAAATTCCGTGCATTAGTTCTTGGGATACAACTAAAGTTAAAAGAGTGTAAATCCTGCAAAATGCAGCATAACAGAGCCACCTATTGGGCGATTAATCCCAAAATCTAATCAGCAACAACTTGTGTCGACGTCAAACTGAATCCTAAGTTAGATAAAAATCCGTGCATTAGTTCTTGAGATACAGCTATTACGGAAATCGTAAAAAAAAGGCAGCATAGCAGAGCTACCTGTTGGGAGATTTACACCAAAAACTAATCAGCACCAATTTCTATCAGGGACCAACTGAATATAAATTTTTATTAAATGCCGTGCATTAGTTCTTGAGATAAAGCGCCCACAAAATCTGTGTCACATACAGACAAACAGTCTCAGACTCACAGACATACATAGGGCAAAAACATGTTTTTGGGTATATTTGACTCCTAAAACGTGCAAATCCGTTGAAAACCGTAAGTCGAAGATTTTCACGAATCCAATACTTTCTTCTTGTAAAGATAGAAGAAAGTAAAAAGTAACGCTGTCACCGCTTGTCGTAAATGATTTTTTTTTTTTTTGTGACTGAGGCCTACCTTCGCGAATATTAAGAAAACGACTGCATACAAAAATATAAAAATTAGCAGTATTATAGAGAAAGGTTTGATAAATACGCCGAAGCAGACAGTTTTTAAATTTAAGAATTGTTTTAAGATATATTTAATGTTAAAGTTGATCAAAATCGGATCATTGAAAAAGTTTTATAAGAGCAAAAACAATACAGAAGAAATTTAATCATTTTTTTTTTTTTTTTTAACGATATACAGTACAAACTTGTGGTGTGCAGGCAGCATTTATTATTATTATTTCTTTTTTTTTTTTGAGTATTTTTTTTAATTCTTTATTCACATTTTCATCATTTCAAGAGATTTTTTTTTTATAAGAAAGAATTATTGTTTTAAATTGTTGCCAATTCTAAAAACAGCGCAATATTTCCTTTCAATTAAAATTTTACTTACACGTGACTATTAAAAACACAAAGAAAACTTTAAAATTAGAATTAAATGATTATGTGTTAAAAGCAGGAAAATATTGAAAATTATGTCATAGAAATTGTATTTACACATAGACTTGAATATTAAAAGAGAAAGAAACTTTCAAATAATAAATTCTTTAATATGCGTCAGAGGGAGCAAATGGGGAAAATTCCGTCATATTTAAAATTGTCAAATAATAATATTTCCAAGCAGTTTAAATAAAAAATATATATTTGCAGGAGACATTTATTTCATATTTTGAGACATTAACCTCTGTTGCCAAATCTAAGACAGCGCAAATAATAACATATCCTTTTTAACAACAAAAGTATTTTCACGTGAATATTAAAAACAGAAAAATAACTTCAAAATAATAAATTCATTAATATGCAAAAGCAATAAATGGGAAAAATTATGCCATACTTAAAGTTGCCAAATAATAGTATTGCCAAACAGTTTAAATTTAAAAATATGTCTACACGAGACATTTATTTCATACTGCCATGTAACTATTGTTGCCAATTCTAAGACAGCGCAAATAATATTTCCTTTCTAACAACAAAACTACTTTCACGTGAATATTAAAAAGAGAAAGAAAACTGTGGTGCGAATTACATCAGATTTAAAACAGTGCATTTAAAATATATTATTTAAAACAATTTTCTTATAGCATTGTTAAAAAATACTGGAACGCAAAGACTTTGTTTACTTAGTTCATTTTATATTAGCTTTATTTTCTTTCAAATATTTAACTGATCTTGTTTAATCAAACACGAAAACAGCCACTAGATGTCTTAACAGCAGCTGATTCGGCATTAAAATTTCCCAATCAAGGGGGAAACGAGTAGAAACCCGTTTACAGGGAGATCGGCACTGTCTTTTTTAATCATTCAATCTTCGGCGAAATCTTTTAGCTCCTTCGGGACCGGCACCTTTTACACAAATTTTATTCGGTTGGCACCACTTTTTTGAAAAAAAAGTTACCTTTACTTAAACAATCACGAAGATGCTCTAATTAAAGAAAGCAAATATTACTTCTCTTTTTTACTGCTGCAAAAAACAAGTTCTGTATGTTCTTTTTGAGGATGCATATATGTACCCATAGTCCCGAATGCCGATCAAATTAGCGTGTTGTTAGAGTCTGCGGTGTCTGAACAGGGGTTGGCGACCGTAGCTCGTAGGTGGCAGAACCCCCTAGTAGTATGAATCATCATAAGCATGCTTATATTTTGTGCGAAAGAAAGATGGATACGTCAACAGCACTGATTTGAATATTTAAACCCTTTTTTATTTCCTTTTGTTATTTATTAATTTACTTTAAGGTTTAGAAAATTTAAACGATGTAAGAGTGTGGTGTATAATATTATGAGGTGTATACTATTATGTGTATATTATGAGGTTTATACTATTATGTGTATATTATGAGGTTTTACTTCCGATTTTTTTTTCTTAATAGGTAGTGTAATGTTCATTTAAAAAATAAATTACAACATTGTTTAACACAGTTTTAACATTTCAAAAATAACAGATAAGATATTTTTGTAAAAATATTTATTGCTGCTGATCTAATGTATTATGAATAGGAAATTTCGCTAATATCGAAGTTATAATAGAATCGTCTACAATAAAAGAATTTAAAATATACAATTTTTTGTCAAATTTCTTATTTTAAAGCGCTTGAAAGCGTGAATAAAAGATGATAGAATCGTATGTAATTATTCATGTTCTATGTGCTGTGTGAGATTCACGAATAGGAAATATCTGGATTTATTATGAAGCAGCAAGTGTAGGTTAGTAAACACAGTTATTAAACAATTTTTTCTCTTGATAATATATATTTTTCAATTTGAATTTTATTCCATTGAAAGTTATTTTTGCTATGTGACAATTTTTTACTTAAAAATAATGCCTGAAATACTTAACTTAAATACAACATTTACTAGTAAAGTTAACTTTATTTTAGCATACCAAGTAATTTATGAATAGCTTCAATGATTATAAAAATTTTATTTTTTCGTGTGCCAGACAAATTGTTATTCGCGCCATCTTGGGCACGCATGCGATAGGTTCGCCATACTGTATTGTATAATTTGCGTTATATTCAATGGATAATATCATTATATATTGCTAGTCATATAATTGTAAAGTTTAGTTTTGAAAACTAACGTCAAGTTTCATAAAGCTGGGTTGATGAATTCTCAAATACCTCCCACGAAAGATACGCCTGTAAAGAATGTAACACTATCCATAAGCTAGTTTCCCTATTAGCAAAACATCATTGGGCCAATATTGTTTATATTAATCTTGGCCAATAGAGGCATGAGTTGTTTCACCAACATTGGTATGTTTTCCATTTGTTTGTATTAATACGGAATACTTTGCCATTTTTTTTTTTTTGCCAATATTTCGAATTTAAAATCAATATTTCTATAATATTGACTTTTTATTCAAGACATTTTCAATGGAAAATCAATATTTCTGTGATATTGGTATTTCATTGCAAATATTTAAATTTCAAAATCAATATTTAAGAAATAATGGTTTTCACGGGAAGAATATTTTATAGCTCGCAACATTCCTAAACGTTCTACCTTTGGTAACACTACTTTAACCCTTTAATTCTCGCTCCCGTCAATATCACGGGCTAAGGTGTTGTTCGTTATTTCTCGTGCCCATCATATTTCCGGGCTGGAGATTTATTACTGGAAAAAAACTTCTGAAACCAGAAATATTTAACTGACATTTCGGTGTGAAGTCTTTGAATAGTAGTGTTTCGTTTTGGTTTTTGACGCTGATTGTGATGCTGGACTTTGTATTGCATGTTTCGAAATATATCACACTCAAAAAATTATTAATATTCAAAATTTAATGTATATTATATTAATTCAAATCTTATTTGTAAAAATTTGTTTGATGATGATAAATAAAGATCTAAGATGTTAAAAATGGAGATCTTATTTGCATTAATTTGTAGGGTGTAAAACAAACATTAAACACAGAATTCTCGCATGATGACTTTTCCACAAATGTGAATTTGTTCTATAACATCTTTTTTTTTTTCGCCTTAAAAAAAAAAAAAAAAAAAAAAAAAAAAAAAACTAATTACATATTTTATAGAGAAACCTTATAATTACTCAATTTCTGTAACAAAAGAATAGGTACTTTTTTGATAGTTTTTCCAAATATTAAGCGACCGTTACGGGGTTAAAACGATAATCTTTGTGGTAATTTTCTATTGCAGACGTTAACCCATTAATGCACGATTTTTTTTATTTTGTTCGGAAAAAAATTAGATTTGAGTCTATTTTTGCTAATTACCCACTAGAAAAAAGCGAAAAAAATTATTTGTGTTTTTCTTTTGGACATAATGTCATGGTCAACATTTGGACATAATATCATGGTCAGTATCACTCCTGAGTTACATAACAAACATTACTCAAAAAATGATAATTTTAAATTTTATACTATTTTAAAGTGTTTACACTGCACAATAACAACTATTCAACGATACAGTAATTTTTATATTGCTTTTAATAGTTTGCAGTATTAATAATGACTATCTTATAAAGATAGGGAAAAAACCCCAGTCGAGCACATTGCAAGCAGTATCAACAAAAGATGTTATAACCTCCCCGTGATAACAAATCAGAACAAAAACAGACTTCACTACTTTAAATGCATGTTATCACACGTAAGGGATACATTGTAGTTCATCAAAAAACCAATAGAAAGCGCCAAATGGCAAAAAAAAAAAAAAAAAAAAAAAAAAAACATCATGTAACTTCTGAGTGACACTATGCATTTGAGGGTTAGCCAGACATTTAAATAAATATTTTTTTATTAACACTGTGACGAATATTTTTCACTAATTTTATTTTTCTGCTATTTTTAAGGGTTCTGGAGACATCTATAAAATATCAGTAATTCAATTGGAGTAAATACTTTCTGTTGAGAAATTTTCAAAATACGCTAGTCTTTTAAAATTGAAACGGTTATTGACAAATTCGACTTTTTGGAAATGTATAATTATTCCACTTGAGATTAATCATATGTTTTTATAATGGATTAAAGTTGCAAGTTCTGTAAATAAAATAATATAAAACAAATGTCATAAAAAATTTATTAATTTTAAATTTAATGGTTCGTCAGCGCATCTATGACCGAATGCATGAAAGTGCCGAATGCTTTTTATTTCTCAAATAAAATATTATTTTTCATGCACGAAACTTTTTTTTGTCTTAATGAATGCAATTTAAGCATATTTCAATGAAAATAATACCACCCTTTATAAAATTTCTATGCTTGGCCTAAAATGGGTTAAATGAAGTAAAAAAGCCTTGTAAAAGCTATTTGGATTAATAAAAATATTTCTTTAAAAAAATAATACGAAATTTAATTTTTTATACGGTCACCGGTCTTATAAGTAATATTTAGTAAAATTATCCTACTATCTATACTAAGAAGTAACACAAAAAAGTCGCATGCTTCTACGATTAAAACTGGCCGAGTAATAGCTGTTTAAAGTTGAAGCATCTTCTTTGCTGTGAAATAGGGGTCATTCACAAATTTACTAGAAATATAAATAATCGTCAGACCTAAAAATAATAATAGTAGTTGAGAGTAAAATTAACATTACAACAACATAAATTTGAAATCTGTTTTCATTCCGACATATTAAAGAAAAATTTAAAATTTGTACTAAAAATATAAGTGAAAAAAAATAACAGCATGTTTGTTAAATGAAATGATGAAAATCAACAGTCTCAATTCTTTACAAAATGATACATATTTTAAAATGTTATTAAATTATTTAATCTAAAATTGAATCAATTAAAATCAAAGTTATCTTAAAACTTGTTCGAAATGACTTCCTTCGTCTACAATGCAGAAATGTACACTTGACATAAATCCCTCTTGTACTTTAAGCGACATTTTAGGTGTTTACAGATCTGTATGCCATAGAAATACGATTCCACAAATAATTCTTTACTTCATTTAAAACATATTTGTAACTGGAACTACATATCTATAATTAACGATTTAGGAATTAGTCATTGGACACTGTTGAGAGTTAACAGACTGCATAAGAAAAATATCGCACTGATTTAATAAATTAAAGAAAATTAATTTAAATACAAAACTAGGGCACTTATATCAAAAACAAGATTTTAAAAACTGGAACTACATATCTATAACTAATGGTTTAGGAATTAGTCATTGGACACTATTGAGAGTGAATGCCTTGTATAAGAAAAATATCGCACTGATTTAATAAATTAATGAAATGGAAAACATAAAAATTTCGTCTTTTGTTATGTTTCTTCTTCTATGTATTTGATAATCTAATGCAAGCCGCTTTGGAGTACACCGAAACACCACAGAAAATCGTTAAGATCCAAAACATAATACTCACGTGTTGTCATTTCTTCCGACAAACCACGGCGAATTGTGCATTAAAATCCATGATATCTGGCTCAGAACCAACTCAGAAACAACAATAAGAGTTTGTGAGCTATGAACCACTTTTCCTGAAATGTAACAGCAAGTCTGAAGAAAGGGTGACGTATACAAGACTAAGTGAGGTAATTGCAGGGGGGGTCAAAAGACTGACAGCCTAATGATTCACTTCCTGGATTCGAATATAAATGGAGGAACTGACATATACGCTAATCACACCCCTTTACAGCGGGATGCGGTAAAAGCCGGTAAATGTTACTTTCATATTTCTTGTTTAAAAAAATCCCTTAATATTAAACAAATGGAACTGTTATACTTGTAGTTAATCGTCTTAGCATAAAAATGTTCCGTAGTATATAATAAAACCAACAAAATTGCAACAAAACAAACGTGTGTCCAATTATAATAATTTTTGAGATTTAAGTTATATCAAGAAAAAAAAAAAGAAAAGGAAAAAAAAGGTGAAATTGAAAGGTAGCCTATGATTACAGGTATTCATATTGTAAAACACTTAAAAATTTAAATATGGCGAAAATTATTTGGTTTTTTATAGGATCTGACTGGAAATACACGAGTTTTTTTTTTTTTTTTTTTTTTTTTTTTTTTTTTTTTTTTTTTCTCATGCTAATGAGTATCATTTTGGGTAGCAAAATTCTCATGTGATATGGCACTTTCTAATTCTAAGAAGTATAGGGGTAAATTCTTTGTTCTCTAGGCGCTTATACGAAATCAAAGAAAACACAACAAAAATAAAATTAAATTAATCACGGAGTTTGTTCTAAAAAGATGTAAATTACTCTACTGCACTTCTTGTGAATATTTAAACATTCAGAGTAATAATGCTTTTAATATGTGAAGCCACTAGAAAGATTCAAAAGTATGACAAAAACGTTTACTGTGCCGCTGTCTTATACATAATCTATAGTCATGCATCGTTTTGAAGTATAGTGCTGCTAGCTCAGAATCACCCTTCTAACAATTATAACTGCATCTTACACTATTATCCTTAATGGTCAATGATATATAAAATCTTTAATGAAATTTGTGTGAATCAAACACATTTAGACAAGTTGCATAAGACGAAGTCTGTAAAGAATACAGGTGCTTTGCGCTTTCAGATATGGTGTACAATCTAGTAGTCCTAAAACAGAGTAAAAACTCTAAATAACGGATATCTGATGAACGCAGAATTTGTGCGCTAATTGGAGATAAAAACATAGAAATATGTACATAAGTGATTGAGATATAAAAAAAACCCATTAAATAGAGTTGTCAGTTATGGAGGTCATATTGTATAATATTTAATTATAATTAAAAACGAAATAAAATTTGGAACAGAATCCACAATAACACATGAAAGCAATATTTAGAAAACCAAAAAGATGTGCTAAAATTTGCAGAGTAGTTTCTGTAGCATTAAGCTTGCTATCTCCAGTGCAACAATGACAATACTTTTACTTACAATTTGCTTAAATAAAAGGTGTTGGGGGCGATTTTGAGGCAGAGTTGTATCGACAACAAAATTACAGGGGGAGAAGGGGGGCAGCCAGTAAGAAATTAACATATGAAAATTAAGAAAAGGGATTTTTATTAATGCTCTCTAACAATCTGCTAAAGAAAAAACAGTAAAAGTACAATTAACAATATTTTTATCATTTTTATATGTGTGAGAAGATCTTAGAAGATCTAGACGAATGTGGATTTTGAGGCAGAGTTGTATCGACAACAAAATTATAGGGGGAGAAGGGGGTCAGACAGTAAGAAATTAATAGCGTTCGTACGGGTGCATGAATTTCATCACAAAGAAATTCTTCGGTACCAGTATTTTCTTATGGAAAATCTCTGCTGAAATAAGGCGAAATTTCGTCCGTTTACATTAGATTTATGTATCTATAAAAAAAT
This sequence comes from Maratus speciosus, assembly GCA_963932465.1. NCBI lineage: Eukaryota > Metazoa > Arthropoda > Arachnida > Araneae > Salticidae > Maratus > Maratus speciosus. The sequence goes on along the minus strand of OZ010790.1, from coordinate 362,864,945 downwards.
TCTGATATTGGCCCTGAAAATAACGGTACCCGTACGAACCCTGAATTAACATATGAAAATTAAGAAAAGAGATTTTTATTAATGCTCTCTAACAATCTGCTAAAGAAAAAAACAGTAAAAGCACAATTAACAATATTTTTATCAGTTTTATATGTGTGAAAAGATTTTAGAAGATCTAGATCTAGACGAATTGTAGATTTTGAGGCGGAGTTGTATCGACAACAAAATTATAGGGGGAGAAGGGGGGCAGCCAGTAAGAAATTAACATATGAAAATTAAGAAAAGGGATTTTTATTAATACTCTCTAACAATCTGCTAAAGAAAAAACAGTAAAAGCACAATTAATAATATTTTTATCATTTTTATGTAAGTGAGAAGATCTTAGAAGATCTAGATCTAGACGAATTGTGGAAAAGGGTTTACAGAATCGAACTGGAGGTGTGGTTTAAGTCCAGGAGCTTCTTAGCAATGATTTGTTTATTGAATTCTTGTTTGCTAATATAGAATATCAGCTCTTTTATTTTGGATCTCAAACTACACTTAATTTGGTCGATATAAGGAAATCCATACTTACAAGCGATTCCATCGATACCTTAGGAATCAGACTTATCTATAAAATGTTTCAACTTTGAGTACGTGACTGGTATTGTGATATAATTTTTGGAGCTGAAAATTACTTTAAAAAAATGACACTTAATATTTTAGCGCTGGAACGACTTAAGAAACATAGGCAAAACGATATGAGTACAGTAAAACCTCCATAACGAAAGCACCCGAATAGCGGACACCTCTATTTTGCGGACATTCTTTCAATACCCATATATATAGTTTGTATGATCGTAAGTTTGAAAAGCGGACGAATTTCTCGCACCTGAGTTGTCTACTCTTCAAAGGTTTTACTGTATCAGAAATAAATGTAGATTAAGAAGGAAGTGAAAAAAGGATGAATTTTAGTTTGAAAAGAACAGAATTATTGAAGAATGGTAGCCACTTTTAATAGCACCGGATTTAAGATATTACATTTCAGAATTAAGAGGACTAATACAAACGTGTAGAGCAGGGTTTGCAAGAGGATAAAATCTGTTCATTTTAAAGCGGGAGCGAGATATGAAGACGTAAAGAAATAGCAAAAAATTTTGTGACAGGGCAACCAAGAAAGGAAGTTTATTTCCAAATCACAATTAGTTGAATGATTTTACAATGAACTGATTTTACAGTTTGCTTGAAGTTATCAATATTAAGTGCGGAAAAGGGAATATTAAGTTGAATGTATCATCTAAATTAACTCCTCTGACGATATGGATTCGCTATGTGGCTGAAACATTTGTCTTAATTGAAGAGCTGACTGGATGAACATGTTATGCTACATTTTCTATAAAAAATTTTTATCTTTTCGATGAAAGCGTTATGAGGTATCCTATCACATGGTGAAGTTAAAATACTAAGATTCCATTTAGTCTTGAAGATTTAAGACATTATTCATTAATATTTAATATTTTAATATTTAATAATGTCAATAATATTAATAATTTTTAATATTTGAAAATTAAATATGAATGAGTTTTTCTGAGAGAGTTTAGTACCATACCTGTTAATATTTTAAACACATGGTATCAAATAGAAAATAAATTATTAAAATTTACAGCAAAAACTTTCACTTCAAATTTCTTGAAATGTAATTTTTGCTACTTAACATGTTCTTCCAGTTAGCTCTTCGATTGACTCTTTTGTATCCAATACTGATAACATCCTTGTTAGATTGGTAGATCTTTTTCATGGTCTAAATGTTGTTTTTATGCGTATTACTTAAATCAAATTACAAGTTTTCTCATTTATCGTACGTGCTACGCATTGGAATAGACACCAAATATATATTTTTAAAGAATTTCTGCTGTATTTGGTGATAAAGTATAGAATGTTGAAAGAAACAGGAAGTTGCTTTGGCTGTCATTAACAATCTTAATATAAGCATATGCAAAATTTTAAAAATATATTTTTCAATATTAGAGAAAATAGAATTAATATTGTGCAGTTATCACGAATTATCAGAAAACAGAATGAAGCAATAAGTGCATGTTCAGATTTAATCAAGATTTTTATCAACAACTGTGTCTACTTATATCTACTGTGATGTATATTCAATGAAATTTACAAAAAGAAAAAACAATTTTTAACAAAATGGTCTTATTTATGTGCTCCACACATGCCTTTTAATGCCTTCAATTTTTCGAAGAAAATATTTTGTTTGTTAAAGAATATAAAAGCATGTATAAAAGTGTTAAGATTCATCGACAAGGAATTTGTAGAAAGAGTTTTGTGTATTTCTTGAATAAAGACGAACATGTTGTTGTCTTGTGTACCGATATTTGCATGTGCATAAAAGGATCAACAAAATGTTGCAGAAATTGATCAATGTTTTGTAATTTATAAACATTTTAAATACAATCTGCGTAAATTTGTTATAGAAATTACTAATTCTCATTATCATAATATCATCATCAAAAACTTGCAAACATACAAATTGTAGACAATAAATAATGCAGATTCTCACTTTATATTATTTAAATTTAAAATTATATTTTTAAACTTAATTTAAATGATAAAAATTTAATTAATTATTTTTTTTAAAGTGTATTACCGTAGATTTCCTTTTTCGTTTCATACATAAAAAAAGAGGATACCTAAAGCACAAAAATAATACTGGAAATGTGTGACCACTTTTTCATAAGCTAAAACTTTAAAATATTTTTAATAACATGAAGAAGCTACTTAATATTTAACTGTAAAATATTAATTAAAATCAGCGCAATTCATGTATTTCATGTTATATTGTTTGCATATCAGGTAGCAAATAATGGTTCGACACAGATTAAAGTTATAGTAATTCCAGGTGCGTCGTACGATTTAATTCAGCTAAATTACACATTTATCGCTATTTCGTTTCCACTCACGTCGTCACAAATGTGATAATATGGTATAAAGAGCAATCTATTTCTGTCATTTGTTCAAAACAGTGCGGGAAAGCTTGAGTACTGCCCGTTAAAATGGGTATTAGAATCGATTCAGGGAGGTTAGTAATCATAATCGTCGTAATGATGGGTTTAGTGAAGCTATTGTTTTCGGAACAAAAAATTTGAGAGATTTCTAGAATACGGGAAATTCATCGTTGGTGGTTTTGGAATCGGAAATTTAGCTACGGTATTTAGTAATCAACATTTAGAAACAAACCATGGAAATATATAAGTGACTTTATTTACTCATATTATAAGTAATTTTCCGCTTTTAATTATTTAAAGAAAAATAACACTCTAATCTGAAAAAATGAAAAGTTACAACCACAGCCACCGCTGCCGGTTTTAGATCAACCCTGATTTTCCACTTTCTCGGCTTCTATTGCAAAAACTACTGCACCTAAAAACATTCAAATCGGTAGCTTTTTAAAGAAATATATGATAAATGTGCTGAAGCCAACAGTTTTTATATTAAAAAATTATTTTAAGCGCTATTCAATATTCAAATAGGTCAAGATTGTTCAGCACCAAAAGTTTTATAGGATCAAAGACTACACATGGGAATGTAACCAATTTTTCCAGCCATATATTTGACTAGATCGTGGTGTGTAATGTAGACTTGTACAGTTTTTTTTTTCTTTAATAGCTATTTTTACGAGGTTTTTCCAAATTTTGAGTGTTCCAAATTTCATTATATAAATAGAGAGTTAATAAATATTTTTCAACTTTTGAAATAATTATAATAATTTTGTAGCGGATGCCATATTTGAAAAGCTCGAATAATAATATTTCCAATCAATGTATTTTCAACTGAAATGTATATTTACATGTAAATATTGAAAAAGAATGAAAATGTTGAAATAAATAAATTAATACGTACGTATTTGCATGAATTACGACATATTTAACTCGAAATATGCATTTTCAGGTGTTGAAGTGCACGGAGTACGGACAACAGTACTTAAAACAAAGCTTGCTGTCAATGTATCTCATGATTAACAAGAGACGTTTATTTTTTATCTAATTTTGATTTTAATATTATTTGACTCATTTATTTGTTTCATTATTAAAAAAATTAATTGGTGTATTTCACATAAACCGATCATTTCCTGATCCCGTTGACGTATTTTTTAAAAGAAATTGAACAGACATAAAAATATTTTGATTTCAATAAGTTAATTTTGACCATTTAAAATACAGTTTTTATATGTGAAAGTCGAAATATATTCCAAGAAATCGGGTGCATTTGTATTTATAAATCAGGAACTTTGAAACATTAACTTGTGAATATATATTCTTATATACATAACAAATCACAACACTCTGAGATAATATATTTCAGTAATTACTAAAAGATGCTAACACTGGAACACCCGGAAGGAGTCGATCGACTCCGACAATATGATTAAATGTCAACTGGAGCCAGAAATTCTTTCATAAAATAAGTTAAATTTAAACCACGCAGATTTACGCTAAATAAATCAGTCAAATAATTTTAAAATAAAAATTCTGGTGTTAAATATTTTTATGAAACTTGAGTAAAATTTCTGGGCGTTCTAGTGTTAAATGAAAACAGTAAAAAAGGTTTTATTAAACTTTTTACATGTTTCAACTCCAGCGAAGCCATTATCAAAACTACTCGACTTTAAATCACGCAAAAAGAGGAAAATGTTTTTTTCTTTTTCTTTAGGATCACCTACACAATTGTGTAGGTCGGGTCTTAAAGGGTTATTACAGAACTAATACTATATTGGATAAGAATTATTACTATACTGACATGACTAGCAAGGAATTTAGTTATAGAAAAAAGGAATACATAACTAATATAAAGTATAACAGGAAAACGCCCGTTGAAGATTATATCAAGAAGAAACCATCCAAATAATTAACATACATAAGATACAAATAAATATAAATACATTGCTTACAGGTGTCAAGTATAATAAAATCCTTTAAAAACACATTAAAGTCATTTAAAATCCAAAACGTTTTCAACCGACACTTACTCGGTCATCTTCAGTGAAAAACCGGAAGAAGACTCAGTGAAGTTTTTCACTGAAGATGACCGGGTAAGTGTCGGTTGAAAACGTTTTGGATTTTAAATGACTTTAATGTGTTTTTAAAGGATTTTATTATACTTGACACCTGTAAGCAATGTATTTACATTTATTTGTATCTTATGTATGTTAATTAGTAATCAAGGTGAATTTTGCCCTAAAATTTCAACTTTCTACCATCCAAATAAATTTCAATTTTTTCCTTCAATCTATATTATCCATCAATTATAAGTGAAACCACAGGTACTGTAATACGTAAAAATTCAATTTGGAACGATGCAGCATCATTTAACTTACTAAAATTGTGGTATGAAATACTCTATAGTTACGAATATGAAAAAAAATCATCCACGTAAAAATAAAATAAAATAATGCGCGTAATCTGAGAGAGTACGTCAGAAATTTAATGATGCCGTTTGAAATTATTACACTACAAATCGTGCAACTATCAAAAAGTCTCATTTGTTTTGATAAAGCCGTCGGCTGAGACGAAACATGTAAAGCTAGTAATGAGTAATTTTTTTATACTACTGATTGAACTAAAACTTTATTCGGTGGATGCAAAAGATGGTAGTGATTAAATTTTATTTGAGAGAATAACTTACAGAATGGACACGTAATAGAATTTCCTTCACAATAGAACAATAGTAGAACAATGGGTTTTTTTCGCGATTAGGGTGCTTTTATCATAAATGTCACAGCATTTTTCCTACGCTTGCATGCAATTATCAACTCTGTTGATAAATTTATTTAATTTTTTTTTAAATGAGTGCTTTTGTAATTGAATTGAAAAAGTACTAACTAAATTTCTCATATAAATTTTATCGTGCATATTTTACAACAAGTACAACATCAGTTAATCCGTAATTATTTCAATAAAATAAATTCATATATTTCATATACAATTTTTTCCACCCATATTGAAAGTAAAATAGTACTAACTAAAATATCGAAACAATACTTCAATGAATTTTAAATAGTACTTAAAAAATAAACACACACATATATATACAGTAGAACATCTTTTATCTGAAACTCTTTTAACCGAAACTCCTGATTAACCGAAATCCCTTCTTAAAGCTTTTTTTTTTTTTTTACTGTCACATTCCTTGTGTGCAAAATCCATTTTGAGAGCTTTTTTAAAAACTATCATATTCCTTGTGTACAAATGGTCTTTTCCGAACTACGATTACATATAAATATTTTCGATCCCCTTTCTTAGAGTTCCTTTGAATTTAACTTGAGCTCCCGTAAGCCGGGGAGTGGAACGAAGAAGACGAACAAATTAGCAGTTCTGAAGCTTTTGAATGTTTTGCATGGCTGGAGCAGCAGAAAGACTGTGGTACTGGTTAATTACTAATATTAAAAAAGTGATAGAGCTTCAAAGCAAAGGCAATCGAAACTGCGATAAACAAAACATTTTTTCAAACCCTTGTAAAGTGTACCTATGTAAAAGGTACTTAATTTCAAAATTAAAATTCAGGTAATTTATTCTTGTTTCTATTTTGCTACTGCTTTACTTTTATTAAGCACTTTACCATAATAAGAAATATTGCATATATTTCTCCTTAATCTTAAAATTGAAGCATTCTCGATTTTTCGAAAGCGGGTTGGTCCGAATTACTTCGGATAATCGAGGTTCTACGGCATAATTCTTTTTATGGGAATATATAAAAATCTGAAACATATTTTTTCTTAAAGCTGTTACTGTTATAAAATTACTTTATGATGAAATTAAGGCGTTTCAAATAATGCAATTTAAACTTAATATCGAAAACTGTTGCGTTTTAAAGAATATCTTACAAAAATAGTATCCGTATTCAAAATAATCCTATATTTTAAATAGATAAAATGAATATCAAGATAATTAGATTAGCTAAAAGAGTTATAAATTCTTTTTTCTATGATATGTCGTTTTGACGTCATTACGAAATTTCAATAAGCAGAATGTAAAAATATCTCTATAAAATATAACTTCTGCAGTCAGAATAAATTTGAAGAGAGATATACGCTGAGAATTTAAAATACGTTACTACATTTTTAAAAACCAGATTACTATTTGATGGCACTGCTATGACAAGATCTAAATGACATTTTAATGTATCACTGAAGAATATTATCACATAACTTACATTTACTAAAATAAATTATGTACAGTGTACGAAAACAGTATTTGTGAAATCTTATTTCTGGCCCGATGGATTGATGCAGATACCTTCGATAAAATCAATTTTTTTACTGGAGTTTACTGACAGTTTGTTCAATGAAATTTTCTTTATAATATTTTTGATTGATTTTAATAGGAGTTTCCATAAAAAAAATAAGTACAGTTTTTGCATCTGACGTTATGTCACTCGAAGCCATCACACTGGAGAACAGGAATTCTGCTTTTTCAGAATTTAGTGTCGCCCCTGATGAAAAAAAAATTACATATATATAAATATAGATACAGTGAATCCCGAACTTACACCTTTGGAATGGATCATTTTCTTTAGATGGACTAATGGCTTCTATTATTATGAAACAGCCATTATAAATGAAGTGTTAGGTGAAGATAAAAGAGCACAAAAAAAAAAAAAAAAAAAAAAATGGCCACTTTTTCCTCATTCTGACCAGAAAATCAGAGTTCTAACTTTTTACGGCTGCTCTTTCATCTTCACCTAACACTTCATTTATAATGGCTGTTTCATAATAATAGAAACCATCAGTCCATCAGAAGAAAATAACTCGGTTAAGCGGAGCTCGGATAGTTGGGACTCTACTGTACTTCAGTTTTAAGACTTAAAACACCCGATTTTATTTTATATAACGACGTCATCCGCATCCGCTGAAGAATTCCTCATTTACGACCCAGTCATAAACAACGTCTACAGAAAAGTACGCATATGACGTCACTATCGCTGAATAATATACACAAATCCAAAAAAAGAGAGATCGTTATTTAATAAATTCGACAAAAAAAAAAAAAAAAAAAAACAAGAAAAAAACACAGCTATTTAATGATTCATATGCCTTCATTTGTTTGTAACATTAATATACATATTTAAAATTAAATTTAGTTTCTAATAGCTCCCTGTTTTATCAGAAATCATTCATTTATATTTTTCAAACTAATACGTATTTTAATTACATTTTTTTTTTCAAATTTTATGGGAAAATGGCAACAGAAAGACATAATTGCTATTTCCTAACTATTTTTTCTTTACTTTTTACAGAAATGGAGTACTTGAGTTGCCAAAATTAAACAAATGTCGCTGAAAACTACAAAAAACATAATATCTCAAAAATAAATGGAGATGCAGTTTTCAAACAAATTGCATTTAAAAGTACTCCCCCCCCCCTTCACCCCCCAATACGACGATATAAAAATTAAAAATGTGCGATGCTTAGAAGTTTTAAAAATTGCTATAGGGTACTTAATCGTACAATGATTCATCTGCTTTGTTTTACGTCTGACTTATACAACGTGACGTTATTTTTTGGAGACGACACAAAATAAGCTGGGAGAAAGAAATAGCATCCGGGGGCTAAAAAGCGGTAAATGCATATAAGAAATGAGACGGAATCAACCTGAGGGCCATTCCGACCATCCTCGAACTGTTTTGTACCACTTTTCGGGCTCGGGCTCAGAGAAAAAACAGAATCCGATACAGGTTTTTATTCTTGGTGCTCATTTTGTGAAAAGTAAAAATTATTTTTGTGAATTTTATTAACCATTTGGAAAAATGGTTATTGTCCTCGTCAGGGTAGGGAATCAAAAGCATATCTGACGCTTTTTATTGGTTGAATCCGCATTTTATTCGTTTTCTGATTGGTTTATACTAGGGATGCATTGTGGCCTGCGATGGTTTAACGAGTGGCCCGCGATTATCGTCAATTTATAACTGGAAAAAATAACAATTTTTGTCCAAAAGTCTCAGGAAAAAATCGTGAATTTCGTCAATTTGCCGCGGGAAAACTTGAAAATTTTATCAGTCTGTTAAGAATCGGAAATTTCGTTGATCGGGTTCGGAAAAATCGCGAATTTCCTTGATCAGGTGCGGAAAAATAGTGAATTTTGTCGATGATGCACGGAAAAATCGCTAATTTTGTCGATCAGGCTCGGAAAAATCGCAAATTTCGTTGTCAGGCATGAAAAATCACGAATTATCTCGATGAAGCTTGAAAAAATTTTAAATTTCATTCATCAGTTGTGGAAAAATCGCGAGTTTCGTCAGTTTATCGCGAGAACAAATCGTGAAGTTCGTCAATTTGCCGTTTAAAAAAAATGCAAATATCGTCAGTGTCAGTTAAGAATTGCAAAATTCGTTGATCGCTCGCAGAAAAATCGCGAATCTCGTGGATCAGGTGCGGAAAAATCGGAAATTAAATCGTTCTTTCACGGAAAAATCGCTAGTTCTTCTCGATCGGGCTCCGAAAAATCACGAATTTCGTTGGTCGGGAACGAAAAAAATTGCGAATTTTGTTGATCAGGGGCAGAAAAATCGCAAATTGTATTGATCGGGCGTGGAAAAATACGAATTTCGTCGATTAGGAGCGGAAAGACAGCGAATTTCGTTGATCCGCTGTAGAAAAATCGCTAATTTTGTCGATCAGGTGCGGAAAAATCGCAAATTTCATTGATCGGGGACCGAAAAGTCACTAATTTCGTTGATGAGCAGCGTAAAAATCTCAAATTTTATTGATATGCTCCTCCTCCCCCCTTCGATTATAAAGTGCAGTTTTTTTTCGGCACCAGCCACTTTTATGCCTATGTTTGTTTTTTAGCACTTATAATAAAACAAAATTTACTTCCCCCAATAAAGTCAATAAATATTATCTCTCCTTCAAAATAATCCTTGTTGTATATACAAACGTAAACTGTTGATATATTCTTTTAACTGAATTGGATATGTTGACTGGATAGGGGAACTTAGAGGGGTGCCCCCCCCCCACCCCGAAATCATATTTTTTGTTTGATCGGCCACAGATCACCTCCCCGAAATAGAATTCTCTTCATCTTACTGATGTGGCCCTTGACAAACCAGGTATTTTTGTAAGTGGCCCTTCTCTTAAAAAGGTTGTGCACCCCTAGTCTATACAGTAATCTGTATTTCCCTTTACTTTCAATAGAGATGGATACTTCTGTTGCCACTATGACAAAAAAGTAATAAAAACTACAAATAAAAATTAATAACTCAGAAACAAATTGAGATACAGCTTTCAAACAAATTGCATTTAAAAGTACATTTTTTTCTCTATACGACGGTGTAAAAAGTAATATTGTGGGATGTTTAGAAGTTTAAGAATGAAATTTCATTTAAAATTGGTCGTCAAAGTTCTTGGAAATCTGACGCTGGAAAAGCCTTTTCCCGAACAGCCAATGAAATGCTTGGATAATACGTAAGTTTCAGGTGGATAATACGTAAGTTTCAGGAAATCTGACGATTCGCAGGCGATTTTTGTCGCTTGCAATTTTTACGTGTAATAACACTATTAATGTTTAATTCATGGCGTACGTAATGTATGATCAACTCCGTGCAATTTTTTATGTCTTAAATTTTAGTCTTCGAAAAAATCATTTTCCAAATGGTCGTTGTAATTTGTTAAATTGCTTTTTTTATATATATATTTTTATGAAAAATAACATTTTGAAACGAAAGTTGAAATCCATTTACTCAAATTCGAACCAAGCATTTATTAGCAAAAACTTCTTTAAATCCTCCAGCATAAAAAAATATATATATTGTATATATATATATATATATTTGTGAAAAATAACATTTTGAAACGAAAGTTGAAATCCATTTACTCAAACTCGAAGCAAGCATTTATTAACGAAAACTTCTTTAAATCCTCTAGTTTCAATTTTTTTTTTTTTTTGAGACCTGGTTTTATTGACAAATTACATATTTTAAAACAGTTTTTATGAAAAGACATTTTACGAAGGGGCCTGTTTTATTAAAAGAAATTTGTGAAGGGGCCCATTTTATTAAGTTTATTTTTGTGAAGGGGCTCATCTTATTAAATTTATTTTTGTGAAGGTGCCAATTTTATTAAATTTATTTTTGTGAAGGGGCCTATTTCACTAAATAGATTTTTGTGAAGGGGCCCTAAATAAGCCCCAAATTTTGCATGGATCGACCCCTGAAAAAATTATTTATTCACATTTTTTTTTTTTTTTTTTTTTTTAATTAAAAAAAACTTGCTATTTGAGAAACGAAATCTAAATTTCTTGAAGTGTTTTGCATTCTTTAAAAAATAAATTATTTTGGAGGGGAATTGAATTCTTATTTATTTTGAAATTTTTGTTTTAATATAATTGAAAAACAAAATTCCTGTCTTTTTATTATAGTTGTATATTTATATTATATTATAAAATAATAAAAATTGTTTGTTTTGCATTTTTTTAGTAATTAAAAATAGTAAATTCGTTATTATACAGGGTTGGCACGGTTTAAACCAATTGGTTCTTTTTTTTTTTTTGCCAAAAAAATCAATTGTTTTTTTTTAGAACAAATTTAATATAATATTTTCTCTTTTTTGTAATTTAAGTCTTTTAAATTATTGTTAGAAATAATTTCTACTTTTAACTCTTCATCTCAATAGTCAACATGAGACATAATGAGTCTAGGTCATGTTTCCATGCATGTAGAATGAAAATTAATATGTGCTGATGAACATGTCTGGTACTCTAAAGATTTATCTTAAAACATACAAAATTAGAAAAGATAAAAGCGATAAATAATTTTCAATATTTAGCATAAAATATTTTCATTTAAAAAATGCAGATTATTAACAGCTGTTAATAACAAAATCTTTAAGACTTTGTCAAGTTGTGAAAGAAAAATTTCTGGATTGGGTGAGATTATTCTTAAAGAATTTAAAAAAGTAACTTAAGATATGAAGTTGAATGACACGGCTTACAAAAACTGAATGCTAGTTATAGCATTTCAATAACACCAACCAAACTTTTTTGTTATTTGCTGAATCCAATGGTAAAAAACGTTGACTTGGACACATGGAGTTATCACTCAGAAAACAAAATAACCAGAAGTATTTGTATATTTAAAAAAAAATAATAATAACCACAGAATATTATATTATATTCATGAAATTGCATCAAATATTTATTGATTATTATATTATCAAGCAAAAGATTCTTCATACGATTATCAAGGTATCAATGTTTCACTATGTACAGCAGTTTATTCTTTGAACATACCACATAGCTGTTACTAATAAATATTGTTTAAATTAGAAATGATTTCAATTTTCTACTTAATTGACTCTAACAATTTAATTGAATATTTTCAAATGAAGTTATATATTACTTAGATAATAGCCCAATGTTTATTTTATCAAAAGATATACATCTGTATGCAATAGAAAACTATATATTAAAAAACCGGTTTAAACCAAAAAAACTTGTTTAAACCAAATAAACCGTTTTTTTTTTTTTTTTTTTAAATAAAAAAACCGGTTTTTTGCCAACCCTGCTATTATAATATTGCTATATAAATATTATAGAAACTTTGCCATCTAAACACATTTTCAAGGAAATGTAAACCACGAAGCGTTGTCATGAGGGAGTAATTAGAATTATGCAATTCCCATGTAAAGAGATTTTTTAAAGAGAAAATTAATCTTGAAAAAATTTAAAAATGTTATTAACAATTTTCTACTGTGTACTTTTGGTATCGGGATCGAGCTCGGAAAAAATTCTTATGGTTTATCTAATTTTGTGTTTAATCTGATATTTTTCAAGCTAATTTTTAATTTTCTCAAAGCAATCAATCGCCATGTTTGGTAATTTTGGCACTAATTATATACATTATTGAAACAAACAAATCCGCATTGTTGAGACAGATTTAAAAAAAAAAAATCATGCTTCAAAATTATTTAAGAATTCCTAAAAAGTCACAAAGCCTGTGCAACAGGTTTCAAACAAATTTATTTCGAAAGTACGTTCTTTCCCTCTTCGATGATGTAAAAGATGAAATTGCGAAATATTTAGAAGCGACCTATGAGCGATAAAAATAATGACCGTTTTTTGGAAGCCGTTCAAAATTGATTTATGCCTTTCAAAGGGCGACACAATAACCCGCATTGAAAGAAAGGGGAACTTTGCCACTAATAAACTTTAATTTGAATATAATTGATTGTAATTTACATCATTCATGAATAATGAATAGTTAAGGGTATACAGTCGTTTTAAATCCATTATTTTAAAACACCCTGTATTTTACTTCCTCTCTTTATTTTAGCTGATATGTGAAGGCGAGTTCCATTGATTAATTTTAAAAAAAATGTCATTTAGTTATATTACAATACTTATGGATTGAATAAAATGTTATCAGTATGATATTTGCTTGAAAATATTAATGCGAAAAGGTCTATAACCGAAAGAAAATATGAGATTTGTTAATGTAAAGAGATTATCAAAATCACTATTGTCTGTACAAGAATTACAATGTTAGCAAGTGATTGGCGAGTTAAACTGGTCATCACTAATTTGATAGGTTTTTCTATATTCAAAATAAAATAAATAAATGGATGAAGAATTGGAAGTGGAAGTATTATATTAATTTAATTTAATTTGCTTATACTTTATTAATTTAAATAAATCCAGTTTATTCACAATAAAAATATTTATAGCATTGCACAATAAAAGTATTATTTATAAATTACAAGTATTGTTTCAATGCTGTTTCCATGTATTTTATCCTTCCCAGAAAGCGGTTGCCTCTTAAAGTAGCTGTTTATTTTCCCATGCTGGTACCGTTTATCTTTTGTGATGAAACGGAAAGTCACCATGTGGAGTTTAGAAGTTTATCACTATTTTATGGACGTATTCCTTGAAAGACACCTGCTTTCTGTATAAGTAGAAACAAGTATCGTCTTAAAAACAACGATATTTTCCTTTAATATCGTTTACTGTATAACACCAGGGGAAAAAATAAAACATAATTCAGATATTTATAACGGAGACCGGCTAACTGCGCCTATGCCGACCCTTCTTTGCCTCCCCCTGTATGAACTGTGCTCGGCGTCGCGGGGAACGGATATCATTGTCTTTTACACTTATGGACACGAAGTGAGATCTTTTTTTGTTAGAAAGACTCCTTTTTGTTGCCGTTAATTCGCTAAATTGGGCGCTTTATCGATAATTTGGGCTATCAATAATGTTTTTTCTTCTCGCAAAACTTTTATACACATATAATATATATATGTGCATAATAAATTTTTTTGTTAATAATAACTATTAAATCAAAGAAAAATCGACATAAAAATGTATATCCGTTAATATAACATGCACAAATTAAAAAAAAAAGGAAATAAATAAAAGTATGATGATAAAAAATCCATATATAAATATATGTGGAGATTTCGCAAGCAACACCTGCATCAGACTGAGTGTCCCCGTATTTTCCGCTTCGAGATTAAAAAGGAAACGAGCCTTAACGAAGCTGTGTGAAGTGGAAATGCAGAAGAAGTAAAGAGAACGAAATGAGTTTTTTACGACGCAGGGTTTTGTTAAAAAAGAACAGAACATATTTCGGTGAAATAAGATTGAATATTTACACGACGTAAGAAAATCACAGAAATATTCAACGACGTCCTGAATTATAGACTTTAAGCTAATTAAAGAACGAGAAGAGTGTTTATATCTGTATTTTTTGTTTGTGTGTTCGTCTCAATAAATGTCAGTGTTCGTCCTAAAAGTGAGTTGTGAGTTATGTATGGAGTCTCACCCCAATAAATTGGTGTCAAAAGTGACAGTTAACCCACCAATATGATTAATTAGAGTTATTCATCCTACAGATTCAAGCCGGATATTATTCTAACGGTGAGTTCATTATTATTATTTTGATTATGAAGTTAGTTGAGATACCTGAACTGGAAGTTGCATTTAAAAACGAACGAACGCATAAAATTAAATTGCTGCATAAATTCCTATTTGATGCTGACGGTGATCGCTCTAATAGAAAGAGAATACGTGATTTTACTGGTTTCGGTTTTCAAACCGACAGCACCGAATTCAAAAATAAAATAACTAAAGTTCAAACTGATTTTTCATTAAATGATCTGATTACAGTGTGCAATCTACTTTGTATTGATAATGAGGGATCTTTAAACGATCTCGCAACCCGATTAGTTACATACCTTTCAGACTTGACCTTACTACAAAATAATGTTATACAAAATGAAAGTGACACTGACTCGGAACCCGAACTGCCTTCAAATAATATGACTTCAAGTAATAACACTGAATTATCAAATTTTGACAAACAACAGCAATTTCCAGTTTAAAGTTTTATGCCATCGTCTATGAATTTTACTGATATTGAAAGTGTAATACCTCCTTTCGATGGTAGTTCTTTTAGTGATATAAACGTATGGTTTAATAATTTTGAGGATGTTACTAATATGTTTAATTTATCTGACTTTCATAAATTCATATTTTGTAAAAGATCATCACGAGGAAAAGCCCAGTTATTAGCACAAACAGAATTTCATATCAATTCATATGACAAACTTAAACAACTCTTAATATCAGAATTTAGCACCACTTATAATTCTGCCGAGTTACATGATATATTAAATAAACGAAAATTGCAAGAAAATGAATCAACAGAAGAATATTTTCTTATCATGAAACAAATATGCTCGCGTGGTAAAATCGAGGATTCCGCATTAATGCAATACATCATAAACGGCATACCCGACCCCGTTTTCAGAAAATCAATGTTATATGGATGCCAATCCATTGTAGAATTCAAGCAAAAGCTCAAAATTTATGACAAAATTCGACATGACTTTGAGAACACTAAATTTCGTAAAGTCAAACCTGAAATGCCAGTGAAAGAGAAATCCTTTCGACCAAAATCTGATCTTTTTTGCTTTAATTGTGGTTTGTCGAATCATAAAAGTAGCCAATGCAGACATAAAGATAAAGGCCCTCGTTGTTTTAATTGTTCGAATTTTGGCCATAAATCGGCTCAATGTGATCAACCAAGGAGGCCTAGAGTTAAGTCAGAACCCTCCAATGTTTCCACTGTCACGTCGAACACTTTCATGACCAAACAAGTCATTATTTCGTCTGTAAATGTTACATCATTGGTAGACACAGGTAGTGAAAGAAGTTTACTAAAGGAAAGTATTTATCGCAAACTCCCTACAATTTCGAACCTTGAACATTCAACTATCACATTAACTGGATTAGGAAATACTATAATCAAACCCCTAGGTTTTTTCTCTACGAACATTATGATAGATGATTTTAATTATACAACTAATGTTTATGTAGTCCCAGATTATTCCATATCTTTTGATCTTATTATTGGTACAAATATCATTCAACAAAGTATTTTAACAATTTCTGGAAATAATATTTCGATGCAAAAAATCGAGAAAAATGACGATACGTCCAATAATTTTTTGATTAATATTGCTCATGTGTTAGACGATCTTAATCTTGATTTATCTCATATTACCGATGAAACAATACGTTCAAAAATTTCAGAACTTATTCAAAATTATTCTCCTAAAAAAATAAAGATAACTGATGTTAAATTATCAATTGATCTGGAAAACGAAGAACCTGTTACTTGTCCTCCCAGGCGCTTGGCGCAAATAGAGAAAAACTTCGTCGAAAAACAAATTTCTGAGTGGCTCGAAAAAGGAATTATTCGCAAAAGCACTAGTAATTTTTCATCACCTATTGTCCTAGTAAAAAAGAAAGATGGTTCATATAGATTGTGTGTTGACTATAGGAAGTTAAATTCTAAAACACATAAACAACGTTTTCCCCTCCCAGTAATTGATGATATTATTGATCAGTTGCATTCTGCAAAAGTATTTACTACTCTTGACCTTAAAAATGCTTTTTTTCATGTCGAAGTAGAAGAAAATAGTAGAAAATATACTTCTTTCGTAACACATTCTGGTCAATTTGAATTCTTATATATGAATTATGGCCTTAGCGATGCACCCTTAGTGTTTCAAAGATATATTTATAACGTTTTTCGAGACCTCATTAATGAAAAAGTACTTATTGTCTATATGGATGACTTCATAATACCAGCTGAAAACGAAGTCGAAGGACTCCAGAAATTACAACGCGTCCTTACAACTGCATCCGAATATGGTTTAGAACTGAATCTCAAAAAATGCCACTTTCTACAACGAGAAATTGATTTTTTGGGTTACCACATTAAAAATGGTCAACTGCACCCATCCCCCTTAAAAACTAAAGCTGTCCTTAATTTCCCAGAACCTAAAAGTATAAAAGATGTACATTCATTTGTCGGATTAACTTCATATTTTCGTAAATTCATTCAAGATTACTCTTTAATAGCTAAGCCTTTAACAGATCTTCTTAGAAAGGACACTAAATTTCACTTTGGCGACCAGCAACGAAATGCATTTAATCAGCTGAAACACATTCTTTCTTCAGGTCCTGTTTTAAGCATTTATAACCCTAGTAACGAAACAGAAGTTCACTGTGATGCATCTATTGACGGTTACGGAGCAGTCCTCCTTCAAAAGTCTTCTATTGACAATCAATTTCACCCTGTCTATTTTATGAGCAAAAAAACCACAGATGCCGAACGTAAATATTCGAGTTATGAATTAGAAGTTTTACCTGCCATAGAAGCCCTTAAAAAATTTCGCGTTTACATTCTAGGTGTTCCTTTCAAGATAGTCACAGATTGCAACGCATTCGCCCTTACTATGAATAAAAAAAATCTTTGCACCAAGATTGCTCGATGGGCTTTAATGTTAGCTGACTATAACTATACAATCGAACACAGACAAGGTACATGTGATGGAAATATTTTGTAATATATTATAATCCATAATATGGGCCGTTAATTAAAAGTAAAATTTAAATTGATGTTCTTTTTAGTTACAATGCGTTGTGTAGTATTGCAATAAGACCCTTCGTTCTTTGAGGTCAGCAATTGTAAAAAAAATAGAAATAAATGAAACTTCTTACTTGGATCGTGTAGTCTGTAAAATAAATGAAGAGGAGACTTGATAAGCATCAATCAATCTTTTATTTTATCTTGAAGGAGAGAAGAAAGGGCTTCCCGTTGGTCACCGTTCATAAATTAATTCTTGCCAATAAAAACATCTACTCCATTTGAAGATATATATTTCTTTAAAAAAATTAAAGTGCAGCATAAATCAAAAAAATATCCAGAAATAATTTAACAGGAGTTGTTAAAATCGCAGACATCGTTTACGCAAAAGCTTTTCATCGGATTCCACATTCATCGGCGGACACAGATCGGAGCCGAAGCCCGCGATCTTTTTTAAAACCAAAACTAAGTCATGACAGCTCTCCAACAAAACAGATTCTGATTTAAAATTAACGGAATTTTTAATTTATAGTAAGAATACGGGGACTTTAAAAGTTACTGAAAGAAAAGATTTAAATCTATTAGAGAATTTAAAATATTAGGTAATGTCTTAATAAACAAATCCAAAAGAAAACATTTAAAAAGCTTTATTTTAATTTGCCCCACACACGGCGAATAGACACACCTCCAAAAGATAGCCACCCATTCAATGCATATGCCGTGAGAGGTTTGCTCCGATGACATGGGCGTAACCAGGGGGGGTGCCCTGGGTGCCCGGGCACCCCCCCCCCCCCCCGCTCACGCAGATTCAAGCGGAATTTTTAAATCCAAGTAAAATAATCAAAATTCATCAAAAAAGAATAAATGAAAGCAAGGTCAAAAAAAACAATGAACTATTTTTATTTTTCATATATTATCACTCCTGTAGAACACAATAATAACTTCCCAAGTTTTATGATACAATAACTAATAATTAATATTTTCACATTACATTTGTACTCATTCATCAATATTTTATAAAGTAGAGTATTTTAGGGTGTCAAATGATAGGTACGCAGGCGCCAGACACTACTGGCGCGCCCCTGAGCTAACATTTGCAAGGCGCCAGTGCATTGTATGTTCACACTAACGATAGACTCTTTTATTTATTTTTTTTTTTACTGAGGGAATTTGAGGAAAACAGAAACATTCCCATTTACTTATGGAAACTATGCTTAATTATTTTTTATCTTTTAAGTTAAAAAAAAAAAAGACGCAACAAAGTAGTAAGTTTTAAAGCCATAATCTTATTAGTATTTTCGAGAAGAGAGAAATTTGTTGTTTTATTCAGTTTTCCTTCTCTTGTGCTTGCATCATTCCGAAATAGGCAAAAGGAAAATTATATTTAATTTATAAATATACGTTGAATTTTATCATGTGTATTTAAAAAATATGGGACTGCCTGAAAAGAGAAAACAAGCTTTAGAAAAATCTGCAAAAAAGTGCCAGAAAATTGCGGATGTTTTCAAACAGGAAATAACTGTCCAACATGATGTCAAATCTTCAGAAGACACAGTCACCAAAGAAAGTAAGAATAGTTTAAACTCTCTTAAAGCTGTTCTCAAATTACCTGCTCAACAAACGCGAAACTTTCTGATACATTTTATCACTTATTTTTAAACATAAAGGCACAAAATTGGCAGGCTTGTCTATTGAAGCTATTTGAAATTGAATTGCGTATTGCATTTTTTGATAAATAAAATACTTATCGAATTATATGGAATTTTGTCACGTGGCGGCAGGTTTTTCTCTTTTCTGTCGCTTTCACGCCGAATTTTTTTTTCAAAGCACCAACTTTAATAATATTTTTGAAAATTGCATTTACACAATATGGAAAACGTTTTTCGATTAGAATGTTTCTGAATAACAACACCTGCCAGTTTCATGCAAGAATTAAAAAAAAATTGTGTCGATGCATTTTCCAAAAAAATAAATAAATAAAAAATGTGTCAGAAAGCAACCCTTTTGGATTTGTGAACAGCTTTAAAATGAATTTTGAAAAAATAAATTGAAATATTTTAATTCAGCATTTTAATTCAGCTACAGCGGTCTGCGATAACTTTATATGTACAGTAGAGCGCCGATTATCTGGACCGGAAGGGACCGAGGCCGATCTGGTTAATGAAAAATCCGGATAATTGGACAACTTTAAAAAACTGCTATAGCAATGTTTTTTAGATAACTTCCCTTCACACTTTTTCTAGGCTTAGGATTAGCAATTCTAATAGCGTGCATTTTAGAATATTACAAATGGCGTGTTTAGAAGGTTTTTTTTTTAACTTTATATATATATATATATATATATACATACATGCATCCACTGTACAGTACATAACAATTTTTTGACCCCCTTCAGAGATTCTGAAGATAAAGAGCGATTCTCCTAAAATAAAATATGCATACCTTGATCGATCCGGTTAATTGGACTATCCAGTTAATCGGAGTCTGGATAATCAGCGCTCTACTGTATATGCTATTTATAAATATGTTTTATTCTTATTTTCTTTTTCTACCCATTCAAATCCTTTCTAAATGTAAATTTAAAGCATTAAAATTTAATTTTAAAAACTAATTTTAGCCGTATCTTCTGAAAGGATAACGTTTCTCGAATTTTTTTTTTTTTCATTTCCCAGTACAAAAAAAGAATAAATACGAAAATAGGAATAAATAAGAATAAATTTACATTCAAGATTTATAAATAAATAAAATATTTTTTTATCTAACACATTAAAAAAAATTAATAATTTTTCAAGAAAAAAAATATTTTATTGTGAATAATTTTTACTGACAACTTTTACAATTTTCTCTCTAAAAAAAAAAATAATAATCTTGAGAAAAATTTCATGAATATATAACTAAAAATAATTGTATGAAGTCTAATAACTACATCTTGTATAGAAATTTTGACAAATTCTAAAGTGTAAAATATTTCATTACGTGGGGAGGGGGGAGGGAGTAAATATGGTATTTTCGAGATTTTTGTGTCCCACTGACCCACTCTGCCTCTTTAAAGATTTCGTTAATAATCTTTCTTAATTTGTAATTATGAGCAATGTATGTAATATTTATATGACACTAATGATTAGTTATATTTTAAAATAAAAGTCCAATTACCATATCATAAAGTTATTATGGACGCTGGCAAAGAGGGCAGGGAAATATTGTTCTTTTCAAGTGGCTTAAAATGACTAAACAAAAGAATTGAGGAACTGGGGTTATTTTGCCAAATGAGCAGAGCCCCCTAAAACTCCCATATAAGTAAATTTTTAGTTATGTTTTTTTCTTACATTCTTGTTCTTGTCTTTAGAATTGTTCTTAACCCTCTTGTTCTCCATGGGTCTATATGACCAGAAATACAATTCAATTGCTCATAACTTTTTTACTAAAAATTGTTTTTATTCAAAATTTATCGTTTAAAATTGGTATGTAACCACGAAACTCATCATATTTTGAGCAAAAACAATCTTTAGAAAAAATTTATAAGCAATTAAATTTCCTTTCGGTTCATATAGAATATAGACGCAACGAGAATAGAAGGGTTAAGCGGTAGGTTAAGCGGAAAAAAAGGAAACTATTTCAATTCTTGATTTTATAAAAAGTTGGTATAAGTATACTTTTGGAATTTTTATATTCTTTGTTTGTTACATTTATCTATTGTTTTTTATGTCAATTTCTTTAAAATTTCTGTTGACGAAATTTCTTGGTTTATATGTTCATATTCTGTATCAAAAAAATGCTGCGGATTACATGCATTTTTTCCAAAACTTTGGCTTGCCACTACATGAATTTCGTCCTACCGACGCTGTTGAAAGATATGAATTATTAGAAATGCACCTAGATATAAAATTTTATTAAAAGTTTCATGAAAATGCATAATACACTTTTAAATGAAACAGTATATATATTATTTCAAATTATAAAAAAATAATTTATGAAGGCATAGCTGATAAAATATTTTGACAGAAGAGGAAAAATTTTACATGTGGCTTCTGATAGGTTAGCTCTTTGATGTATGGGTTACTGATGTAGTTACAAAAAAAGTCTTATGTTGCAGTTTTTTTGGAAATAAATTCAAACTTTAATTTCATATATGTTCAACGTTCTGATTCTTAATCATGACGTAAATCTGAATCTCTTTGCATCTTCCCGTAATCTCTTCCGAGCAAGGTTTCCAATGTGTCCAAAATTACCGGTTTATTCCTCCACAAGTTTCTAGATTTATTACGCTTCAAAATTAATGAAATTTTTGCATTGCAGGTTATTATTTTATTCCAGTCTTTAAAGTTCCTTACATTATCTGTCTACTTTTCTTTTTAAAGGTTCTCAAAATGAAGTACTCTTAGAGAATTCTAATTGCAATGCTTCCTCGTCAACTTGCGATTTTGAAAATCAGAATGTTTGTGAAATGACAGATAATGATATAGGATATATTTTAGCTGAAAATAAACTTCCCATTATGTCTGATAATGAAAAATATAATATATTAGTTAATCACTTTCTGCCACATAGATCATTTCTTTTCCCAAAAACGGAAATGCGAGATGGTAAAAAAAGTTTTCAGTATGAATGGCTGAATATATATCAATGGATGGTATATAGTAAAAGTGAAAATGGGGCATTTTGCTTACCCTGTAGCCTATTCGCTAAAAATCGGGAAGTGAAAAAGAGTTTTGTAAATACTCCATTCCTAAATTGGACAAAGATGAAAGAAAAAGCAAACTGCCACCAGCAGAATGATTATCATTCAGATTCTGTTTTAGAAGCAAGCAACTTTCTTCAAAGCAGAAAGTTTCCGGAAAATTGTATTGATGTACGCCTTGACCGCCAAAAAAATCTTAATATAGGAAAAAACCAGGAAATTTTGAAACATATAATTCAAGGGATTATTTACTGTAGTAAGCAGGGCATAGCACTGAGAGGTCATCGTGAAAATTTGGAAGGCAATGGAAATCCGGGAAATTTCTTGGCAATGTTGAAGGTGATAGCTTCATATAATAACGATTTTAGAGAACATTTGAAGTCTCCTGCAATGAGGAATGCTACGTATATTTCCCCAAAAATTCAAAATGAATTAATTGACATAATTGCACATCAAATAATACAAAAGAAGATAATTGAAGAAATTAAAGAAGCTAAATTTTTTTCTGTCATAGCTGATGAAGTAACTTCTCACAATGTTGAAATTTTATCGTTTTGTGTAAGATTTATTGACCGCGCTAAAAATGTTAGAGAAGAATTTTTAGAATTTCTACAAATTGATCGTATCACGGGGGAATTTATCGCCCAAAAAATTATGCAAATTATCGACAAATTAGGGCTTGATATAAAAAATGTAGTAGGGCAAAGTTATGATGGTGCTGCAAATATGGCTTCGGAAAGAGTTGGGGTTCAAGCAAGAATTAAAACACACGCCCCCAAAGCTGTATATGTGCACTGTAACTCGCACTGTTTAAATCTTGTTATCGCACAGACAAGTAGAATAATGGAAGTGAGAAATATGTTTGATAGATTAAAAGATGTATGCCTTTTCTTTTTAAATAGCCCGAAATGAGAGGGCCTTCTTTTAGAAATTGCCAAGCAAGATACTGAAAATGAGATAGGTAGAAGGAAAATTTTGTTAGATCTCTGCAGAACAAGATGGGCTATGAGGCACAAGGCATAACAACATTTATATCAGAACTACAGTTACATCGTAGAAACACTCGAAAGCATTGTTTATGGAGGAGAATCTGAAAAATACTTTGATACACCATGGAGCGCTCAATGTAAACGCGATGCTCTGGCAATATTGAATTCCATAACATCTTTTCCATTCTTAATAACCTTTATTACTTCTTATCAGTATTTGTCTCATTTAGAAGGCATTACTGTTAAGTTACAGGGCCGATCAATGGATATTGTTGAAGCATATCGAATGGTAAAAGTCATTATTGCCTTATATGCCACAGAAAGAAATTCAGTTGATGAAGGCTTTGAATATATTTATGAGAAAGCAATTTCCATGGGAAAAAAAAACATAGCATCGAGCCTTCAGTTCCACGAATTTCGAAGAAACAGGTATATAGAAGCAATATCGAATGCGATTCAATTTTAAATCATTACAAGATAAATTTAGCAATACCGTTTCTGGATTGCGTTATTACAAATTTAAAATCAAGATTCTCAAGATTGGAGGAAAAAGCAATCTCACTTTTATCAGTTTTGCCACCTGTTTTCTTAAAAGACAAAGAGGAACTTGAAGAGATTGAAAAAAATTATCATAATGAACTTCCGAGTCCAGAACTTTTAGTTCAAGAAATGAAGCGATGGAAAGCCCATTTTCAATCTTATTCCGAAGAGGATATTCCAAAAACACCTGCTGCAGCGTTAAAATGCATAGATGAATGTTTCTATGCAAATATCAGTGTCTTACTTCGAATTGCAGCAACTTTACCAGTAACTTCTTGTGAATGCGAACGTTCAGCCAGTAGTTTGAGAAAACTAGATGATTACAATAGAGCTACGATGACAGATGAAAGAAAAAGCTCATTAGCTCTCATTCATATCCATTATGATGAAAACATTTCAATTGATGAACTAACTGACATATTTTCTCGATTACATCCGAGAAAATTACAGCTGGAGAACATGCTAAATGATTAAAAGTACATATGTCCCCATACACATATAAATTTAAGCTTTTAAAATAGACTATGGACAAAATATTTTTTTTTTTAATTATTCTATGTTTTTAATATTTAGTATTTATAATAAGAAATTTAATGGGTTTTTTCCCCTCAAATGAAAATATCATACAGACAGGCTCTGTTTTAATCAGTAGCCTTCTTTTTTGTAAGGCAATTTTCTGTAGATATGATTTTAAAATGTGACTATTGTATTTCAAAATGTTTCTCTATTATTCATCTATCTGTTCAGTACTTGGCCATTATGCTACAAAATACTATATATTTTTTACAATGCACATAATACATAGACAGGTTTATTATGTTTACATTTTTTGTATTATCTATTTATTTTATTCAATAATCATAAAATGTGAATTTTCAGCAAGGAAATTTTTTGTAAAATTAGATGTTGCATTATTTTTTATTCATTTTTTACGGTAAAAATTCATTAGCATGTCATGTGATTAAAATATGGATAACTTGATTTTTAATTTAATTTTTCAATTATTTATACACCAATAGATTGAATTGTATTTTTCCCATGTTTTTATTGCATAGAAATGTTCTCTAACTTTTTATTGGTACTAATGCAAGCTAATTTCGTATGATTATTTTTTCCAATCTGTAATATTTTTGTTTTACTTGTAATCAACTTTCCAGTTCTTACATTCTTTAAATATTAACTATAAAAAATATGCTTAATTATAATGGAATTTTTCTTTTAATAGTTTAAATTCTATATTTTTTTCTTTGACACAAATTCAAATATTTCGCTTTCATTATTATTATTTAAATTTAAGAATATTTTCGTAATAATTCATTATAAGAGAGAAAAAAATCCCTACTTGCATGTTATATTATCAAAATACGTGTATCTTGTGTGATCAGTATGGAATAAATTATTAATTTAGTTCTGTTTTATATTAGTTTACTTAATTATTCAGTTAATTTACTACCATTACATGTAGAAAATAACCTTGATTCATTTCGCAACAAAATGGTAATACTTTATCAATCGCAACACATGAGTAGAAATGCAGTAACTCTATTTGACACCCGGTGCAAGATTTTTGTATAATTTTTTTGCTTACTGCTGATGCTTAAATAGCTGTAACTGAAACCATCAATGGCACGCCTATCGGACATGGTACCTGATTACGAAACACCAGCAGCAATACCTTTATTGCGTCACTGAATCTGAGTTTATAATGAGGTTTTACCCTAAAACCTGACTATAATACTTTAACTGTTTTATTTATTGTGACATTTATTATTATATTCATAATTATTATACTGCTGGTTTATGCATTCATGTATGCAGGCACAGACACACACACACACACACACACACACGTATGTATGTGTCTGTTTTCAGTTCCGTTACCTGTTTCAAATAAAAATCTGGGCACCCCCCCCCCCCCACGTAAAATGCTGGTTACGCCTATGGATGACGTCATCACAATCGTACAAAGTTCAAAGGAGAAGCATCCCATGCCAGGGGCAGCCGAACGTCAGCGAACTTGCCGATGTGCGGTGAAGCGAAACCGCCCGCGCAAAAATAAATATGGATTTAAGCTTAAAGAACATCGATGTATAAGGCCAATAGAAATAAACAGTAACATAATTTAAACACTGTGAGATTTCATCTCACAATACCCCCATTTACCGAGTAAAATTTTGGCAGAGCAAGTGATGTAAAAGGTAAATGAAATAAAAACCTTTTACAGAAACGGGATGACAAAATTTTGAATGCCAAAGACAGAGAAAAAAAGATAAAATATTAAAGTAAAGCCAAAAGTTAAACTGCTGCAAATAAAATTTAGTGGTGACCAAAAGGGAAGAGAGAAGAAAAAGAAATTACATCAAAAGTATACATAGTCAAAAAGTATACATAAAAAATGCCAAATCTTCCATTTATGGCAATTGCAGATGATGTCATAAACTTATCTTCACAAATACTTAAGTACAAATGCTAAAGAAAATGAATTAGCATATATAAAATCTTATGTATTACTTAAGTAAAAATGCTAAACAAAATCGGAATTAGCATATATAAAATGAGAATTGGCATATATAAAATGAAAATTAGCATATGTAAAATGAGCTCATTATCAAACATTTAATTAAATTGATATACCATGTAAGAAAAGTTGCATTTTACAAGCAACAAAGATCAAAATAACTTTAGTATTTGATCACAGCCTAGGACTTATAACTTATAAAATAGAGCATTTACTTTTTTAATTACTCTAAACTGGCCATACATAAAAAATATCTTTAGTAACATTTTCACAATATGATATTCATCATTTTTTTTTATTATTATTCAATTTAGTACTAAATATTTTGACTTCAAACAACCAGCTGTATTCCACACGAACAAGTAGCCAAATCGTGCACTAAATGACCACTCACATGTAAAACACAGATAGTTAAAGTAGTTGCAACAATATATATATATGAGAGAGAGACATGTCTGAAAGGAATTAAGTGTTTTACTGCTGAAACATATACTTTTACTATTTTCCATTTAGACCCTGAAAATATGCATTGCAAAAGTAATATATCAACAAACACCAATACTTTTTGTATTATTTACTCATCAAAAATTTTCAAAGTATATACTATTCTTTAAAATATGAGACATCACTTAATACAATTTTTAAATATGCATAAAGATAAACTCATAAATTTATAGATAAACAGAGAAACCGAGAAACCATGGTTTTAAGAATAAGTAAGTATTTGGTTGAGTGGGTGGGGATCCCCAGAATAAATAAATGCTTTCATATACAATGAAAGATTTAAAAAAATTGACACTATCATGGGAAATTTAAATTTTTAAGTGTACCATAATATAAATCATTTACATAAAATATTTCATGCAGAAAAATCAAGAGAATTATGTAAAAAATATACTATTATCTACAATCATAGAACAATATACACTGTGACTACTCATGTTTTACTCAAGATTTCAGGTGGCTTGGATTTTCCCTAAACAAGGCTCCTGACACCTTGTGCAAAAAGAAAAAAAATAACTATATACACTAAATAGCACAATATACCATCCCATAACTGCAAAAACAACAGCAATGTCCTTCTTTACAGATCCTTGAATCTTTAGCGTTATAAACACAATTTAAAGTTTGCATGAAAAATAAATAAATGTTATGAGAGTGTTCAAAAACAAGCTGACAGTTTTGGCACACAAAAAAAAGACATCAGTTATGTGTATTGTTGCAAAGGTGTAAACATTGTGTTTACCATGTAGAAACAAACGCACATCTCTAGATGACATACACAAAAAGGCAACATCAACTTAACAGTTGAATAGGCATTATACAGGAACACTGGACGAGAACCTTTTTTTTTTTTTTTTTTTTTTGCGACAACACAACATCTGTGTGCTTCACTTCCTTTGAAGCTAATCATTAACTTTCAGTAATCACTATTTTGGACACACTAAAAGGATGAATTATAGAGCACTGAAGATGATAAAATGATGTTGTATTTGATGAGAATTGATGATGTATTCACACACACATCTTGAGAAAAAAAAGAGACATAAGTAGGTAGGTGATGATATCAATAAGCACTTTTTCTTTAAATTTCTTAGTAATTTTGAA
This sequence comes from Maratus speciosus, assembly GCA_963932465.1. NCBI lineage: Eukaryota > Metazoa > Arthropoda > Arachnida > Araneae > Salticidae > Maratus > Maratus speciosus. The sequence goes on along the minus strand of OZ010790.1, from coordinate 362,836,696 downwards.
GATTCATCAAGGAACACTTCTATATCAAAAGGCGCTGTTAAATAGTTACTAAGAACTGTGCTTTTCTTTTCGTGTAATCTTGTACAGAAATTGATTTGATGCTTAAAAAATTTTTAATTTCTTCATTAATAATAAATCTTCAGAATTCATTCAATTAATTACTTGTGTAAAAATGTGAGGCATATGACAACATAAAAATTTAGAGACTTTGGGTATATTCACAAATGAAAACAAAGGCACAATAAAATTTTTGAAATATGGGGAATTTAGACAGAAAATAAATTGATCTTGAGAATTCCTGAATCAAAATACAACTCTTGTAATTGCAGGTATATGTAAGACTCAATATTGAGAGTAACTAATTTTATAATATTTCATAAATTTTCTTGATTTAGCAAAAAAAAATAGCAACACTGACTTATAGGAGCAGACAAGTCAACCAATCCACTTAGTAAGGATAATTTACATCTCACAAGAGAAAAGGCAAACCAACAAAACTTCCATAATCAGGTCTTGTGACAGCTATTACTTGAGAAAACATTTGAGATTACTCGTAAATCTTATTTAGCTTTAAAGACAAACAACGAAGATATTGAATTGAATCAGACATTGTAAGGATAAATGACTCAAACATGACATGACCCCTTTCAATAATCACTTCAGCGTTGAAAATGAAGCATAAATTTAAAAGTTATTGTTATAAAACAATGAGTTGAGCAGGTAAGTATAGTATTAATATATTTATCTTCTATCATCAAACAAGGAAAATACTAGAGAAGAGGTCAGCACAAATGGATACAACTCATCAGTGAATGGCCAACTTCATCATGTAAGAAACTGTTGAGAATGAAGCAAAGTTTTTTTGCAGGTGAGTGAGTATATTTTTTTTTTAACAGGTTGGAAGAGAAACTCTTAGAGCAGCACATGTAAAGAGACAGTCTTTAAATATGCGAAACAGCAGTGACACACAGTTAAAATTATTGCAGAGAAATACTGACAATATGAGAACTTATTTTAAAAGCTGTATAAAACCATAAGACTTTTTAAATAGATGATGTAAAATAATTTCAAGAATATAACTGTAACAGGAATGAAGTAGCCCCATGCCTACTTCTTCTCAAGAGTAAAAAAATAATGCGGCTTTCATTCTTTTCTGAGAGCAACATGAGAATCTTGTCTGTTGAAAACTGTCATAGTCTGCACATACGATGAAGTGGAAAGGTCTCAATTTCAAAATTATAACTTGCCATAAGAATATATTTAAAAAAATGAAGCAACAAGAATTTTTCAAATATAAAATTTCGTCAGCTGAGAGTGCTTTTAGAAACAACATGAGAACAGTTGTATAATAAATGTGAAAATATTCTTAAATGCATTACATTCTTAATTTGTAAATTGCAGATTATCTTTGCACTAAGCCAAACTGTATGATTATAATAGAACATCACAGTCCAGATGGCATAAGAATAAATCTATGGACAAATTCTTGTATTCAAATTATTGTTAAACAAAAAATCTTGATTTGAAATTTGTAGAATAGAAGCATAGAAATCTCTAAGAATGTTATATAGGATATTTGCAACTACTAACTTCTGTGAAGAATTTCAGCTTCAGAATAATAAGTATAACATAAGAATAAAATTTCTCAGTACCAATAATCATAATTTCAAAAATAATACTTCTTATAAATATATATAGAATTTACAAATTTGTTGTAATTTAATAGTGCCATAAAAATTTAATTTAAAAACCCAAAGTCATAGCCTCTTAAAATATGAAATATGTTCTTGAGAACAATTTTATTATTTCAAACTCATTAGAATTTATCTAAGAACAATATATAATTCATTTCAAAAATATATATATATCAAATAATCATTCTTTAAAAAAAAAATATGTTCTCTAATAATTCATTACAAATAAAAGAATATGTAGATGAAATTCTTTCAAATAAAACTATTTAAATGGAATAATAATTATGCATCATCAAAAATATGACTATTCTTCAATAGGAAATTGATCTTAATTTAAATAATTGTTTAAAAAAATATGGGAAACTTAGTAAAATATATTATATTCTTCAAGTTGGAGCAGAACAATATTCATTCTATAATTATAAAATCTAATTCTTCAAAATAGAAAAAAATCTATGCAAGAAATTTTTTGAGAACAGAAACTTCCAATACTAAAAAAATATTGTCATATGTAGTTATGCAAAAATTCTTGCATAAAATATTCCATATTTCTTAAAAAAATCACTATAAGAACAAATCTTGAATACTATTGAACACATCAAAAAATTTTCAAAAGTTATTCTGAGAACAAAAGTTCTAAAATATTACGATTTTCTTCAAATCAATCAAAATTTTTCTTCAGAACCACTGTTTTTGCGGCACCAAATGTGATGGAAATATTTTGTAATATATTATAATCCATAATATGGGCCGTTAATTAAAAGTAAAATTTAAATTGATGTTCTTTTTAGTTACAATGCGTTGTGTAGTATTGCAATAAGACCCTTCGTTCTTTGAGGTCAGCAATTGTAAAAAAAATAGAAATAAATGAAACTTCTTACTTGGATCGTGTAGTCTGTAAAATAAATGAAGAGGAGACTTGATAAGCATCAATCAATCTTTTATTTTATCTTGAAGGAGAGAAGAAAGGGCTTCCCGTTGGTCACCGTTCATAAATTAATTCTTGCCAATAAAAACATCTACTCCATTTGAAGATATATATTTCTTTAAAAAAATTAAAGTGCAGCATAAATCAAAAAAATATCCAGAAATAATTTAACAGGAGTTGTTAAAATCGCAGACATCGTTTACGCAAAAGCTTTTCATCGGATTCCACATTCATCGGCGGACACAGATCGGAGCCGAAGCCCGCGATCTTTTTTAAAACCAAAACTAAGTCATGACAGCTCTCCAACAAAACAGATTCTGATTTAAAATTAACGGAATTTTTAATTTATAGTAAGAATACGGGGACTTCAAAAGTTACTGAAAGAAAAGATTTAAATCTATTAGAGAATTTAAAATATTAGGTAATGTCTTAATAAACAAATCCAAAAGAAAACATTTAAAAAGCTTTATTTTAATTTGCCCCACACACGGCGAATAGACACACCTCCAAAAGATAGCCACCCATTCAATGCATATGCCGTGAGAGGTTTGCTCCGATGACGTCATCACAATCGTACAAAGTTCAAAGGAGAAGCATCCCATGCCAGGGGCAGCCGAACGTCAGCGAACTTGCCGATGTGCGGTGAAGCGAAACCGCCCGCGCAAAAATAAATATGGATTTAAGCTTAAAGAACATCGATGTATAAGGCCAATAGAAATAAACAGTAACATAATTTAAACACTGTGAGATTTCATCTCACAGTACACGCATGCGCCATGTCGACGCTTTAAGTAGAAATCCAATATGTATGATCATTCAAGATAGTTTTACTACCAAAATCATACAATCACAGAACACTGACGAACATATACAGGCCATCAAAGAAATTTTGAAAACAAAGCCATATGACAACTATTTCCTTAAAAAAACGTTCTCTATAAAAATCATAAAGGTCCTGCATTTACAAGCAAAGAATTTGCTGATTATTGTCAAGATGAAAATATAAAGCACGAGACAGTTACAACTGGCCTTCCCCGTGCCAATGGTCAAGTAGAGCGACTTAATTCCACCATAATTTCTGTAATCTCTAAAATGTCCAAAGACGAACCGACCAAATGGTTTAAACATGTTCCTAAAGTTCAACAAGTCATTAATTCAACTTACCAAAGAAGCATTAAGAGAACACCGTTTGAAATATTATTTGGTACAAAAATGAAACAGAAAAAAGATGTACAAATTATTGACCTCTTAAACAGTGCAGTCGAAGAACAATTTATGAAAGACAGAGAAGAGCTCCGTAAAGAAGCCAAGAAGAATATTCTGGAAATTCAACAAGAAAACCGCAAGCACCGCATTTACGACGTAAGAAACCCCGTAAGTACAAGCTTGGTGACCTTGTAGCAATTAAGAGAACCCAGCAAGGACCAGGTTTAAAGTTGAAATCTAAATTCTTAGGTCCGTATAAAGTAATCAAAGTGAAGTCTAACGACACCTACGACGTAACGAAAATCTCATCAACTGAAGGACCGATAAATACTAGCTCCTGTGCTGAATACATGAAACCTTGGCCTGACGAAAACTGAAACTTAAAAAAAAAAAAAAAAAAAAAAAAAAAAAAAAAAAAAAAATTAAATCTTTTCTTTCTGTGTCCTATAAACATTTTACAAGTCACTGCTTTCAAAGAAATCTCTATACGATGTTACGCTACTTCAACTATGATGTGCAGATTAATTTTTTTTTTCTTTTCCCCTAAGAACAGTTACTGGTTTTTGTTTTTGTTTTTCAGATTCTATTTTACCACATGTCGCTGCGGCAGCTCCAGATGTCAGGACGGCCGCTTGTGGAGATTTCGCAAGCAACACCTGCATCAGACTGAGTGTCCCCGTATTTTCCGCTTCGAGATTAAAAAGGAAACGAGCCTTAACGAAGCTGTGTGAAGTGGAAATGCAGAAGAAGTAAAGAGAACGAAATGAGTTTTTTACGACGCAGGGTTTTGTTAAAAAAGAACAGAACATATTTCGGTGAAATAAGATTGAATATTTACACAACGTAAGAAAATCTCGGAAATATTCAACGACGTCCTGAATTATAGACTTTAAGCTAATTAAAGAACGAGAAGAGTGTTTATATCTGTATTTTTTGTTTGTGTGTTCGTCTCAATAAATGTCAGTGTTCGTCCTAAAAGTGAGTTGTGAGTTATGTATGGAGTCTCACCCCCATATATATATCTATACAAGAAATTTAAACATTGGAGAATTTTTTTAAACTACTTTAAAAGAGAAAATTTTATGAAGAAATAACTCTTGTTAGCTAATATTTTCGTCAGGTTTAAACTAATTCCTCGTTGATGTGCCTTTGGATGTTTCATTCTAAGATTCTCCAAGAACCCCAAATATATGAGATATTAACATTTATATATAGATATTTCGCATTTCAATTAATATGCTAGAAATAATTTTCACCTTAAAATTTTCTCTGTATTTTGAAAGAAAGATGCTGGGGAAAAAAGAACAACATTCTAAACAGAAGGATATTCTTGCTGGTGAAATATTCCTATGAACACTAATTAGTACTTTATTGCTCTTAATATTATTATTTTTACTATTATTATTATTAACTTGCTTGGAACTATAGTATATAAATATTGATCTATTATTTTCTTTCAAAAACTTAATTATTTTTTCAAATTCTAAATTTTAAAATTCCAAAGCGGTTGCACGATGTTTTATAACTGAAACTTAAATATGTATTACTTGATCAAATTTAATTTTTACTAAATATATAATTCTTATAATCATGCACGCACGATTCTCTTCTGCACATGCACATGCTTATAAATTAATAATAATAAGAAGAAGAGCATTAAATTCTCATCAATTCAAAACTGAGAATTGCGTTATCATTTGAAAAACATACATCCAAAAGTGGGTAAAGAAACTTAATTTTTTAAGTTGTACCGCAACACAAATTTTTATGAAACATTGTCTGATTCACTTTTATACCTCAAGGAATAAAATTAACAGGTCTACTGAAGCGATTTTTAATTGAATAGCGTTTTCCATTTTCAGATAAATAAATTACTTCTAGAGTTATAAGCCATTCTTGTTACATGACGACAAATTTTTCTTCTTTCTCGCACTGCTGCGTCGTGAATTTGTTCAAAACGCAAAATTTTACAGTATTTTCTGTAAAATCCTTTGTTCGTACCATAAAATGGTAAAGTCATTTCGATTACATAGTTTCTTAATAAGAACACCTTCTAGTTTAATGTGTTTTCGAGCAAAAATGAATTCAGCAATGTGTCAGGAAATAGCTTCTTTGAATTTGAGAGTAGCTTCAAGACTGTTTTCAAATCCAAACTGATTACTTTCCAGAATTCATATTTGCACTGCAAATAGAGGCGTCTTAAATTCAAACAGATATGTGACTGAAAAAGCAATTAAGACACTTAAACGTCTGAAAATAAAATTTCAGACGTGATAGATGTCTAAATTTAAGACACATAAACGTCTTATTATGATCATGACATAAATGAACTGAAAAAAATGTTAGAATTATGATTATATGTCTGAATTTAAGACACTTGCAATTTTAGACATTTCAGAAATTCAGCCATTTGAACCACTCACCAAGTAAAATGAACTGAAGTGAGTAGATTTGTTTGTTGTTGCAAGCATGAACGGTGCGCGAGAAGAACGCGACCGGATTTGATTATTGCTGATTTGGCGGGCAACGGCTTTTACTCAACGGATTAGCGAATTTGAATTAAAGTATCTCAGTACAGTTAATTTGTCTGAAGTGTTAAAATTGCTTTTAAATTTATCAACATTTGATAAATTATTTGAAAGTGTGACGATATATTTTTCCTCAATCCGAAATCTCTATAATGACGTTTGTTATTCACATAATAAATGGAATCGTCAGTCGTCGTTATAACCTTATAACGCATGTAAAGTTTCTGCTTTATTTCCAAAACGTTACACTGAAAGAAGATTTGAACTTTGAATTCTCTTACTTGTAAATCGAAGATGAGTCAGAAAGTGAGTGTATCATCATTAATGAAGAGAAAGTAGTGACGCAGCATTTACTTTCTTTTGTGAAATAGTATGCACATCTACACATACATCCGTTGGTGTGTTAGTCGTTAGAGAAAAATTTTTTTAGCATAGTGATCCGATGTCTGTATTTTATATCTTTGTGTCTTCATTTTATACATACTAGACGAAAATTTATATTCGGTTTATTGGAATGGTTTGTCAGTACGTGCTTATAAATGGAGATCGAAAAAAAAATCATTTGGGAATTATATTTTTCATGGAAATATAAAATTTTCAAAATTTCTACGATAATTTTTATTCAAGACTCACCAAATATTCAAAAGAATAGCATGATATTTATAAAAATACAGTGCTAAAATAATATGAATACGCATATATTTTTAAAATGGCGTTCAGTATCGTAAAATAATATGTCCTTCAAACTGGATTAGCTGTTACAGTTTTGGATATTTACGCCAAGGTAAGGTATTCCACAGGTTTGGAATGATAATTCACAGAACGTTCTTACATATATATTATTATTTATTTACTATTTAAATTATTCTTATTAGACTAATTTGCATTTTTAATATTTTTGTCTTTTTTTTATCAAATAAATATATTTTGTGTGAAAAGATTTGTTTGCTTATTTCTGATGCTTTTCAATGAGTGCATATGATTTTCAGTATTAATAAATATATTTAATTCTCATCTAGATCTTTACTTTATAAATTAAAGTTTCATGTAGTAAATAATCTATTTATTGATTGAATAATAACGTGAAAAATACAACAGTTTCAATTAGATTTGGTAAGATGTAAAGAAGTTTTGAAATTATGGAATTAATGTTTCCTGCATGCTATTAAAAAAGAATATTTATAATTTTGTTAATGATTGTTAAATAGCTCATATCATCTGAGCAACATATTAAAAAATTGTTCAGTATAAGTTTAAAAAGAAGCTAATTTTTATATAACTTTGCACAAGTAAGTTCTTTCCTCGCGAATTCCTTTATTTTATATTAGTGATATAATTTTACATACAAATTTTCATTTTTAGTGACAAGAGTGCCATTTATTTATCTTACAGAGTATATTATTGAAGTGATTTTTTTTATATTAACAAATTTAAATTTATCTTTGAGAAACCATGAACTTTTTATTTTTTGTTTTATATGGTGGATATAGAGTATGAAAAGAAATCTCGAAAGTATAAGGGTTTGTGTTATCGTGTATTTCGGAGTATTTGTAAACTTGCAGTTTTTCCTATTGGAAATAAATCACTCTTATTGTATTCAACTGTACGCCGATACTATATATATATATTTAATAATCCTTATGAAAATTTATTTCAAGATGGAATATACCTAGTATGTATTTCCTGCGTTACATCTCAACACCATATTTAAATTTTTAAAACATGAAGCGATCTTGAAAGTAATTATAAACAAATTATAAAAATCGGCGTAATTAATTAAATATGTGCGGAAAATATTAAAAAAATCAATTTAAATAACATCATGCAAAAAAAAAAAAAAAAAAAAAAAAGAAGATGGGTATAAGAATTCTCGCCCATGACAGTAGGAGGTATTTTTCATTTTTGTAATAAAATTTAAGACATAAATAAACATGTTGTGAAAACGCACTTCTAATGCAAGATTTCAAACAAGTATTGCCAATAATTCTGACTGATTGATAAAGTGTAACTATGCTGATATTTAATATACTTTGAAAAAGTAACATGGTTTGAAGATTAATTATTCTTATAATTATTTTTGCTCCGAGTATGTATATATTTTCATATTATTATAACATTTTTTAATACAAATTATTTTTATTGTGATGTTTATGGGAAGAAAAATGTTTTTAGAAGTGTTTTTCAACCCTCAAAGAATTTTTTTTAAGCATATCTGGGTGCTAAAAAGAATCCATGAAAATAATAATAAAACAGAAACTCATTAAAAAAAAAAAAAAAAATTCTGGATTTTAAGTTTTATTTATTTATTTATTTATTTATTTTTTTGGTGTGTGTGTGTGTGTGTGCCTGTGTTCGTTAATGACAACGTTAATATCAACACACGTTATCTTTTAAATTTAGTTTGTAGAATATTATTGAATAGTATCAACAACTGGACCTAGAATTTATTTGGAACATATTTCTTATACTGTCACAAAAAAGGTAAATACTTTTTACCCTTTAGAATGTGCATATAAATGAATATACAGCAAAACCTCTGAATAGCGGACACCTCGAGAGCACGGAATTAGCCCGCTATTTGGTGGTGTCTACTTTAAAGAGGTGAAGACGTACAGATTTAAAGGTGTTGGGGATAAGAAAAAAAAAAAAAAAAATAGAGGTGTCCGCTATTCAGCAATTTCCGTTATGGAGGTTTTACTTTAAATACACACAGTAAAAACTGCGTAACGGACATTCCTGAATAGGGGATACGTCTGTTTAGCGAATCATAGGGCTTCTGCTTAAAACATGAGCTAAGGGTACCTGCTCCTTTTTGTTTTTTATTGGGGGGGGGGGGGGAGGGGGGGCGTTGATACAATTTTCGTAAATCTGCAATTTTGAATACCTTTCGAAATTACGCTGATTATAATGAATATTTTGAACGGTTAGAGTAATATAGTATGATTTAAGAAGGTTTTCGCTACACAGAGATTTCTGGTATTCGGGAATGTTCATTAGCGGACACTTCCGAATTCTGGTCACTTCTATTTAACGAACCATAACGTTAGGTTGGATTTTTTGCAGACGCAGGATTTTATTAAAGCATTAGCAAATTGGGCGATGCCCCCTTCCCTTTGTATTTTGGTGGCCCCAAATTTGGTATTCTATTTTTGTAAAACTGATATTTTGAATGTCTTTCAACATTATGCTGATTAATGTGCTGTTGTCAAATGTTTCAATATTTCTTGCTAATGATAAATAATATAATAACAACAACAAAAAGAAAAGTAAGAGTTTCATACTTTTTTTTTTTTTTTAATGTTGGGATCTCATATACTGAAAATTTTGTGTAATCTAGTGTTAGATTTTATTTAACACACAAATAAACATGTCACTGGGAATATCTAATTTAAATGGAAAAAAAAATTGAACAACAAATCAGGGATAAGATTCTTTCTGAAGGAGTGAATCATTTTTTTTTTTTTTTATAAATGGGAATAATTGGTTACCATAAAGCAGAGCTGATTGCAGCATGGACAAACTGGGCTGTTTCTTTGTGCCTTTAGCTTTACGTGCTCCTACATTTGGTATGAAATTTTTATAAAGCTGATATTTTAAATTTGTTTTGATCTTATACTTATTTTAATAATTATTTTGTACTTTTAGAAAATGATTAGGTTAAGAAAAAGAAATATTTATCCAAATATGTATTTGTATTTAATGACATTGAATAGGCTTAATTTTTTTTTGTAACAGTATATGAAAGGCGCGGGCAGGGGGGGGGGGGGAGACGAATGAATACTAGATCTTTGGACTAGAATTAATTTAAAGTTCTCACTGAAAGTAATAAACGTTTTTTATGCGCGCATATATGATATCACATAAATACATTTTTAGGTGATTGTATAAATATATATGTATATATATATACATAATATCCTGTTCCAAAACTACAAAATACTGATTACAATCCTCATAAGTTCAAAAGTGATTTAAAATATCAGCTTTATGAAAATTTTGTACCCAATTTGGGGTACCCTAAAATAAGGGGGCAGATGCTTCAAAGTTTTCCTGCGCTGCGATCAGCTCTGCTTTATGGTAACAAATTATTCCCATTTATAAAAAATGTTTCAATGTGGTCAAATATGGCTGCGTATGTGGCTTAGAAAGAAAAGTGGTCAAAGATGGCTTCATATTGGTGGTGGGGGGGGGGGGGGGGGGGGAGGAAACCGGCTCTCAAAGATGGCCGCAATTAAGACATTTGAAATGTCTGAAATTCAGATGCAAGAAGTGTCTAAAAATTTTCAGACATTTTAAAATGTCTGAAAAACGAACACTCTTGTTTCAGACACTTAAGTGTCTGAAATTCAGACACAAGAAGTGTCTGATAATTTTCAGACATTTTAAAACGTCTGAAAATTGAACACTGCGTTTCAGACACTTAAGTGTCTGAATTTCAGACATTTCAGTTTAGAGTGTGTTTGTCCTTGCATGACAGTGGCAGATGCTGTTTTAGAAACTATGAAATTGAACAGGTTTTTCCATTTTTCATTAAAGACAATCTTTAACAAAATGCTGTAAAAAGCATTTAGTATTTGAACTGAATTTCCACAATGCGTTCTAAACTCTTTTATAATTCAACATGTAATTCAATTATCTAAAAATGAAAGATTATTAGATTCTAAATCAATTCAACAGTCAGATCTGCAAGTGACATGCTTTTACGTTTAAAAATGAGTTTGTAAGTTAGAAAATTTTGAGGGAAACTCTTATAACACACTTAAATCTTAAAAAAAAAAAAAAAATACTTTCATCCACATAAGATTATGATTTTTAATTTCGTATTAACCCTTTGTCTGCTGACGGTACTTATAAGTACCACTCACTTTAAACTTTTATACCATAGTGAATATTACTAATATTATAATGGTACTTTGCAAAAAACGCTCTTTTAACTCCACTTTATCCGAATACATGGCAGCAGTAGTCCTAGGTTTGTTATTTTAGAGAGGAATGGCGTTATCTTTGAAGCAGTCGATGTGTTTTGTGCCCACTTTTTGTACAGATTGCCACGCTCGTCTTTTCATTGCTGCAAACACAGTAAAGGATATAAGATAAGTGTTGGACTTTTTTTATGTGTTCATTATGGTCTTAGAATACAATTTGACTCGCTATTTTCGGTGAACGGTGTATGTATTTGATTTAACAGTTGAATTACTCGGTGGTACTTTCAAATACCGTCAGTACACTGGGTGTTGGAGAAAAACTTCTTGTTTACTTTTCATCCGTGTTGTTATCCATCGTTTTCATCGGCTTTAAAATGTAATTACTAAAATGTAGTGTAGTAATGATTTC